>VXBX01007348.1:82907-99531 GCA_013400415.1 Scytalopus superciliaris
TGTGCCCTCCCTTCCCCTCAGCATCCCCCCTCTGCCCCACAGCCCCACCTGTATGTGGGAAGATGTGACTTCTGGCTATGGGAGTATCTTATTTGGCTTTTAGGTTTTTATTTTGAAGACATGAAGCCATCAGCAGAGCAGGCTGTCAGCACTGGGGACCAGGGTGAGTATTATTCCTAGACTGAACTAATGTTACTTTTCATGACTCCTTCCTCCTTCTCCCCTTTCCTTCTTTCTCTGTCTTCCTTCTACCCACCCCACAATGAGAGTCCCCTCTGTACTGGGAGGGACTCTGGTCTTGGTGGAGAATTAAACCAGGAAACACACTGATCCCTCTCTCTCAAAGGCAGGTAAGGACAAACACATCCACAGTGTCACAGATCTGTCACTTCCCTTCAAATCTCACAGTGCTCAAAGCACACGGTCTCTTCAGAGACTTTCACACCCCTCACGAGAGGCCAAAGACTCCAGAAAGAATGAAGTAGTAGCCATAAACTGATTTATTATTTTTGAAAAATGGAATGCTTCACTTACAGAAATTTAGGTGATGTTTGGCGAACACCACATTCATTACAAACGGAAGAATAAACCAAACCGAGCTGACATAGTATTTTGGCTACAATACAGCAGCAGTCTCGCTCTTTTATAATCACAAATTCAAGGTGACCCTGGGTTAATAAAATTCATGACCACTGTCATCTGGCATTAAAAAAAAAAAATACATATATGTACAGTGCTTTCAGTAGCGGCGGCTGAAACGGGGCTCACTCAGTCTGCTCGTCCGCTCCTGGCCCGCAAACACACCTTGGATCCCAGCACTCTGCACCATCTGGCTCTGGTTTCCAGCTTGTGTGAAGCTTCCCCGTCTGAAAACAAGGCCACACAAATTCAACACTGCCCAGAGAAGTTACTGTGACTCTGAGAAAAGATGTTTGCTTAGTTTGGTGGCGTTTCCCCACCCCCCCCCACACACACCATGCCAATCCGTAGTTAGTAAAAGCTGAAAGTATTTTTTGTAAGTGGCACAGTTGTTCTTCTTTTACAGAGATCAAGCAATTATTATAAAAACATTATAAGCACTCTGACAGAGCTTCTTACCCTGACATCCCTCCTCGATTCATCCCGTGGCCTGGTCCTGACTGACCAGGCAAGCTTCTATCACCACCTAATTAAAAAAAGACAAAAAAAAAAAAAAAAAAAAAAAAAAAAAAAAAAAAAAAAAGAGAAAAAAGACAGGCTTTTGTGTTTTCCTAATAAAAAAAAAAAAATCACCTTGTTCCCAGAATTTTATTTGCTTTCTCAGTGATTTAACTACCACTAGAAGTTCAGCAGCAGTAATTCACAGAAAAAACCACGATCACACTGGTAAGCAGCAAGTGTACCTTGCCATCTCTCATGATCCCGTCCCATCATTCCTCCATCCACATTTCCCTGCCATGTACGATCTTGATGCCCCTCTAACTTTCGACCATGATCTCCCCAGTCACGTCCATCTCTTAAAAAAATAAAAGAACATCTTCTAGGTATGTCCCCTATCCATTTAGCAGCATAGGGTAAAGCCAAACCCCATACAAAAGTGTGTTAAATGGTTAATCAAGCTGTAGCTAGAGCCACCCAATCATTGCAGTAAGAACTGGTCAAAGAGAAACAATGAGAAACTTGCTGAACAGCATCATTCACACAACAGAACTCGTCTTTTTTCTGACCTACAGAGACATCACTGGCACTGCAACGGACTGAAAGACATGGAACAATTCATGGGCTGCCATTCCTGCCTGGGCTGTGTCGGTAGAACTGAACGTTGTGCATCTGGAACATGCCCAGCCTGACTACCCGCTTCAAAGGGGAAACACTACAGTTCCAGATGGGTCAGTTCTCCACCCCCACCACTGCAGAGACTCTCACTCAATGTCCTTACAGCCTCACCACTAGCCATAAGTGAGACTTTTGAAGGCCTCACTGGAGCATCTCTGATCTGTAGGAATGGAAGTTATTCACAGGAGAACCACAGTTACGAGCTGAGCTAACTGAGCAGCACTTCTTTAGCCACTACAATGCTCCATTCTCCTGCTGCATGTGGGAGCTGCACACGTGAGCTTCTTGCTCCTCCAGATGCTCGCAGAAACTGCCTGGAGAGAGGATCCACACTTGCCAAACTGCTTCCACTGTCACCCTGCAGAGGTCCACCAAGCACCGTTCGGAATTTTAACCCACGATCACCTCCCTCATTCCACATGCACTAACCGGGTTTGTGGGGGTATCCCTCTCCCTTCACTCATTCTTCTGTCAGACCCATAGCCACCCCAACTATCCCGGGAGTGACGGTCAGGCCCTCCGTGCCGTTCATCTGGGTAATGCTGAAAGGCAAATGGAACTCGGTTATGAGGGATCAACACAGGTTTTTCTGTTCTGACTGCAAAAATTCAGCTTCTTGGACGTTGCTTTTCTAGCAGCTGTCAGAAAACAAAAGGGTAGCCGACCCATTTTTTGCTGGTTCCACTGTTGCCACTGTGCAGGTTTCACTCTAGGCATTTATTTCACTGGTGGGAGAAGTCTTTTCTGTTTGCTAAGGGTTACATTCTGGCTACAGATTTTTAATTTTTACTTAGATTATCTGCCTACTTCCCACCTCTCTTCAGAAATGAAAGGCTTTGAATACCTTTGTGGTATTGGTTTTCACACCTGTCCTTTTATCTGTCCAAGTCATCTGCTTTGTTGCATTATGGCCCCAGTTATTTTCTACAAACCACTGAGATAAACCTGACAGAGGGGATCCTTTGCCAGCTAAGAAACTTCAGCAATTATCTCTTAACACCTAAGATGGTTAACCAGAAAGCTTTCATTGCAACATAACCAGCCTTAAAGGATGCTGTACCATGGCTCCCATGGCTCAGAGGTTCCCCCCCTGCCCATATCTGTGGCTACCACCCTAGCAAGCAGATAACATAGGAACTTACTTCACACACACCAGTGTGCAAAATTTGTTGCTGCTTGAACATCTGCTCAATTTAAACCGAGTGGGGACTGTGTTTTAAGAACTAGGCTGTATAAGCACTGTGTTCTGTCTGCTTTGGGGTCAGCTTGTTTGGCTTTCTCACTGAAGAGGTTATTTGGTTCTAACGTACCTGCCCATCTCGGTCTGGTATTCCTCTTGTACAGTCCCTTCTGGAACAAAGAAAGAGAAGTTTCAGTTGAATCAACACAGTAATGGTAATTCCAACGTCTGTGTGGAACAGTGCATGAAAATTTATCTTCATTAGGGCTTTAAATCTGGATGGCAAGATAGTCAAAGGAGTTCTTGTTGCATAGCATAAAAAGAGATCAAAGTAGCAGCTATCACCGTAACATGGGTCAGTACAGCATCACTGAGGCATGGTCAGGTACTCAGTGATACCAATGGAAAATACTGAGTGAACCTACCAGCATCAGAAATGAGTTACAAGCAAAACCAAAGCAGTTTGGTTTTTGCCAAAGATCCTCTGAGAGCAAACCAGAAGATTCAATGACACTATGCAGAAAACATGTTTCCATTCTGTGGAGCTAAAAATCTCTGTTAGCCAGGCTGCAAAGATGAAAATATGGAAAGTTTTAAAGCAAAACAAAAGGGCTAAGTCTTAGGCTAATGAACAGGAATTCACAAAACCAGACTTCCACACATCTTGAGAGAAGCTGTAGTATCTCCATCAGCACCATGGCAGACTACATTAGGACTTGGCTTATAATCTTTATACAGTCTGTGTCTGGTATGTCCACAACCCACGAAAACAAAGGATTGCAAGCACATGTGAAATCAGAGGTGAGAAATGGACAAGGGTCATCTGCTTCACTCTTCTGACACCCTTCAAGCCACTAGGCAAGCCACAAAAAGACACCACGATTCAACAGAGGTATAGGAAGGAAAGATACCGCCTTGCCAACCTGTCCAAACAATGATCCTGGTATCGGCCCCGATCCCTGTGGTCGAAGTCGTGGAACCGGTCCTGGCGGCTGAACTCAGAATGGTACCTGTCCTCCATGGCCATTCGCTTCGCCTCGGGCCAGTACGGGTCATCTCGCCTGCAAACGTGTTCACTGTCAGCACCAACACCAAAACCCCCTTCCCCTTCCTGCTCCCTTGAGGTCAAACCTGACCCAACCCGATTATCCGAACTATCGCTTTTTATTTGTAATTAAAAAACGTTTGCGCATCAAGGAATCGCGTTTTGGTTTCAGGTGTACTGACACTGTACATAAAGCTTAATCTCAGCATGTGCTGATGTGAGAAGAGCATCTGTTCCCACCAGCAATCCTTCTGTAGCTGATACAGTTACTACTCTTTGTCACTGCTCTTGGAGAAATAAGAATAAGCCTCCTGTAGGAGAACAGTGCTTCCAAGTATACAAGCATGACATTCCTCTTCAAGATTGCTATTAAACTGCTGAAAGCAACATGCAAATCATCTTCCAGCTGTGAGCTTCCGTGACTTCTTTATCAAGAGCACTGTGAAGAGGTCGGAATGCCACTGCCATTATCATTACCTGCCATCAGGATCATAAGGCCTTCTCATGGCAGATCGCCGCTCTTGCTCGTAGCGGAGCTGCTCCTGCTGGCGTCGCAGCTCTTCCCTCTCCCTCTGGATTCGCTCCTGTTCTCGCCTCCTTTCCTGCTCTATGTGCATTCTCTCTCGCTCCAACCTCTCTCTCTCCAAGCGCTCTCTATCCAGGCGCTGCCTTTGAAATTCCAGCCGTTCCCGCTCCCTCTGGAGCCTCTGCCTTTCATCCCGCTCGTGAATGGCTTGAAGACGCTGCTCCCGATCTCGCCTCTCCCTCTCTCTAATTTAAAAGAGATACTTCGTTTTCAATTGAGAATCTTAAGTCCAAGATCTGCTTCTGTGTTTTGGGTGGGGTTTCTTGTTTGTTTTCTGCCCTTTTGCTTTTAACGTTTCTATGTCCTTCCCACCAGCTACTTAAAATGCAAATTATCTCTTCCCAATTACATAACAGCAGCTTAGCTTGGGGAAAATAAACAAATCCCACACAGATGAAAAATGTAAAGGTGAGCATTCTGCCTAAGAAACACAGGTCTGAAAAAGCTTTCGTAGAGCACAGAAGTCTGACAAACAAAAAGCATTTACAAGCTTCCAGGGGAAAAAATCAAGTATAGAAATTCCAATCCAATCAAGGGGAACACAGACCCCCAGCAGTCTCCCGAACATTGATTTCAGGAGTGAAACCCATCATCATCTGGCACGATGTCTGTTTCACCAAGAGGTTAATATCAAACCAATCTGAGACACCACTGCTGGAAGGTCAGCACGACACTACTTTGCAGGCTGCTCAAAACGCAGAGAGAGCAGCAGGGAGGTAAAAAAGAACCAGCCCTCAAAGCTGAGAGCGAGGCTGGGGGGACTCACCGGCGCCGCTCCGTCTCCCTGATCTCCCGCTCCCTCTGCCTCTGCCGTTCGCGTTCCCGCTGCTCTTTGATTTTATCAAACGACAAAATGTCTTGCTTTTCCTTGCTCTCAGATTTGCGATCCTGGCTTTTTGTGCTCTGAGTTGAATCAAAACAGTATGGTGGCTGAACACAGTGGCATTTTTAGCTCGAATTCCCAGGCAAATGCCTACTTTATGTCAGCCTGAACGACACAGACTATCACACCCTCCCAGAGGCAAACCATGCTGGAATTCCAGGGGAAGAGTAGGTGAGGGAAAAGTACCCCACATTTGGCTAAAACTTGTCAAGAGTTTAAAAACATGTAAATACTAAGGGCACATGACCTCACTTGCACTGATGGCAAACAATGCACTACTTTTATGGTCACCAGCAACTACATTCCAAGCTTGGGGAAAGACACCTTAACACCACATCCATATTGTAACTCTACTTCTTCAACTAGGACAGCAGTGAAAGACTATGAAGAAGGTGAAACAGAAGCATTTACCCTCTGCCACACCATTAACACCTCAACGCTTCCAAAAATATGATAAAAGGATAACTGTACCAATATGCAAGGCAAAAATCCTTGAACTATTAGCATAAAAGGCTATTTGACACCTATTTTTACATAAAATCTTCTCTGCAAGTTGGACTTACCCTCTCTTTTGATGCAGAGGTTTTCACACTAATAACTGGCTCTCCTTTAGATTTATCCATTACCACTGTCCTTTCTGTTCCTCGACTCGCTAGAAAACAAAATACATCCAAAAATAAATAATACACAAGATAATCAGCAATTCCTCAAGATTTAAAACTGTGAAGATATCAAACAGTAAAAAGTTATTTTATTGAGGTTTTCAACCAACTTACAGAACTTATTTATGATTTGAACAGCTTACCAAGATTTGGCCAAGTTGAGGATGGGGGCAGTAAAGCTACCACAAAACTACAGTAGTATTTTCTGGCAGGGATGACAAAGAAAGCAAATTTAATATAATTCTCCTGTCTGCAAAATACATCCCTTTGCCACAGTTTAAAAAAAATAAAGGCACACAGAATGACACACTGTGTCAGGCCTAGTGACAGTTCCATAAAACTCAGTTTACTATTTTGAGTAGTTAAATCCCATTAATTATGAAAACTTTGCTGTAAGTTACCAGCATTCCTAGTCAAAGTTTTCAAGGCTACTTTCTGATACTGGCTTTTGTACACCAGAAAGAACCTCAGCCATACTACATTTCATGATCTTTTTACTGAATTAACAATCACATCTAATAAGAACACTGAAGTTTGCAGAAGCTGAAGTCAAATCTGAATGTTTACATTTTTTCTTCCATTTCCCACCAAGCTGAAAAAGGAAATCTTTTCAGATGCAAAGTAAAAATTTTCTCACAGCCACAGTATTCTTCATACCAATTTTTTAAAAGATATTTTTAAACAAGTATCTTTGAGAACATTTCTGAAAGCCAGCTAGCATTACCCGATTTGCTTGCCCTAGATCTATCAGAAGATCCACCCTTTTGTTCCTCTTTCTCTTTTCCTTCTTTTTCATCTTTTTCTGATTTCTTAGCATCATCTTTTCTGTCGCTCTTCTCCTCCTTCTTAATGCCAACAGACCTACAAAAAGCAGTGAAGAAAAATGCCTCTTTCAAAAGCAACAAACTACTTGAAAAACAAATATTTGAAGTATCACTCCCTGACCATGCAGTGTATCAAGACAGACTAAATCCTAGCAATATTTGTCAGTTAAAAGAGGAGACCAAGCCAGAGTCAGATCAGAGAACAAATGACTGATAAAATCACTGATTTATGTAGAAACAAGTTGATCAGCATCTCCTGATATTTTGATATCACCCTAGAGCTTTGTATTTCTGAGCAGAGGGCCAACTAAGATGGCCTTACTGCTGTAGAACATCAATTTCAAGTTTTCAAGTATTACTCTTATTTCAGATATAATATGAAAATCAAAATTGATCACAGTTACTGTTCAGCTTGGTCACATGGCTGTATTTCAAACGAGTGGTCTTTAAATGTGGAAAAATACAAAACACCACTTTACTTTTCAGATTTGGACTCTGCAGAATGGTGCCTGTCTTTTTCCTTCCTCGTTTCACCCTCCTTTTTGTCTGAAGGCTTTTTTCCAGCTGGTTCGTTTTTCGCCTAGAAATTTAGCCAGAAATAATTGTATGGTAAGAGACAGGCATTAAACTTGCATTCTTTTATTTTCACTGCACTGCCATGAAACAACCACCCCTTACCTTCTCCACAGAGATCATTTTGCCATGCAGCTCTGTTCTGTGGAGATGGTTGATACACTTGGTGGCTTCCTCAGAGGTTGACATCGTGACGAAGCCGTAGCAGCGAGCGCCGGGGCTGCGAGCGTTGGTCACTACTTTTGCACCCACCACCTTCGTGGAAACAAATATCACAAATCAAAAAAATCCGGGTTTGCAGACCTGCCACTAAAATTCTAACTTAATCACCATTTCACAGAAGCACAGAATGGTTTAGGTTTGGAGGGACCTTTAAAGGCCATCTGGTGCAATGCCCTGCCATGGGCAGGGACATCTTCAACCAGTGCAGGTTGCTCAGAGCCCCACCCAACATGGCCCTGAATGTTTCCAGGGATGTGGCACTTACTCTGGGCAACCTGTGCCAGTGTTTCACCACCCTCAGTGTAAAAAATGTCTTCCTTATATCTAAGTCTGAATCTACCTCTTTTAGTTTAAAACCCCCTGTCCTACTAGAACCTGCCCTCATGCTTCAGCACCTCTGCCTACCAGTTCCACACAGCATGGCACCTAATCCACTTTTAACAGGCAGGAAACATGCTCAGCACTCAACATTCCAGCAGCATTTCCAGAAGAACACATCACTAGGCTTGTCTGACAGACAGCAAAGGAAAGGTCATTGTTTTAACTTGGCCTCTATATTGTTGGGCCAGCCTAGAAGTGCCTCACTATAGACTACTACACAGAGTATGATGTGAACAATGGTTATACCTGAGCCAACAGAAACAAGACACAGCTGAAAACGTTCAAATTTAAGACTATTACATATGTTCACAAAAAAGTATGAAATAAGCACCAAATTCTAAGGAAGAGGTGGAACAGATGGTTGATTACAGCTCTGCCGAAAAACAGACTGCTGTAATCATCAGAGAAAATTCAAGTTGCTGAGCAGGTCAGTAAGTTACAGAAGACATATATTTAGAGGGGGTGTAATAATCAAAATAGAACCGAAAAAACCCAAAATTGCTACCCCTTTCTTTTCTCTTTCAGGACACTGTGCTGGTTTCAATCCACAGATGACAATTTTGTGACAGCCAGAGGCACGCACTTAGTGACACAGACATTGAATCCTACATTCAGAAATGTATTTAGCAGAAGGGGAGACAGTCACACAAGGAGCTCCCTTCCACAACTGCTGCTCTTGTGCCCTGGTGGCACTGCAGAACAAATGGAAGCCTGCCCTCAAAGACTAGATTTCTTAAAGGAATATATCCCTTGGAGTAGAACAGTTTAAAACAGCATTAACTATCACTACACACTTGACATGTATAATTAGACTACAGTGCACTACATGACAATATACGAGTCTCTCCTGTTGAAACTGCCTCATTTTTGCAAGTATCTGCACAGATGTTCTCTGCAAACTGGATTTCTGCTCCCCACACCTCCTTTTCAGACAACCTTCTTTATGAACTATGTTACTTTCAGATAGGGAGTTTCAGAAGAACACAGGGAAGTTAAGTACTTAGCATATCCAGTTATTCACTAGGGAAAATAAGAGCTAATTTAAAGTCAGGCTTTTACACTGATAAAAAGGTTTGTTAAATTACCTATCTACTACATACCTTTCCATACTTGCTGAAAAGATTCTTCAAATCTGTAGCTCTAGTAGAGGATGAAAGTCCACTAACCCACAAATTCCTGCCAGAACCACTACCCACACGGCCTAAGGCACAAAAAAGCCAAACATAAAAGACCATGTAGCAGACAAATGCAACAGTGCAAAAGTAAGAGTCCTACAAAACCCACTTCTTCATAAAGCTCTTCAAACACAACTGTACTTCTACCTCTTCCAATCATTCTTAAAATCAATACACTGTAGCCTGCAAAAGTGAACTTCTGAACTCCACACTTAAGGTGCATTTGAACTGTTTTGATGCATTTTTCGCTTCCTGTGCTTCAATCACTTTTAGGTAAATTACAAAGCATTAAATATTAATCCACAAGACTATTACAAAAAACCCCAAATTTTTGTTGGCTAGTAAGGTAACAGAAGTCACACGAACTGCAATTTTTAAGCCACACATTGAAGGCCTGTGTGACAAGTGCACTGAGGGTTGACTGAATTAACAGTCCTCACCAGAACTGCCACACAGAGTAGAAACACAGAGATTTAGGCATCTGTTAAGGTTTTGCAGACAAATCCTGGTCTCCTAATACCATTCACAAAGTGGACCCCCAGTATAATTATTACAATGAAAACAGGAACATGCTTAAAGAACTAACAAGGCACAAAAAGAAGTGGAAGAAAGGCAAGTCAGAAAGTGAGTAGCACTATTATTCCATTTGCTCCTTTGAATGTTGACTTCCCAAAATTAACTCACAAGTAACAGCCAGATTTGACCCCATAATATTTTTATTCCAGGTCCTTTTACATTAAACAAACAAAACAAAACTCACATACATACCTTTCTCATCTTTCGAGGTTATCTTTGCATCTCTGTCCTCCTCAACTGGGCTAAAGACAAAACACCACATTGTTCAACCAATTGAATGCAAAAAGAACATTAATTCTAGATAGGACACTAAAATTGGATACCTACCAGTAAATTAGTTGCAAATTAAACACTACATATGCAAATTTATGGAAGAGTGACAGGAAATAGGGATTTGTACCCCTAAACAGACAATTCTGTTTTGCATACGACAGAACTAAGAGTAATTTGGGAAAACAACCTTTGAAGGTTGAGGAAGGAAAAGAAATCAAACCCACTGCGCTTAAAAAAAAAACTTAAAAATATCTGCACGTGGAGAAATAAAACGCACTCTTTAGGAATAGGCTACAATTTCAGCAGGAAATTCTCGGTGGCCAATTGAAGGAAACAGCTTATTCGCATCACTTAAGGACCAACGATAAAAGATAGCATCTGGTCTAGAACGGAGAAAAAACAAACCTCTTTTTCTGATCACCGCCCTCACTGGCTGAGGACTCTTTAGTAGCAGGGGGTTCCTCAGAATTAGCTTTGTCTTCTGCTCTCTTGGCATCTTCTTTGCTAGCTTTGCCTTCGGGACCTGCGCCTTTGGCCGCTGTTTCCCCACTAGAGGCTTCCAGGCCTTGGGAGCGTTTGCTACTCTGATCGCTTAGGCTCTCTACTACTAAACATTCAGAGTCCGGCTTCTCTTCCTCTAGTGTCTGTTCACATGTCTCCCCTTTCGCTACAACTAAACGCTTTGCTTCCTTCCTTGCCATAGCTTGGGCCGATTTGCTGTCCAAATCTAAAGCCTCTTCCTCCAACTGAGCGGCACCAAGAGCGTCCTCTTCCTCCGCCAGCCTCTTGCCTGGCACCACGTTACTTGCTTCCTGTGCATGGGGCCGCTCCGCTTCGGAAGTTTCTTCGTTAAGTACTTCAGATTTACAAGTTTCCCCCAAAATGTCGAGTATTTTCTCATTTTCTACGGATTTAACAGGAATAGAATGGCACAAGATTTAATCACCAGGGAAATACAGCAATCACAAACGTGGAACTGGCATGGCTGCCACACTAACACCAAGAGAACTGCTAAGCTACACAGAGATTGGAAAACCCTAGTGTACACAGTGTTACAAGCCCTGCGCTAGCTGCTCTCTCAACCGCTACCAAATCAGCCCTCAAACGATAACAGGCAAGAAAAATGCCCCCAACAGATTTTTAACAAAAAACTTCGGGCTCATCCTCCACATTCTTCATCAAATCGGGCAGCTCTGTTTCTTCTCTAGTGAGCTTCCAGAGTCCGAGAGGCTTAACTCAACGTATCAAGGCACTGAGAGTTCAATTTCCAAATTTCTGTGGCATTCTTTTAGCAGACAGTCCAACATGAGAGCTGGGCATCTTCTGATGGTGCACGAGTGTGTCTGCAGTCCACAAAGTGAATAGATCTGTAGTAAGTTCCTGTGATGACAGTGTATTCCTTCTTCTGAAGTCCCGTCACTCTTTAATTGCTGTTCTGTACCAGAGCTTTGCACTACCTACACTCCTGTTTTTATATTCACACAACTACTGTACAGTGTGATATCACAAGATCTGTTTTCAGAACCTCTGCATCTTTAAGGCTCGTTCCTTAACTCCACTCTGTTCCACACAGTTCCATGAAAACATTTTGTCACATTAAACACGTTTTCAAAAGGTGGTTTTTCACAGATCTGGTGATATGACTGGGTTTCCAATCTCTATGACCCTGCATTGACCTGGATTGTCCACCATAATAATGAACACTACAGTAATGCATTAAAAAAAGAAAAACAAATAGGGACGCAAAAAGCCTAAAAGAAGAATGAAACTGTTTATACATCCAGGACTCTTTTTTTCATTAAAAAAAGAAAAAATACCAAAAAACCCCCAACCAAACAAAAAAAGCCCCAAACAGTACCTGGCTCCAAAGGTAACTCTTCAAGTTCCTGCAGTGAAAAGGATTTTAAAAAGGAAGAATATCACTATTCATAAGAAGTCAAGTTATTTTTCTGAATTATACCTTTCAACCACCCAATACAAGACAGAATTTAGGGGAAGTGCTACTATAATTTAGCTTCTTTCAGCTTTGAAAATGCTGAACTTTAAATAAATTTCTCAGAAGAAAATGTGAGTTTTTAACATCCTCAAAGCTTCCTGTAAAAACTTTAACGTTTCCCAGACACCTTTTGAACACATGGTGTACATTCACATGGGTAAATGAATCAACAAATGTAAGCAGCACAGAGGAGAGCTTATCTTCATGTTACCCTTCTCTACAAGGTGCTTTTTTAAGTCTCCTTTCTGAAAACAGGATCAACAAAAAGAACAGCTTCACCTGGAGCTTCACCTTAACCTACCAGTGTCCTCAGCCTACCACGAGTGGTCTGGAAACAAGGTCAGTATTTCAAGGTTCAGCTTTGTTGTCAACATGGGATACATACACTTTTAATGGAAGTTAAATATAATGTGAGGCACTGAGCTGGTTTATACACCAGATAAAAGGAATCCAATCTACCACCAGACTCAGTATGATACACACACCACATAAGCATATATACATACTGGTAGATATACAGATCTTTGTCTGTATGAGTAAATTAGAAAGCCATTAGTTCCTATTATTTCCAGATGTATCCACTGTGTATTACCTCTACATACAGTGTTTCAACATACACTTTTATATGGTATATCTTATGGGTTTTTGTTTGTAAAGAAAAACTGGCTACCATTTACCTTTATTACGGTTAAATCTGATGAAGAAGCATCTAAACTGTTCCCCACATCTTCAAACTCTACCTTTAAAAGAAAATAAATGGAAGACATTTTGTTATCTATAAAAGAATATTGTGAGTAAAACCTGAATGAGAAACTGAAGATTTGGTTTTCACTGAGAACTGGTATTAAGCCAATATATCTAGCACCCAAAACAACCAATAAAGGTGAAAACTGAGCAATGACCCCCGTGGCTCTTCCAAATCTCCACTGACTGGACAAGCTTTCTCATTACTTCTTAACTATGTTGGTCAGCTCACAAAAATATTTTAAGCATGAGGATTCCAATAGAAAACTTTCTCTGATTTGCCTGTTATTTACAGCAACAACAAAGCCAAAAACCTTATGGGACTCAATAATTATTTCCTTTACTGATAAAAGCAGACCACGGGAGCTGACCTGGCCTCAAGCAATTTAATCACTGGAAAAGCCTATTTTCCAGGTATTTCTGTTTGACTTTTGTAGGACAGGGATATGCTTGGGAATAGGGGTCAAGCTTATTTCTGCAACTTTCAGATCAGGACAGGGGAACCACACATTAGAATCCTATGGCACACTGTGCATGCACAACACATAATCCCCTCTCTTAGGTGGGGCAGAAAGAACTTTCTTCAGATGCTTTGTTGTACATTTCAGGAGATACACACTTGATCTGGGGGGGAAAGGATTATCTAGCACAGATGGACTGTGCCACATGAACAGTGCAACAGGCAGACAAACATGGAAAGGCAACATAAAACCCCTTTCAATACTTGAGTCAATGCAAGACCCAATCCCAACAGAAAGATCACAAACAGTTCCCTGAATGTTGCTGTTTAGTTAAAAAGAAGAAAATAAGCTACAGTATTTGTATGTCTCACGTGTTCTCTGAAATAAAAATGTAAAAATGAGAATGCAAATGTAAGTTGAAGCAGAATTCAAAGCATGATTAAAAACAAATGCTTTCTGGACTGCTATTAATTCATACAGTCCTGTGGGTACAAACAACATTTAAGTATTTTAAAATTAAGAATCATATTCCCACAAATAAGTGAATGAAAAAGCAACGGTCAGAAGAACCAGCAGAGTCTCAAATTGTTCTAGGCACTCTTTAGCTACCATTTTGCTATTTAATGAAAAAATAAATAAACTAAAAAAAAAATAAAATAAAATAAAATTTGATTCCACACACATAAGAGATGCATACCATCACTATTGGTATTTCTCTTGATTCTTCTTTAATTTCTGAAAATTGTGGGGATGCCTCCAAGTTACCCACAGCATATTCTGTAGGCTGATCTGGAAGTTCTTTCACTTCTGCATCAGCATTTTCTTTACTATCAGACAGCGAGTCAATATTATGAGCACTGTAATCCTCTCCGCAATCTACCACATTGCCATTATCTATTTCAGCTTCATCTAACACACTAATATCCATCATGTCAATATCCTGCAAGTTATCCAAACTTGCTTCAATATCGTCCTGTGAAAAGAAGAAAAGCACATGTAATAGTCATTGCAACTCAAAGCAATGCTGCCCTCACTTCTCTCCAAACCCAGCCTCACGTACCTGCCCATCTCCAGAGTCCTCTTCCAGGCCATTGTCTTCTACTCCCTCTTCCTCTGGCCTACGTCCTGGCAACATTTATGAGCATTAGAATGAAAAGTATTTATCTTTCAAGTTCTGCTTTTCCATCAGAGCTTCTATTCCGTTCAGTTATCTGCTTTGCCCTGATCTCCTGAGTGCTGGGATGCCATCCCAGCTCAGGAGCTGACAGCCACGCTGCAGCCCCGTGTCTGGCAGGAGCCCAAAAGCAGCACCACTGTGCCCTCCCCAGGACATTTGGCTCAGCTATGATTGCAGCAATTTATTATCTCAACCTTTCATTTCTTTACAGACATTTATTAGAAGGAAAGAAAGAAAAAGAAGGCAACCTAACAAAACCCCAACACAAAGCAATGACAAACCCCCTCTCCCTGTGTTACTGCAGAGCTCTGTGCACCAGCTGGACCTGCCGTATCACAACTGACATTACTGACAACCTTGTGCCAGCTTCAGCACCAAATGGCAACTCCTCAAACTCAGAGCTAAGGAGTTGTTTCATTTTTTAAGTGGATTTTATTGTCCTCAAAAACCACAAGCACATTACAATTAAAAAGTGAAAGGGGTTTCAGAGCCAAGAAGAACATTTCATCTCTTTCCATACCAACGCTGAAGTGCTGTAACATATGCTAGGTATTTTTCTGAGACTTGAAAAGAATGCAGTTACCAAAAGTCTCTGCTTTTACCCCGAGCTGTGACATTTGCTCTCTGTCTGGTCAAGATCTCACATTTTAGTCTGCAATTGCCCTGTCACTCCAAATTGGATGTAACAGGAAAAAAATGGATCAAATTAATTGGCAAAACATTTGAGTTTCATCTCACAAATTTACATTTTGTGTAAATGAAAATTAATCTAACCTAGCTATTCTGCTCAGCTCTAATACAAAAGTTTTAACATTATTTGATTACAAAATAAGATCAAACGGTGCTACTTGACTAATTTTAGAAAAACAGATTATTTTGCACTTGCTCTGCATTTCTACCTCCAAAAAATCCCTTTGATTTCTCAAAAGTAAAGGCACAGTCACACAAAAAAAAACCAAGTACCTAGTTTAAAAATACTGACACTGTTTCAGTGTTAGTAATGCCAGCTACAAATTTCAGGGAGCTCTGGGAAGAAACAACACATCTTTCAAATAGACCATTTCCTGCCTTATTAAGTGACATAAAATTCTGTGAATAAATGACTGCTAAGTTTAATATTTTATCACCCATCCCCAGAAACCTGAGCACAGATGTGGAGAAGAGTAACAGTAACGTGGTATTAAAGGTCAGAACGAGGGAACAGAACGTTCAGAGAACCGTTTTTACCCAAATCTGGCTCAGGCAAGTAACATTAGCTATAGTGTTAGGACTGCAAACATTCTGCAGCAGTGCCAAAATAAAATCAAGCAAAATTAAAACAAAGGAAAGACTAGCAAGGTTCCATTTCATGTGCACAGCTTCTTGAAAACCCAAGGGAGGTGGGGGTGGAGATTCTCTCCAACTGCCCTGTACCTTTGCTGCTTCTTTTTGGAGTTTTCTTCATGGTATTTTCTGAAACCACTGGAATTTCATCAGGATTCCCTCCTTCCTCCTCAATAGCCTGGCAAGAGGAAAAGATAAAAAGTAGATATGAACACAGACATATAAAACCCCGTATTTTGTGCATTTTTGTTGAGTTTAGGAGCTGCACACCAGAGGCTGAAAAATTCTAACATAAGAACCTGGTGCTTTCAACTCTACATCAGGAACTTGGACACACAACTGAAAGAACCACCAAACCAAAGCAACGAAGACGCAGCAAAACGCGGTGCAAAGCTTCTGTAAAGCAGTCAGTTAAAAAAAAAACCAAACAAACCAAAAAACAAAAGAAGGTCAACCCTACAGCACTGGCAACTGTGCGCTTGCTGTGCCGGAGGGAGGTTCGGCGAGGTCACCAACACAGCAAACACGCCGGCGGGGACACAGCCTGGCGGGGACACAGCCTGGCGGCTCCCAGCTGCAGAGCCACAATAACGCAGCGAGCAGCCTGTGGGACAGCGCACAGGGCACAGACACAAAGCCCGGGCCGCACACACAGCGGGGCCGAGCCCCGGGGCACTGGGAGGGCACTGAGGGGCACTGGGGGGGCACTCCCCGCTCGGGGGGGCTCT
>VXBX01007348.1:100570-117018 GCA_013400415.1 Scytalopus superciliaris
GAGCTCTGAGGGGGAGCGAGACCTGCCCGGTCCTGAGGGGGAACGGGGCCCTTATTGCTCTGAGGGGGAGCGGGGCCCACCGTGTTGTCATGAGGGAACGGGGCCCTTAGAGCTCTGAGGGGGAGCGAGACCTGCCCGGTCCTGTGGAGGGAACGGGGCCCTTATTGCTCTGAGGGGGAGCGGGGCCCACCGTGTTGTCATGAGGGAACGGGGCCCTTAGAGCTCTGAGGGGGAGCGAGACCTGCCCGGTCCTGTGGAGGGAACGGGGCCCTTATTGCTCTGAGGGGGAGCGGGGCCCACCGTGTTGTCATGAGGGAACGGGGCCCTTAGAGCTCTGAGGGGGTCCCGCCTGCCCGGGCACCCCCGGAGTGGGGGGGTTTGTTCGGCCACCGGCGCGTCCCCTCCCTCGCAGCGCCACTGGGCTCTCTCCTTCCATCGTGACACCGCTTTGTGTCTCCTGGGCTCGCCCGCCACCATAAGCCGGTCCTTGGGAGCGCTGCTCGCATTCCGCTCGCTGGAATCTGAGATGTCCTTCCCCGATCTGCTCCCCCGTTCCCCGAGCGTGCGCCTCTTTTTCCCCTGATCGTTTCCCGTGCTTCCTCTCTACGCGCTTCGCAGGGTGGGTGAAGCTGGAAGGGATCGCGCCGGGACATCTGGTCCAGCCTCCCTGCTCCTGCAGGGCCGCCCCAGAGCACGGGGTTGTGTCCCGGCGGTTCTGGAATATTTCCAGGGAGGGAAACCCCACACCCTCTGTGCTCAGTCTGTTCCAGTGCTTGATCACTGCACAGGAAAGAATTTTTTTCCTTATACTCAGGTGGAACTTTCCATGCATCAGTTTCTGCCCATTGCCTCCTGTCTTGTTGCTTGGCACCACCACGCTTCACCTGACTCCATCTCCTCTGCCTCTCTGGAAAGTATTTTCACAGACTTGCATAGTCGGTCCTGGCCCTTTTATGGGTTCTAACAGACCTATACACTGAGAAAAAAATTACTGTCAGACATGCCTGAGTTCCTGTAGCAGTTGCTGTCAGGTTTATACAGTTAAAGCACTTGTCTGCTGAATAGGGAGCTTTGCTCCTCAGTCATAGCTTGATTTGACTGTGGAGTTGTGTTAGATCTTCCTGTCCAGTGTTTCTAACAGACTATGTAGGACCTGAACTAGGGAGAGAAACCAATGGTAAATCCTTAAAAATGCAGTTGTGGTTTAACCCCCGTGGGCAGCCGAGCCATTCCCTCATCCCTCACTCCTTGCAGGATGGGGACTGGAAGCAGAAGGGTAAAAGGGAGAGTAAGCTTGCAGGTTGTCACAAAGACAGTTTAATGATTTTTTAAAATGTGAGTGCAAAAAAGAGAGCAACACAGGTGAAGAAAACTAATAAAGCACCCAGGAAAAACAAGTGATGTAAAAGAGAGGAATTGCTTGCTGACAGCTGATTGATGCTTGTCCCCAAGTAATGGCAGCCCCACCACCTTCCACCCTCACTGCTTTTACTGTTGGGATCAGCTGTCTGGCTGTGTTCCTTCCCAGTTCCTTGGGCACCCCCAGCCACTTGCTGGTGGGGCAGTGCAAGAAACAGAAAAGGCCCTGACACTGTAAGTGCTGCTCGGTAATAATTAAAACCATCACTGTTCTCAGCACAAATTGAAAGCATAGCCCCATACCAGCTACTGTGAGAGAACTAACTATCCCATCCAAAGCCAGTACAAATGCACACCAAAAAAACATCCTACTGCTCTCTCCAATAGGCTATTGAGGAAGAAGGAGGAGATCCTGATGAGATTCCTGTGGCCTCAGAACTGACCAACAAGAGAACACCAAAAAGAACTAGCAAAGGTACAGTTCCATTGTTTGCATGTAGCTACAGTTTAGCATACAAAGGTCATGTCTTCTGCTTTGTTAGTTTAATATTTTTTTTAAAGTGCTTTTTACCTTATGGAAAACAGTATAATTCTGTTGCATTAGTGAGCAGTAAGAAGTTACTTGAATCACTCATAGCCAGGTCTTAAAAAGATACATTCTGAAGAGAAGCAAACTATTAAGCTGTTTCTTTTAAGACAGTGAAGCTAAAAATAGAGAAAGAGCAGTTCTCTGAATAGCAGTATGAGTTTGCTGGTGAATGTGATGTGTGTCCCCACAATCTTAGAAATGAACACTAATTCTGAAGCAGTTTAATTAGGGCATGGATTTTTTGTAACAATCCTAGGGTGTTATTTTCGAATGGAACACCTTCTTGTGCAGTGTTGTCTTTTCAGGTATTGAGTGTGCTGGAATAAAACTGTAGCTGTGCTGCTTGTAGTTCCTGCTCAAGCTGTTTGCTTGTATGGAGTGGCAAGTTATATCCAGACAGACCCAGGCTTCTGAATCAGTGTCTCAATGATATCTTGTTGAGACAAACTCAGTGTTGAATAGATAATTCGCTGAGGATTAGACATGTTACAGAATTTAGTGCTACATCTCACTGCAGTGATACTATTTTTAGGAAGGAAATCAGAAGAAGAAGGTGTTGAAGACAATGGTCTGGAAGAAAACTCTAGAGATGGGCAGGTAAGTGAAATCATGATTGCAGTTGCTAAGAATATGCATCATTTAGCCCACAGTAAATACAGATTTACCCTTTTTCTCTCTGTAGGAGGATATTGAAGCAAGTCTGGATACCCTGCAGGATATTGACATGATGGATATTAGTGTATTGGATGAAGCTGAAATAGATAATGGCAGTGCTGTGGACTGTGGAGAAGATTATAGTCCTGATAATATCCTCGATTCTCTCTCTGATAATAAAGACAATGTTGAAGCAGAAATGAAAGAACTTCCAGATCAGCTAACAGAAAATGAGGTGAGTAGAGGTCTTTGTAATTTTTCAGAAGATGCTTAATAAGTATATGGGCACATGAACAAGTTATTTCAGTCGAGTAGAATATAGGACATGAATGTGATCTGGATTTGATTTCACATGTAGAGCTCCCATGGCCTACTCTTTTAAGTGGTAAATATTCTTGGACTTTAATTAGAGGCTTGAAATGTTCACAGTAGATGGGTCACTGCCTTCATTACCTTGCAGTATCATCTTTCCTTAATGTGAAAGGAGCCTGGAACTGAAAACACTGTATTAGTTTCTGTGTTCCCTCTTCCCATTTATATGTTTTATGAGTAAGTGTATATATGCATATACCCAGCCATCTTGTTATTTATATATATGGAGATGCAGAGAAATATATTTTCAACTTACAGGTAATTTGGAAATCTTGTGTGCAGAAATAATGCCCAGGTTTAAGAAAGTTATGTTGTTCTGTTTTCTCATAGAGATTAATAAAAGAAGAAGAAAAACTTTATATGTTGCCCTGTTCTGATATTGCCAGGCTTTTGACTTGGTTTTGGGAGCAACTTGCAATGTCATTTGCAGATAGCACAGTCTCCTGCTACTGAATGAACAGGGTAATCCATATGTTACATTCACTCCCCAGATATTATTCTTGGATCCTTGTGGGTTTCTTTTATTTTAGGCTGTTCACTCACAAAACATACTATCCTGCCTTGTTAGGGTTCTGTTTCTTAATTATTTTAGGCCTGCACATCTGTCTCAACTTCTCATCATTTATCTTGTGTCACGTGAAACGGGAGATTTTCACCAACCCTTTGTGTTTGATTGGCCTGTGAGTGCCCCAGGAAAGCTGAGGCTTTGTGCCCAAGCAGTCTGTCAGGGTCCTGTTGGGGGACCCTTCACTGGACAGTCTGGATCAGAGGGTGGTTTGACCAGCCTGTTCAGGGTCAGATGCCAACAGCATAAGGGAGATTCCCCTCCTGGGTCTCTTCAGCTGAGTGTGTTACTGGTGGCAAACGTTAATGCCTTTGAAAGACTCACACTTAACAGTTTATGGAACAACACTATAATAGAAAATTGGGACAGGTTAAGGTTTGTGGATTGCTGGTGGCAATATCTGGCTGCAAAAAAGCAACATTCCAACAAGCTCTTAATTCCTAACAAAGCTGGCTCGAGTTAATCAGTCAGTGCACACAGAGTTTGGTTCTAACCCAGTAGACAGCCCTATAGGGGAGAAAACAGGTTCAGCCCTGTTACAAGTGTCTTCCCTAGCTTTCCCTCGTTTCTAACTTGCTCTTACACTATTTCTGCATTTAGGTGGAGCTTGAGTGACTAGTGATGCATCACCTTCAGTGGGGGTGGTTGTACCTTGGCGCGGGGTAATGTCACTGTTACATCTGAGGTCACCTTAGAGACAGAGGTGTGCACTGACAGACCAGTCAAACACAGAGGGTTGGAGAAGATCTCCCCTTTCACATGACACCTTGGAACAGAGTCATTCCAACAGCATCCAGTGAACTTGAGAGGCACTTTTGTGCTGCTCTGTAAATTTAAGCTGTTGTGAGTCATGCGACCAACGAGCTTTGGTTGCATCTTGCCATCAGCTCTTAAGGAAGGAAAATTCTAGGGGTATGTTTCGGTTTTGGAAAAGTACAAACCTAAGTCAGCCTCATTTATAACTTGTTTTTCCATTTGGAAGCTAAAGTTAAAAAGTGGGAAAGTGGAGAAACACATTCGGTAACCACAGAAATGTAAAATAAATTTCTTCTCTAATTAAGAGCAACCTTGAAATAGACAGTGTTATGTTGAAATTAAAATGAAAGGTAATAGGAGAAAGATACTTAATCATCAAGAATGTTTCTAAGTTTCTGCTCATTCTTGGTCACAGCCTGAAGTAGCAATTCAGACCTGTCAAATACTTGAAAATATATCTGATTTTCTTGATAGGGAAAATTAAATATGGGTTGTATTCCCTGTAAGCTACTTTTGGTAAGAAATTTTACAATCTCTTTTTTTACTCTTTTAGGAAGATTATGATGAAATTGAAAACAATTTAGAAGCCTCCTCTTCTGATTTAATTGAAATGAAGGTAAATTGAAAACACGGCTGTATTTCAGATTGTTGTGTTATCAGTAAGCTGTATTATTTATATTCACTTTGTTCTCATACTGAAAAAGGAAAATGTGACCATAATATGGGATTGTAACAGAATCCAAGGCAAACATGATCCTGCTCAGCATATGGTCTGTGAGATGAGAATGCCCTGTGGTTTTAACCTACTTTTCAGTCAGCTGTCAAGACTTCCTTCACTTTCATGGCAAAAAAGTGATCTTGTACTGTTGATTTCTTCTCTCTCTTGCTGGTTATATAAAATAGCAGCTGGGTTTGTTTTTTCTCTGTAGTTGGTGTGGTGGTACTTAAAGATTCTTTACTGGTCTCTTTAAAATTCAGTTAGTTGTGAGAATTCAGTTGTGGCTGATATTTTGGTTTGGTTTTTGTGTGCCAGAAATGTTACCTGTATAGAACACTCAGTTCCAGCGGATAACGAAAAGAAGAGCTAAATGCAGTAGGTGAATTTGTGTAGTTCAAGCCTTGGGATTGGGCAGGGAGTTGTTATTATTCTGGATTAGAAAATACAATTTATAAAAATCCTCATTCTGTGTTTTCTTTTTCCCAAACAGAAAATGGAGAAGCTACACTTGGAGCCAGGTACTGTTAAAGAAAAGCATATTCCTGTCTTTTCAACTAATACTTTTTAAACCATTAACTATTAAAAAAAACAAGCAAACAAACATAATTTGCATATTTTTATGATGGACAATCCAGATCATGCAGGGTCATAGAGATTGGAAACCCAATCATATCCCCAGATCTGTGAAGTGATGCTTGTCATCTTTGAAATATTTCCAGTGACATGAAATGGTTTAAAAACCTGTTAAACTACATAAATGGATTTAGAGAAGTTAATCACAGTTTAAAAGCTAAATATTCTACTTGTAAACAGATCTTGTGATATTGCACACACCTTAACTCTGTTACTAAGTAGAGGGCAGTGAAAGCAGTAAAAAGATATTGTAGGGCACTAAAATGTAAAGATTAGTTACTGGATACAGAAGAAAGAAGAGAGTTTCTTCATGGAAATTTCATACAGATACTTTTCACTTTGTGGACTGCAAACACACTCATGCACCATCAGAAGATGCCCAGTTCTCATGTTGGACTGTCTGCTAAAAGAATTTCACAGAAATTTAAAAATTGAACTCTCAGTGCCTTGATACGTTGAGTTAAGCCTCTCGGACTCTGGAAGCTCACTAGAGAAGAAACAGAGCTGCCCGATTTGATGAAGAATGTGGAGGATGAGCCCGAAGTTTTTTGTTAAAAATCTGTTGGGGGCATTTTTCTTGCCTGTTATCGTTTGAGGGCTGATTTGGTAGCGGTTGAGAGAGCAGCTAGCGCAGGGCTTGTAACACTGTGTACACTAGGGTTTTCCAATCTCTGTGTAGCTTAGCAGTTCTCTTGGTGTTAGTGTGGCAGCCATGCCAGTTCCACGTTTGTGATTGCTGTATTTCCCTGGTGATTAAATCTTGTGCCATTCTATTCCTGTTAAATCCGTAGAAAATGAGAAAATACTCGACATTTTGGGGGAAACTTGTAAATCTGAAGTACTTAACGAAGAAACTTCCGAAGCGGAGCGGCCCCATGCACAGGAAGCAAGTAACGTGGTGCCAGGCAAGAGGCTGGCGGAGGAAGAGGACGCTCTTGGTGCCGCTCAGTTGGAGGAAGAGGCTTTAGATTTGGACAGCAAATCGGCCCAAGCTATGGCAAGGAAGGAAGCAAAGCGTTTAGTTGTAGCGAAAGGGGAGACATGTGAACAGACACTAGAGGAAGAGAAGCCGGACTCTGAATGTTTAGTAGTAGAGAGCCTAAGCGATCAGAGTAGCAAACGCTCCCAAGGCCTGGAAGCCTCTAGTGGGGAAACAGCGGCCAAAGGCGCAGGTCCCGAAGGCAAAGCTAGCAAAGAAGATGCCAAGAGAGCAGAAGACAAAGCTAATTCTGAGGAACCCCCTGCTACTAAAGAGTCCTCAGCCAGTGAGGGCGGTGATCAGAAAAAGAGGTTTGTTTTTTCTCCGTTCTAGACCAGATGCTATCTTTTATCGTTGGTCCTTAAGTGATGCGAATAAGCTGTTTCCTTCAATTGGCCACCGAGAATTTCCTGCTGAAATTGTAGCCTATTCCTAAAGAGTGCGTTTTATTTCTCCACGTGCAGATATTTTTAAGTTTTTTTTTTAAGCGCAGTGGGTTTGATTTCTTTTCCTTCCTCAACCTTCAAAGGTTGTTTTCCCAAATTACTCTTATTTGTAATCGTCTTCTTAATGTAAGTCTGTTTAAGAATCTGACTTCGTTATTTCTTGTCAGATTTCTTAAATCAAGTATACAAAGGTGTGTTTTCATTTGCAACGTATTTTCTGGTAGGTATTTAATTTTAGCTTTTTTCATAATTTGTATTTAGTCACTTTCCTTTCTGACTTGAATAATGTGGTGTTTTGTCTTTAGCCCAGTTGAGGAGGACAGAGATGCAAAGATGACATCAAAAGATGAGAAAGGTACGTTTGTTTTCAAAAGTAGAGCTTTAATGATTGCTTGGATAGCTGTTTGTATTGGATGGGGTGTTTCAGCAGGAAAAGCATTGCAGTCTGTGCAGTTGTTAAATTCCCCTCTTTCTGGATTTTCTTCATTCATACCAAAATAAGTGCCTTTTATTTTCTAAGAATATTTGCATTGCACCCTTTGTTTGTAACTTGATCTTCACAGGTAGACATCAATACGTGGCAAATATGTCTGTTATGCACTAAAATGCTTACTGACAGCTCAAAAATCTTTTACAGTTGATTTTGCTTTACTGTACACTTGTGATTCTTCATATCATCATCTGTTTTGCTGAAGTAATTTGGGATCTAGTATTCACATATTTAAATGCCACAAAAACTTACAGCTTCATGTTGTCTTCAAATTATATTGATTTTATTAAATCTTTGTCCATGCAGATCCTGTTTGTGGTGCAAATATGCATCATAAGCAAGGAAAAAATGTCTTCATCAGCAGTCAGGTGCCTGCTCCTCCTTTTCATTGTACTTCTTCCTTTTAATATATCAGGCAGCTGAGTCTGCAGCTCACCCCACCTCTCTGTTCTCTTCCCTCTGACCAGGGCAGAAAATGTAGAACTGACTATTAACATCCTTCTTACACACTGCAGGCAGGTAGTTCAGCACTTTTAAGTGTAGAAACACCAGCAACTCCCATAATAAGCAAGAAACTCATTATGAGGTCTGTCTGCTGACTGGACAGGAATAATTTGTTTGGTTTTAATTGGGTTTTACAACACAGACTCAAGTCACTACCAGCTGCTTTTTCCAAGGTGCAGGGTTACACAACTATGTGCAAGCTACTGGACCTCAGTGTGAGGTTCATTAGGGTCTGTTCACCCTACAGTCTGCAGTCTTGTGTTATTTCATAACATTTAAAGGAGTGTTTGGTGCATGCTGTTGTTTATCTAAGGACTTGAGTGTATTTTTTTTTGTGGACTGAGAGAACTCTTCTTGAAGTTTTCATTCAGAGGAGCCTTCAGGAACCTGGGTGTCTGCTAACCACCTTGCTCCTGCATACCTTTCTCCAAAGGATGTGCTGTGTCCTGTAACATTTGTTTTACTAATTTTCTGGCTTAGTGAACAGTGTGAGAGTAGCTGCTTCATTGTGCAGCATTCTCTGCATGCAGAGCAGAATGACTGAGCCAGAAGGAAGTTACAAAACTATACACAAGTCATGTATGAGTTGTAGGAGTTCTGACTCATACCTGGCTATTTGCCCACCTGTGTGAAAGGATTTCATTTAGAATGAATAAAATTATGAGCTTATAGTCTGGTGGGTTTGGCAGTGGATGGATGTGTATCTGAAAGATGTCTCCAGTGCTGAGGGTTGGCTCCCATACCTTTATTGTTCTAGTTTCTAAGTTAGGGAATATTTTCAAGTCTCAATATTTCTTTGTCTGAGAAGTGCAATACCATTGCAGGAGCACCTTTTTAAGTCCTATGGGAGGGCAAAAACTGGAGATGTTAAGACTGATTCAACAATTAATTGAAGAGGACATTTACATAGTTTAACTCATCAGCAAAATACCAGAGAGAAGAAAGTGCTCATTTTTCCTCTCTCCAGGATTCTGGTGCCAGTGCAACTGCAGGGAGTAATTTTTAAATTGTACAAGTGTGTAGAGTAAAAGCATCAAAGGCTGTGGATCAGCTTTTTCAAACACCAAGAGAATGTATTTCCTGTGTGTTTGCATGCATGGTGGACCTTTGTCCATGCACTTGAGATGGATGATGGCAGGTGTATATCTGTTCTTTATCCAAAATACCTCTTTTTTAAAGGGGTTGATACAAGTGATTGCATCCTTCCCTAAGAGACTTGTATAGATATTAACAACTGTGTTCTCAGTGCTAAGCTCATGACAAAAAAGTTGTCAGGAAGTAAAAGATGGAAAGACACCTAAATAAAACATCATTTTGGAAAGGTTATGGAAAAAATATCTTCCCTGAATAAAAGCAATTCTGTGAAATTCCACATATCACCAAAAAAAAAGGCATATGGAGGCAGATAGCTGGAGTTGAACCTGCTTTCCTCCACTCACTGAAGCCTTGGAATTGAACACTGCAAAGACTGATTAAAGGACACTGAAGACATTTCAAAGGACACTGGAAACAGTGTCCTTATGTAAGTGCTTTATGCTGAAATGCAAACACTAAAACTTGGAGTACAGATCAAACAATTTTTAATCACTGGGTGTTGGGTTGTTGGACTTTGCAAGTTCATAAGCATTTGTAAAATCATCTTTCTAGTTTAGGTGCAAAATTGGACAGGTGTTCTGTAGTTCTTGCATGGTTAAAGGAAGCTAGGCCTTTGCTAACACAGTTCCCACAACTCTTGCAGGTCTTCTGTCTTTTCCTGTTAGTGCAAAGTTACTGGGATCTATCCAGGCACGTTTTGAAGAGCCTTATTTGCATCAGAGTTGCCCTAGTCCAGTTGCTTTCTTGAAGAATGATATAACATACTTCTGTATCCATGCTTGTAGTTCCAAGTTTAGGGACTTGTCACGCTACTTGCCTTCAGACATGCAAATCATGGGAGGAGAGTGTTACACATTGCACTTCGCTTGCTCTAGGATACTAAAAAATTAAAGATTTGTGCTACTGCTCCTTTTTAATTCAGAAGTAGTTGTTAATTGGGATTTTGGGTATGTTCTGGTTTCTGTTTTCCTAATTAGGTCGTGCTGCTAGCAGTTCTGGTAGGAACTTTTGGGTGAGTGGATTGGCTTCCACTACCAGAGCTACAGATTTGAAGAATCTGTTTAGCAAATATGGGAAGGTAAGGGGTTATTTTTGTTTGGTTTGTTGTTGCATTTTTTTTCACTTGGAACTGTTCATAAGACTTCTTAAGCTCCTGTCACTGACATTTGCAGGTAACATTGTTGGTGTGTCTCAGCACTGACATGGAAGCATTTTTGGGGGGGAAGATGGGACTTAGCAGTTGAGCTAGCATTAGCATGGATGTGGAAATTACCTTAAAAAAGAAAAACCCATGAAAGTTTTTATACTTAAGCAAAGTCATGTTGTTGATGTGAAGTTAGGTGCCATTTTTTTCATTGTCTTTCTCCAGAAGAGAGTTCAGTGTTTGGCTCCCATCTATTCATTCAGCTTTTATAGCAAGAGAAGCATCGTTGCCTCTAAGCAACGCTCCTTTTGTGTTTGTTAATCTCTTAAAAAACACAAGTTTCCTGAATGGTAACGGGCAGGAATTTTAGGAGTGGAGCTTGCAGTTCTTGCTTGTTATGGTGAGTGTAACACCTCTTTGTTTTGGGAAGGTGGTGGGTGCCAAAGTGGTCACCAACGCTCGCAGTCCCGGCGCTCGCTGCTACGGCTTCGTCACGATGTCTACGGCCGAGGAGGCCACCAAGTGCATCACCCACCTCCACAAGACAGAGCTGCACGGGAAGATCATTTCTGTGGAAAAAGTGAGTACTGGTCCTCAAAGACACCGAACTCCCATCAGATTGTACAAACGATCGAGACCGCATTCTCAGCTGATCATGTGCAAAATAAATTGCAGGCGAAAAATGAACCTGCTGGGAAGAAGACAAGTGAAAAGAAAGAGAATGAAGCAAAGAGAGAGACAGTCAGTGAGAGGTACTGTTCTAAAAACTCTCTGTCCAAAGGGGTTTTGTGGTGTTGATGTCAGGGAAAACAAAGTTCCAGTAAGAATTTCTGTGGCAAACATTGAAAAAGAAGAGTCCGTGCATTTTTTCAGCCTTTTGTGCAAGATAAACCTCTGTTGATGTCCAGTGCCTGGTTTAACATGTTTCTGTTACGAGCTTTAAGGTAGGCATTTGAAAGTTGCATTTTCAAGTGTACCTTTCAACTGAGCTTTATTTGGGGTTTAGTAGCAATTGTGGTGCCTTCATGTCTTAAACTTGAGGAAAGACCATTTGAGAATTTTGATCTGTTTGTCACTGCTTCTTCACTACCTTTTGTCTCTCACTGGAATAGGGTCTCCTCCAGTGATGGTGGTCACAAACAGTTAAAAGAGAGTTGTCCAAGGTTCTGTTTCCAGAACATGTTCCCCTTCAGCACTATGCTTTTTCTCTCTGGCATTACTGAAAGTAGCTGAATAAGACACTAAGACCTTTGCTTTAATTATCTTCTTGAGGCATAACTTCTGTTAAATGCTGTTTGCTGAGAACCTTTTGCTTTTATTCCACCTAGTTACCTGGGAAAAAAAAAAGTTCACATTGGCACTTCTTAATTGTCACATTGTCTAAGAAACTTTGGGGGCATTAAGCACATAATGGTGTAAATTTTTCCTCATGCTTCCAGCTGAGATACTCGAATCACAGCCAAGTGTTTTGACAACGGCACAGAATGGGGTCTGCATGTCTTGTTTTCAGGTGTAGGATGTTATGGAAGGAAACATTTGGAAATCTAATTATGACTGTTGTCACATCAGAATTCTTCACAGCGTTGCTAGCATTCTCCTTGAATTTCCCTTGCTCCTAGTCTGTATGTGTCTAATCTATATCACTGTCTATCTGATAGACCTGGCAGTGTTAAAAGGGACGAGAAATCTGACCAAAAAGATGATCCTAAAAAGACAGAAGACAAAGACGAAAAGGAAAGAAAAGAGAAAGATGAACAGAAGTCTGGTTCATCAGATCAGCCTAAAACTGTCAAGTCAGGTAATTTGGCTATTCCTTTTTTTTACAGAGTAAAATACATGTTGTATGAATATTTAATTGTAGGTAGTTCTTTCCAGACAACTGACAATGTTCTAGGATTGTTTCTGATTCTTAGTTGGAAATCCAGAATGTATAAGGGGGAGGGTGTTTTGTGGGGAGATGTATGATACTGTGTCATCCTTAAGCAATTGGAGTAGGTGTAGTAAAATAACTGGGTTTGAAGAGAGGGTTAAATGCCCATTTTCACATTTTAGAGAACATCTAGCATAGCAATGAGTGGTGTAGTTTATGTAGTTTGATTGTTTTTTCCACCTCTGATTTTATTTAGGAAGTAAAGGAACAGAGAGAACAGTAGTAATGGATAAATCCAAAGGAGAACCTGTTATCAGTGTGAAAACATCAACCACATCAAAAGACAGAGTAAGTAATGTTTCTATGTGGGAAACATTTTCCTTAGAAACAAATGCTGAATCCTGCCAGGCTACGTGTAACCCACACTTGTCTTGCCAGTTTGTCCAATTAGAGTTTCTATAACATGGAGTTAGATCTTAATTAGTAAAATACCTTTTGTTTGGCTGATATCATATTCAGCAATCAGATCCTGCCAAACAAACGTGGGAAGGTATTGCCACGTTATGCACAGTGTGTCTGTAATGTTAAAAGAACAGCTTTTCTGAACAACGCAGGGACCGAGCTTTGAGCTACAATAAGTACAAATGGAAACAGAGCTCAGAGCATTGTTTGTGATAGTTGTCCTTTAATAAATGAGGTTTCTCTCCTTCCCTGTTACGTGCAGAGCATTAAGAGCCAGGATCGCAAATCGGAGAGCAGAGAGAGACAAGGGATTGTGCCATTTGACAAGATTAAAGCCCAGCGGAAGATGAGGGAGGCAGAGCAGCGCCGGTAAGAGAACAGTGAAACTGGGGGGCCTTCTTCACTATAATGCATAGTTCATTTTGATTAAAATGACTAAGATAAGAGGATTTCAATTCTCTTTTCTTGCACTTGTGACTTGCTATTTGCTTATGGGTCGCATATCTTGAACTTAATTCAGGTATTTAATTATTCTGGGTGGGGGGTTATTTTTGTTTTCATGCTGTTTTAATACAGAATAAAAGTGATAATGGCCGTCCTTCAAATTCTGTGCTAAAACTGAGCTGAGTTCATGTTTTCCACACATATTCCTCACCTAAAAGTAGTTGAACTAAGCAGGAGGAAATGCTTTTGTCATTCTTAGTGGAGAGGAAAAACTTTCTCTCATAGTTAGATTTCTGAACTGAAGTCATGATCCGGCATAATTTCATCACAGAATTAAAAATATTCTTCACAGATACTTTATTTCAGTGTAAGAAATGAGCTGTGGGCATTTGGATTCAAATTCCCCGTACCATATAGAATTATTTGCTGCCACAGGTGGGTTTTATGGGAGTAATATGATGAGTCTATAAATACAAATATTTCATGTACACACTGAGTGTCTTCCCTCCCACACCCTTCCCAGGTATAATTTCAAGGAGCTGAGCAGTCGCCATGCTATTAATTTTGAACACTTCTTTCTGCTTTTTTCCTTTTTAGCTTCCTTTATGGGTTGAACTGTTCCACCTGTAACCTTTCCCTTCTGTTACGACAGCACTCGGGAGCGCCGGGAGAGGCAGCAGCACCTTCAGACTATCCGCGAGCGAGAGGAGAGGGAGAGGCTGGAGATTGCTCGGAAGAGACTGGAGATCGAAAGGCAGCGCCTCGAACGGGAGCGGATGGAGAGGGAAAGACTGGAAAGAGAGCGGATGCACATAGAGCACGAAAGGAGGCGGGAGCAGGACCGCATCCAGCGCGAGAGGGAGGAGCTGCGGCGCCAGCACGAGCAGCTGCGCTACGAGCAGGAGCGCCGCTCTGCCATGAGGAGGCCCTACGACATAGATGGCAGGTAAAGCCAGCAGATGCACACAGGGCAGGGGGAAAACGTTGCTGCCAGGTCCTGTCCTCATCAGCCTGGGCTACAAAAAGCCACACGGTCTCCGCTTCCATGGGTCGGCAGCTGTTGGTTGCATTGAGGTGATCGTGTTGAATAGCCCTGGTCCAGCTGTCCTCTCTTAAGGTTTTTCAGCTCCACTTTGAACTTAATTACCCGTCTTTCGGTTTGCACAGTCTGGAAGAGGGAACAATACCAAAAGGCATTAAGTGGGCTAAAGATGAGTACGTTCTGTTTTCAGGAGGGATGACCCATACTGGCCAGAGGCAAAACGGATGGCGATGAATGACAGGTACCATTCAGACTTCAGCCGCCAGGATCGCTTCCATGACTTTGATCACAGGGATCGTGGTCGTTACCAGGAGCATTCAATAGACAGGTTGGTGTCTCACCTCCACTCTGTTGCCTGAAATCAAAAGACGGAGAACTGTACTTAATGCCACATTTTGCTGCCTTCACTGTGTGTGGTTTGCATTTTATTTTTCAAGTGTGGTTTAGTGGTTGTGGACTTTTTCTTCTGTAGCCATGAAGAGATCCGTACTGTGCCATGAGATGAAGCTTCTGGCAGGCTTGTTCAGAGTGTTTTTCAATGCTGTTTCACATACTTGTAGGATTCTGAAAAATTTCTAAGTAAAACTGAAGGCAGCTAGCATTTTAATGAGAATATTCTGGTTTATACCTCAGGACTAAATGGCTTGTGGTTTCCAAATGTTCCTGCTTTTTGTGCCTTTTGTAGGTGTTGGCAGTATGTGGAAGCAAGATTTTTCATCTGTGTTTTGTTTGCAGATACGTGAATTTTTATAAACTGCTCTACCATGATCTGATTTTGATTGTCTCTTTGTAGGAGAGATGGATCAAGGACAATTATGGGAGATCGGGATGGACAAGTGAGTTGCTTTCTTGAGCTACAGAAACATCTTAGCATCTGATAACCTGGTTCTCTATATTGTGTGTCAAGATTAAATTTCAGTAGTTGAGAATTACATAATTATCTCCCAAAACATGTGTGAATAATCAGATTGTCTTTTTTACTTCAATAAGATGAAATTCAAATCAAAGATTTGCTTATTTTAAAAGTTATTCTGATAGAAATCAAAACAAGTGAATTGTGTCAGAGTATTCCAAAAGATTGCAAAGCAGAGGCAGAGGTACAAAGTCCACATTTACTATATGAGGTTACATGGAAATAACAGCAGAACTAGTAGAGATGTTTGCATTTTTGTGAGGGCTGGGAGAAAGTCTTTCAGGGCACAGTCAGGGAGTCCTCAAGTGCCCTTTACTGGTGGCTAAGCTGTGAGATTTGGAGCTGGGTAGGCTGGAGAGTTGGGCAGAGGGGAATATCATTAAGTTCAACAGCAGGAAATGCGAAGTCTTGCTCTTGGGAGGAACAACCCTGTGCAGGAGTGTGTGCCTGGGACCAGCCAGACAAAAAGCAGTTCTGCAGAGAAGGACCTTGGCACTGTGGTGAACAGCAAGCTGGTAATGAGTCAGCATTGCACTCTCCTGGCAAAGAAGGCCAGTGGCATCCAGGGAGGCATTAGCAGTATTGCTGGAACATCACGGCCTTTTTACTCACCACCTCTCTGGTGTTCTGTGCCCAGTGCTGGGCTCCCCAGTGCAAGAAGTTTATTGAAGTAAGTGCAGTCCAAGGCAGCAAAAATGATTAAGGGCCTGGAACATCATCTGTATGAGGAGGGGCTGAGAGAGCTGGACTGTTCAGCACAGGGGAGAAGGCTTAGGGCTTGTCTTACCAATGTGCATTAATACCTCATGGGAGGGAGGATATGGATGAAATGTAGCTGGTGCTGCTCAGTGGTGTGACAAGTGTCAGTGAGCACAAACTTAAACATGTGAAATTCCATGTGAAGACAATACAAATCACTTTTAACTGAAGGTGGTCAAATTGTGGAACAACAGGTTGCATGGAGAACTTGTGAAGGTCTCTAGCTGTGAAGATACTGAAAACCCAGTTGGGAGGCTCTTCTAGACAGCCCGCCCTGGCTGGCCCTGCTTGAGCAGGAGGGTTGGACTGGATGACCTCAGGAGGTCCCTTCTGTTCTGAGTGGTTCTGAAACTGAGTAATTACAGCTGAGCAACTTGAAACAACTGACAGAGTCTGTTCTGTGCAGTCCTGTAAGTGTTCCTTGCCTTTTAGCATTACCCAGATGAGCGCCACGGGGGGCCAGACCGTCACTCACGAGACTCTCGAGAAAGCTGGGGTAGCTACGGGTCTGACAGGAGGATGAGTGAAAGCAGAGGGATACCCCCCCAGTCACGGTGAGGACACTTCACTGAAAATACATTTCTTTGTGCATCTGAGGGGTATTTATGTGTGTGAAAGTGGGACACAGTTTTTGGAAGTGTAGTTCTTTTTTTT
>VXBX01007348.1:126395-171866 GCA_013400415.1 Scytalopus superciliaris
GTTGCGCCAGATTAGACGTGAGGGGTGTGGGGGCTTTTCGCTCCTGTAGGGCTTTCGGCGCGGTGCGAGGGCGCTGAGCTCGGGGGGCTCGGCGGGGACCGGGGGAGGGTCCTGCTCGTGAGTGTGGCCGTCGGTGGGGGCACCCCACGAGGGTGAGTGTGGCTGTCCGTGGGGGCACCCCACGAGGGTGAGTGTGGCTGTCCGTGGGGGCACCCCACGAGGGTGAGTGTGGCTGNCGGGGACCCCTCTGGAGGGCTCTGAGAGGGACATTCCGTGCCTCTGGGCAGGTCGGCTCCCGGTGTCGGAGGGAGGGGGACGCTCCTGGGCTGCGGGGCTCGGCTCGCAGACCGGAGGGCCATGAAGGCGGCGGGGAAGGCGCTCTGTGCGGCGGGGATTGTGGCTGGGCTCGCCGCTCTCCTCTGGAAAGACCCTTTCGTCCCAGGTAGGCTCGCCGGGGGGGATGAGCTCAAGCTGGAACAGTAAAAGGTTGGATTCCCAAGCTACGACTAATGATCCCTCGTTCCCAGAAACAAAGGGAAGCTTGAAACAAAGAGGAGGGTAAAATGGTGTAAGAGCAGGGATCCCGCTGTCTGTGTGGGGAACAAACAGCACTTTGCCACTGCTTTTATTCTTTTCATGCTTTGGTTGCAAACTCCTCGGGACCAAGCACCACCTGTGTAGGTGTGCAGTGCCCAGCATGGGAGGGCTGACCTGTCCCTAAACTCGTGGCAAAGAATAAATGCTGTGCAGAAGGCACTTAGCCTGGTTTATGTTGTACAGCTTGTTAGAACATGAAAACCAACTTCATTCTTGAAAGATTTTAGTCCAGCAACCCAGGGCTGGGCCATGGTATCGTTAATCTCAATTCTTCAGGTCAGTCCTGCCTATTTCTAGTTTTGGAGAAGCATCAAGACTTGAGCACTTACACACATCTTTGCACTTTAGAGCTCTGCCAGTAGTTACTGGGGCAGCTCTGCTGCTGCTTCCTTCACTTCCAGATATTTTATTCTCTTTCCCATAATTAAGAGAGCTTGTCTGGTGCCCGTGTTCTCCTGACTGGAGCCAGTGCTGGGATTGGAGAGCAGATGGCATATCATTATGCCAGATTTGGTGCTGAAATTGTTTTGACTGCTCGGAGGGAAGCTGTGCTGCAGAAGGTAAGAACCTCTTCCTTCTATGAGGCAAGACATAAGAGATGTGGACTTTTACTGAAACAACAACAAATGAGTTGTCAGCATGACAAATTTTCCTTCAGAACTGTTGTTAAGCATAAACCCAGAAGGGAGCTTGGCCTGTACAGTAAGATTTATATACACTGCCTGAGCTTTTTACCTGAGGAAATGGTGTGAAGCTGTGTCAGGGAAAATTCACATTGGACATTAGGAAAATGCTCTTCGTTGAGAGGGTGGTCAGTCACTGGGAAAGCTCCCCAGGTAAAAGGGGTCATGGCACCAAACCTGTCAGAGTTCAAGGAACATCTGGAACACAGTTGTTAATCATATGGTTTGGTTTGAGGTAGCCCTGTGAGGAGCAGGGAGATGGATTCAATGATCCTTATGGATCCCTCCCAACTTGAGATATTCTATTATTCTATGAACTGCAGTTCCTGTGCAGTATTGTGTAGATTTTCAGAGTCCAAACTGTTCTATCTGTAGTTGTTTTAAGCCTTTTTGTAGGTTACATACTTTTGGACCAGCTCAAATAGACAAGACTTCTTCATCTGTAGTTTATAAAATGGGACAATATTTAGAGATGGTAACTCTTTAACTGCAGGGATTTGTGACTTCCAAGGAAAACTCTTCACCATGAACTGGTGCAAAAGGTGAGCTGGGGACAGTGAGCATAATAATGATTCCTAATTCCTGGAAAGCAGTTTCAGCAAATACCTGAACTGCATGTCAGTACTAGGCACCTTCATGTACTCAACATAGCAAATGAATTATGAGCCATGAATACCTTTCNATATCATTATGCCAGATTTGGTGCTGAAATTGTTTTGACTGCTCGGAGGGAAGCTGTGCTGCAGAAGGTAAGAACCTCTTCCTTCTATGAGGCAAGACATAAGAGATGTGGACTTTTACTGAAACAACAACAAATGAGTTGTCAGCATGACAAATTTTCCTTCAGAACTGTTGTTAAGCATAAACCCAGAAGGGAGCTTGGCCTGTACAGTAAGATTTATATACACTGCCTGAGCTTTTTACCTGAGGAAATGGTGTGAAGCTGTGTCAGGGAAAATTCACATTGGACATTAGGAAAATGCTCTTCGTTGAGAGGGTGGTCAGTCACTGGGAAAGCTCCCCAGGTAAAAGGGGTCATGGCACCAAACCTGTCAGAGTTCAAGGAACATCTGGAACACAGTTGTTAATCATATGGTTTGGTTTGAGGTAGCCCTGTGAGGAGCAGGGAGATGGATTCAATGATCCTTATGGATCCCTCCCAACTTGAGATATTCTATTATTCTATGAACTGCAGTTCCTGTGCAGTATTGTGTAGATTTTCAGAGTCCAAACTGTTCTATCTGTAGTTGTTTTAAGCCTTTTTGTAGGTTACATACTTTTGGACCAGCTCAAATAGACAAGACTTCTTCATCTGTAGTTTATAAAATGGGACAATATTTAGAGATGGTAACTCTTTAACTGCAGGGATTTGTGACTTCCAAGGAAAACTCTTCACCATGAACTGGTGCAAAAGGTGAGCTGGGGACAGTGAGCATAATAATGATTCCTAATTCCTGGAAAGCAGTTTCAGCAAATACCTGAACTGCATGTCAGTACTAGGCACCTTCATGTACTCAACATAGCAAATGAATTATGAGCCATGAATACCTTTCCAGGTATTTTGGAACAAAAAGAAGAACTTAATGTAAAGCTAACCCCTATTCCAGAAGATTTCTCCTGAAGAAGACTGGCTTTTCTTGGGTGAATCTTGATCCTTTTCCAAGGTAGATTTAATCTGCATCCTGCTAAGAGTTACCTGTATTTAACTGTCTGGTTAAACAAAGTCTGGGTGCAAAATGAGCTCTCCATGGGCTGAATAGCAGTAAATTTAAAATTAAAGCATGTCTCTGATTTTCACTGTATGTGCTTTACAGAACCATTCTTTCCATTCTTTTGCCCCCCACTCCATATTTTTTTAATCTTTGGATGTGTATTCTCTTTCAAGGTGATGGAGAAATGCCTGACACTTGGAGCAAAGAAAGTATTTTACATCCCTGCAGATATGTCTTCCCCTTCAGAACCGGAAAAGGTGGTTCAGTTTGCTGTCCAAAAGCTGGGTAAGCATCCTGGACATCTCTTTGGCTTTCAGGTGTATAGACAGTTCTCATTCTAGTAGGAGTTCCTCACTGAGAGGGGTGTTAAGGACAGGAGGGTGTGTAGTTTGTAAATACCGGGTTGCATGTGGTCATCCTTTGAGTGGCCTTTCGTGGGGAGGGCATTTCTTCTGCTCCACTAAAACCACACCCCACAGCAACAGCTGCAGCACCTCACCTGCCACGGGGCACCACATGGACATACTGAGAGAGGTGTGGCAGCAGTGACCTGCCTCTGTAACAGAGCAAAGGACAAGTCATGGCCACTCTTGAGTCCTCACAGTGTCCGCTGAGTTTTTGGTTGCTGCACATTTTGACCACGTGCCACACATTTTGATTGTCTTTTGTTCACTGCAGGAGTTGAGTGATTATGGTCTTTTGCCTCTCCACTTTGTCTCATTTGGGTCAGGCTGTCATTAGGCAGAGTTTTCTATTATCCTCACTGTCTTTGTGTCCATTATTTGAGTGTCTTAATTATGCTCTTGGCTTTCCTGATTGTGGTTGTCTTAAGGAGCTCTGTAAGTGTGCTGTGACCTGCATGACCTGTCAGCCCAGCAGTGCTGTTTCTGCTGATACATTTCCATACCAGTCACAGTTTTGCTGTTACGGATTTGTACACTTGTAGCTTTGGAAATAGATGTACCACCAGAACTCAGCTCCGAGGCTGAATCAGCCTGCAGCATCATTTGGGATAGCTGTTGTCAAAGACAAACAGCTTTCCTTTCAATTCTACCCTGGAGGAGCAGCCAGAGCTGCTCCCAGATGAGCAGATGTAATCTATCTTCACAGTAAAGCACTTTCTAACCTTCTGAAGGGAATGGCTGGTTGGCCCAACCCTCCTGCTGGCATTTCTGAGTTCCCTGGTTACTGGTTTGCTTGACTGCTTTCCCTCCTCTCCACAGGGGGACTGGATTACCTGGTGCTGAACCACATTGGCAGGACCCGTTTCCAGATGTGGACTGGAGATGTGGAATACACCCGCTGGCTCATGCAGGTGAGGGTTTCCCACCTGGAACTGGGTGAGTCAGGTTTCTCCTGGGACAGCTTTTTGGAGCTCCAAGGCAAACTCCGAGTCTGTGGCAGTTGCTGAAAACAAACCTTTCATTTCATTCATGTCTCAAACAGTTCGGAGGCTTTGTTAGCAGAGAGGTGTTTTGCTCAAGTATTGCACATTTGTGAAGAGAAATGTTTGGGAAGAACTTCAGAATTCTCTCCTTCCTTGTGTCCTTTTTATCTCCCTCAAGGCCAGGACTGTTGGGATTGATGGGTAGTTACAGTTGTACAGTGTCTGGTTTAAGAAGGCCAATAAGTGAGCAGCAAACACTTCCTACCAGTCTATTGCAGAACACAGTAAAGCTGTTCGAAATGCTGTCTGCTGTTTGAGTCTCTGCTCACAGATTGAGAATTTTCCTATAGAATCACCTTGGTACGTGGGTTTGGGACCCTGGAAATGAAGAGCTGTTTTCTTGATTCAGTCTGCTTAGTTCAGGTGGGTCATACGAGTTCTATTTCACTTTGGAAGGAGCCTGTTTGCTGGAGAGTGGGAACTTGGGGTCACAGGTAAGGAATTCTTACAAGTTAGAGCAGTCAAGCTCTGAAGAGATGCTGAATTTTATGCTTGGTTGTAGTCTGAGCTCAGTCAAGAGAAACTTAGAGGGGAGCAAATTGAGACACTGATGTCCTTGCTGCTGGATAGGGATTGCAGAGTAAAGAACAGTATGCAGGGAAATTAGGGACAGCTAATTGTATCTTGTCAAGAAATCTTTGTGTTAAAGCCCAGGAACAACCTTTGCTCTGAAACTTCTCCACTGCTTTTTATGGAACCTGCAAGGCTCATGGCTGCAATGTTTGTCCTTTCTTTACAGAGATGACTTTTCTCACTTGATGTTTGAAAAGGCAAATCCAGGCTATGCTCCTTTCCATTTCTGTATTGTATTGACTCTCCAGCTCATGCTTTCAAACCCTCTTGCTTCTTCCATGCCTACTTTTATCATTCCAGGTGAATTTCTTCAGTTATGTGGCACTTGCAACAGCAGCTCTTCCCACCCTGGAGGAGAGTCAAGGCTCGCTGGTGGTTGTTTCTTCCCTCACAGGTGAGTGGCTTTACCTGGAGTTGTTTCCTTGTGCAAACAACAGTTCCCAACACACGATATTTGTGTATATTTATGAGGGAGGGGAAGGCTGCAGGTAGACCAGCACTGTGGGCTGTTTAGTCCAACATGTGACCCGCTTACTGTGCAACTTAGAAGGAACTGCCTCCCCTTACCCACATATGTGGTGGCTTTTGTGCTGAGATGTGTTTGCACAAAGTGGTCTAATTGTCTAAGTTCTTGCACAGGACTTGAAATCAAGGGAAACTCACCTGAACAGAACAGGAGTTGATGCACTATGACAAAGCCTATGTTTTGCCCAGATTCCCCAACCATGGATTCTCCTTACAGACAGTTTCGTGGTGTTTTCCATTCTCTCCTTTTCCTTTCCAGGGAAAATTCCCACTCCCTTCACCACTTCTTATTCTGCCACCAAGTTTGCCCTGGATGGATTCTTCAGCTCCCTGCGCCACGAACTCACCATGCAGAAGAGAAACATCTCCATCACTCTGTGTGTCCTGGGCCTGATCGATACTGAGGCAGCATTAGAGAACACCAGGTGTGTATTTGGAGGAGGGTGTAGGAGCCTGGGAGGGGGGGTGTCTGCAGGAAACATCTCTCCTTGAAAGCACTGCAGCCAAATGCACCACGACGGTGTTAAAGGCGGCGTGGGAATCTCCTTGGACATGCCAGAAAACTCATGGGGTTGTGCACACCCACCTTTGGTTGTGCACTGAGCCCCGTGGCAGCCACTCTGCATAATTAGAACCAGCCCAGGGCTGAGTGGCTTTGACCCCCTGACTGTTCCCTTCCAGGGGCAGAGTGCACATCCCGCCTTCTCCCGCTCCCGAGGCTGCTCTCGCCATCATCCAGGGAGGTGCCACGAGGGTGCCCGAGGTGTTCTACCCCTGGTGGCTGCAGCAGCTCTGCTGCCTCTGGGTTCTGTTCCCCACCAACAGTGGCCAGGTTTTAAGGAGTTACTATAACTACAGCAGTCCTTAGGGGGTGCCCAGTTTCAGTCTCCTCTCCCATCCTATAGCCCTTCTAATTACGTTCCTGCCATCCCACTAAGCATCCCGTTCAGCCATTGGTGTCAAGCAGGAGCAGGGCAGCAGTGGTGCCAAAGTAATCTCAGTTTTATTCCTAAGATGACTCTTGGTCTCCCCCTCATCCTGCTTTAGCCATGGCTCTGATGTTGCTACCCACAGGTCAGAGATCTTTCCCACTGTTCACTCTGTCTTAGCCCTCCTCCCATCTCCCCTCCTTCAGCCTCCCCTGTCTGCTTTTACTGCTCCAGCCTTCCCTCAGCCCTGGCTTTCCCCTCTGCCCCTACAGGGTGTACTGGAATGTCCTGCTCCACTGCTTTCTGGATTCTGTGTACCTTCTTTTATTTTAATCTCTATTTTAATTAAACAGTTTTTATTTTAATGTGTTGGTATTACACGTTGATGCTTCCTCTATGAAAGAACACTGGGTTCTGTGGGCACAGGCCTGTTGGCACACACTTGCTGACTGCATGGGACCTGTTACATCAGCCCCAGGGCTCTGGCAGTGCAGTAAGTGAAAGCAGCTAACAATATGAAGTAGAGCCCCAGTTACTTAGCAAGTAAAACTTTTATTAAATAAATTTAGGATTTTTTTTTTGACCAGAGTGAGGAATTTGACATTGACAAAGCTTGTATCGCACCTGTAACATTGTACAGTCACATCAGTAACTGTGATGGAAGAAACTGTAAATGCTTGTTTTTAAACCAGCTTGACCTAGGATTTCCAAAGTCCTTTTTTTTCCCATTTTGCATTTGTTTGTCTTTTTTCTTTTTTTTTTTTTTTGTTCAAAATTAGACTAAGTTTAAACTTCATGAAATTACTTGTAGCAGAAATAAAGTACATTATACAAATCACATACATAATAGATGTTAAGTATAAAAATGGTATTTACAATAAGTAAACATGGACTATAGAAACACACAGACTCGCACAGCTTCATCCATCTCTCATAAACTCTCAGCATCAGACACAGAAGGGCAGTTGAGGAGATGTGAAGGTACTTACAGAACTGTGCCACACACACCTAAACAAAGGGAAACTGGGGGAGAGTGAGAGTTGGCCAAGATTCTCTAAAATCCCCATAGTTCACTTCAGTAATTGCATCAACCTTTCCCCACCAACCCTCTGTTCATGTTTCACTGTGCACACACACACACACACACACAGAGAAATGTTCGTGGTACCTTATCAAACTCTGGAATATTGAAATGAATCATTCATTAATCATTGTGGGGTTGGTTGGGTTCTCTCTTGCTTTCCTTATTTTCGTAGAAACTTAAGAGACTGTTTCCAACTGTTAAAGGGATGTGCCTTGTCAGCGTGACACACCCCCCACTCCCAGGGGATCTCTTTTAAATCAAGTTCTGGACTACATTCTGTGCTTAAGAGTATGTGTATATATCTGTCCCTGTGGATAATCAGTCCCTTGGAGTGCTGGGGGAAAAAAACCAGACTAGCAACCCTCTTATATCTGCTGGGGAAAGCTTTGCAGCAGGTGCAGGAGGTGAGTCCTCTTGCTAAATTCAGAGGGGGAAAAACATCCCATTTCCTCTGGGAATCAGAACTGCCCACTAGGCAGTTATTCTGTGTCGTTCTGCCCCTCAACTCATCTTACAGCTTTATGGGAGTGTCGGGTTATCTGACAGGGGGAGGCAGTGTGTGGCCCCTGGGAGGCTGCTGGAGCTGTGCTGGAGATTGCATCTGCTCACACTCTCATCTTCTCTTGCCTTCATCACGAAAATGCTGTTACCATGGAGAACTGTGAAACACGGAGCTGTGCCATGTGTGGGGAGGCAGTACAGTTCCTGCAGGTAAAGGGACTGGTTTCCTGTGCTCTCAGCCTAATCTGGGAGTGCTCAGGATGGGGTTTGGCACCAAATTCCAGGAGCTTTGTCTGCAGAAGCCCTTGGAAAGGTAAGGTTGAGAGCTCTTGAGATCCTTAACCAGGCTGGTGCTACAGTGGATGAGTGACTCAAGCTGAGCATCTGACTGTGCCCTAATCCTGGAGGTATGGATTTCTCCTTCTTGCTCACTCTGAGCAGAGAGATGATCTCTCCCTCTCTCTCCCCCACCCTCCCCTCTCTCCAAGCATCCTCTCAAAATGTTCAGGCCTATCTGCAGTGTGTGCTGAGAAGACACTGTTGCAAAGGTAAACCCTGAACATCCAGTACCTCTTGCAAGCAGTCAGTCTCTGAATGGAAAAGTTTGGTCCTGTGAGCCACTTTAAAAAAAAATAGACTGTATATATTTATATTTATCTATGAAAGGGCTGGAAACGGAGCAGGAGGGAGGGAGGGAGGGAGGGGGTCTAAATTTCCATACATCACTGCATTAACCTAGAGACACACCAGTGGGTTTTCTTGGTCCATGTACTCCAGCCATACCCCGAGAGGAAGAGCTTCATGGCCCCAGGGGCTGCTGGTTTGCTGGTCCCTTTGCTATGCACCACGTTAGCAGCAAATACACGAGTTGGTCGTGGCAAGACTCTTCCTCCTGGGCAGATATTGAGCCTTCTCTTTAATTGCATGTCTTGGAGAGGAGGGGAAGAGGAAGATGGGGTGGGTAGGTGGGAAGCAGAGGAAGGAAAGGGGTGGTGTCAAAAGAGTCGATACATTTACTGGCCTCTCTGTAAATCAACCTGAAGCAGAAATTCTTCCTCTGGACTTTCCTTTCACCTGAACAGAAAGGGAGGAGGGAGGGAATTGGGAGATTAGGAGGGCATCTGTGCAAGCCTCAGGCTTTGAGTTGCTGTTGCTTAAATGTGAGGGACTATGACCCAAATGAGATCAGCCCTCCCTTGCTCCCTGTCTGTAGGCTGGCAGGAGCCAGCTCTTTGGCAGCAGCTCTCATGTCAGGCAGCTCTTCTGGGGTCCTTCAGGGTCTCACCTTTCCTCTGCTCATCTGTGATCCCTGTAAATCACGGGACTGTCCCATGTAACTTCTGAAAACTTCTGGGTTGTAAAACCTTTCTAGGCAGACAAAAGCTTTCTGGGAGCAGTAGACAGTAGACTGAAACCTTGCTTAGAACACCAACAGAACTCCTCTGCCTGTCAGGGCCCTGAGAGCACTAAAAGGCCTTAATGAACTTGACCAGCCTCAGCTGCAATTTCTGTTCATGGGTTCAAATCTCATCACAGCTCAGGCCTGTGCCATCAGCCTTTGTCTGATCTACATCGTGGATGTTCCAGTCTCCACCTGTCCATGGACCTGTCTGTCCATGGATCTGATCACCTGGGCTTCAACTCTTGGATTGCCTTCCCATCTTGATGTTTGATCTGCTTATTATTGACATTACAGACCTGCCTGGCAATTGCTGGACTGGCTCTGACCCCCATTTACCTTCACCAGACCGGATCCTGATCTTGCCCTGCAGACTGACTCTCTGCCTTGGCTTTGGGCTTGCCTCATTGCCACACTGACACACACCCTGATGACTTAGGTTGTTGAAGCTGGCCATCATCTCCAGGCCTGCTCTGGTCACCTTGCTCAGGTGCTGGGGCTGAGCCTTGCCAGGTGAAGCCTTTTCCCCACCAGCTGTGCTATTGCCCTCAGCCCTGGCTCCCCATTCCCTGCCCCTGCTGTCCCAACACCATACAGAGCAGTGCCAGGATGGTGCCAGCTTTACCTGTGCTGCAGAAGTGCCTCCTGCTTGCTCCCTGCTGTCAGTAGGGGTGGTTAGCATCCTTGGGTCGTTTTAACTGGACCTTCAAGCGTTTCATGCCAATCTGGAAGCCGTTCATGGCCTGGATAGCAGTCTGTGCACTGGATGGGTTGTCAAAGCTTACAAAACCTGCAGGACAGGACACAGGCATGGATGAGAAGGGCACTGTTGGGGTCATGCCCAGCACGTGAGTGCCATGTGGTCTCTGTCATGCTGCCCTTGCCTGGTGGGTCAGCACTTACCAAAACACTTGCTCTGGTTGGTGGCACGATCCATGAATACCTTAGAGGAAATGATATTGCCAAAGGGCAGGAACATCTGCATCAGCTCGTTGTCTCCAAACTCCTGAGGGAGATGGTAGATGAAGAGATTGCAGCCTTCAGGACCTGCAGGTGTGGGGGCAATGGGGAAGGACAAAACAAACCCCCCAAAGGGAAGGGGAAGAGAAACAGGCTCAACTCACAGCACAGCACTGGAGGAGAACCCTAGCACTGCCTCCTTCTGCTTTGGCCTCCCCTTGCTTGTCTCAGCCACTGCTCCAGGAAGGGTTCTGAGGGCTCTCTCAGAGCAGCTGGGGGGTAACACACAAAGCCAGAGTTTCTGGAGAGCAGATTCACTTTCAAAGCTTGCCCAGTTCCCACACAGGATGCTGGACACAACTCTGTGAGTGTCTGGGTGCTGTTCTGCTGGAAGGAACTCCCTGAGGTGAGAGTTCCTCGTTCACAGCTCTCCCAGTCCTAGGAGAGCAGCAGACACTGCTGTGTGAAAGCTGCTGCTTTAGCATTCCCTGCCCACAGTTAGGCAGTGGTTGCTTTCAGTCCATAAGCCACAGACTTGACTGAAAATCTCCTGGACTGCCACATGTCCCATTTATGGGCTGACCTGGGCCTGCCCACTCCTTCACTTGCTCCTCATGAGCCTGATGAGCACAAGAAGCTGCTCCCTTGCTGACACCTACTGTGTGAATCAGGAGCAGAGAGAGAATGCCTTTGCCTCCAAATCCTATTCAGGCTAATTTTGAAACAAGTTGAAAAACAAACTCAAGAGGCTATGAAGGCTGAGAAGAGAGGAGAGGATGTTGGGAGAGGCTGGTTTGACTGGTACCACTGTGGTTTTGGCATCAGTAAAGATGGGGAGGGAATGCTCCTTCCCTGGCTGCACAGGGAAGGTGCTGACTCTCCCCTCTGGTGTGAAAGCTTGGTGTCCTAGTGCCTACTGCCCCCTTTGTACCTGGCAACATCTGGCCACGGACAAGCTCAGGGAGTTTGCATAACAAGCGTCCCGTGAACTTTTCCAGTCCACTCACTGCAGAGATGTGCTTGTTTCCATAACCCAGTTCCAGACTCAAAAATCAGTGGACAGAAAAACCAGTGCTGTCTCCTCTCCACTGGTTCTGTGGTGCAGGGGATGAGCTACACAAACCCCACCCGTGTCCCTGGACACACACACACGTTCCCACTCTGCCCCTCACCTTCTCGCTGCTGCTGCTGCAGGATGGGAGGCTGCTGAGGGATGCTCTGTGCAATGGGGGTGATGGTGGTGGCTGGGTACACAGCTGTATTCCAGAGACACAACAAACCATTTACCTGAGGATCTGCTCAGCCACACAAGGGCCTGAGGGGGACAAGGGAGGCTGGTACCTGCGTACTGCTGGACTCCTGTGAAGGCTGGGTGCAAAGTCTCTGCTACTGAAGGGCTCTGGGCTGCAGGGGAAAGCAGAATCAGAAGCACAGCAAAGGGGATCAGTCATGCATTCTCTGTGTGTGTGTAGTGTTCTTTCCCACCCCCCACCCCTCAGTGTCTGGCTGGTAAGGAGCTACAGAAGTGTTCTCTGTGGGAAATCCAGGAAAGAGGGACTAACTGCAGTTCCTCAGGTCTCTGGATGGTGGTTTTTTTCCCCCTGCCCTCAATACCTGAATATGGCACAAGGCCATTGGTGTAAACTGTTTCCAAGGTTGGATGCCCATTTGAGAACGGTACCACTCCAGTGAATCCATTGGAAATGGGTGCTACCAGTCCTGGCACAGCTGCTGTTCCCAGGAGGGGTGGTGAATGTAGCCCTGCAGAACAACAAGAGAGGACAGGCCATGAAAGTTAAGGTCCCACAAAACCCATGCTCCCACCTTCCATCTGCCTGGCAAGACTGCTGGGTATGAAGCTGTTACCTTTCCTAGTTGGCATGGGGAGATGAAAGACCAGTCCTGGAGCCTTCACAAAATTAAGAGGCAGCACTGCTGGTCCCAACCACTGTCAGAGCTTTGGGATGGGACGTTTTTAGTCTGGGTTTGTGCAGCCCCTCACATGAGACACAGCTCTTCTTGATGGGTGTTCAAACCCACTGGGCACCATCACTGTGTGATGGTGGTAATGAACAATAGCACTGCTGACCTCAGAGTCAAGTGCAATCCTGGGAACCCCATCAAAGGGGAAAACTGCAGCAAAAATGAACAGCAGGAGGGCAAGGGAATGTGTGTTGAGTGCGTGAGGGTTTCAGAGAGGCTACAGGGGTTTGTGCAGACTAGAGACTGCTGTGCTCAGAGTGTGCACTGATGGAAAAGAGCGAACTAATCCAGGTGCTGAGCCTGCAGGGATGTAGGAACTGCTTTACCCGGGTGGGCACCGTGCCCAGTGCTGGGGCAGGCGGCCCTCACCTGATGCTGGTGCAATGGGAGCAGCTGGCAGCCCGTTGAGACTGACGGCGCCGATCTGCTGGATGTGGCACGGGGAGAAGGCGACGCCCGGGCTCAGGTAGCTGCCGTGGGAGGTGGAGAGGACCGTCGTCTGCTGCTGCATCAGCTGCAAGGCAGGACCGTGCAGTGCAGTCAGGGCCCGCTCTGCCCAGAGCCCCCCACCCCCAGGGCTCTGCCAGAGCTGGGGGAGGACACACGGGCCAGCCCGGCCACTGCCACAGCCAGGCTGGAGCTGCAGCCTGGCCATGTCCCCCACCCCCAGCCACTGCTGCACATTGCTGGGCTCCTTCACCTGCCCTGGAGCTTTGGGATCCTGTCACCTGCCCTGGAGCTTTGTGCTCCTGTACCTGCCCTGCAGCTTGCCACAACACTGCCACACCTGCCGGGGTGGGCAGCAGCAGCCCCACACCTGAAGGCCCATGCTGTGCCCAGCTGACAGCCCCCATGCCCTGGAGCCCATGGGATCCTGGTGGCCAGATGCTCAAGCTGCCCATCAAGGCAGAACAGTGGCCTGGGCCCCCAAGAGCCGGGCACAGCTTCCCATCCTGCGCCAAGGGGCACAGCTCAGTGGGCATCCCAGTCCACAAAGCCAGTGCTATGGCTGGGCTGGGCAGCCCTCCCCATCTGCAGCCTCCAGGGCTCTTGGCTCACCCAGCACTGGGATGGGCCCCTTTGGCTCAGAGAGCTCCTGCAGTGGGGCAGGGAGCAGGGAAAGGGTGTGCTCCTGGCACCCCACAGGCCCTTCTCTCTCATCACTTCTCCCGGGGCAGTGCCAGGTATGCAATAACCCAGCCCTGCCCTGAGGAACAGGGTGCACCCCCCTCTGCTTCTGCCCAGCCTCAGCAAGCAGATGGTGCTGCTGGGAGACACAGAGCCCACCCTGGCACAGCCACCCTGCAGTGCAACCAGGTGTCTGCCCAGGCCCAGCTCTTGTGTCAGACTCTGCCAGCAGAGGTCTGTCTGCTCCACCATGCACTGAGCTCAGCCTTTCCTCTGGCAGGGGCACCCTGGGGTCAGAGGACACCAGCTCCTCCTGGTCCCACTACACCCCTCCCTGGGCAGAGATGCACAGCACAAAAGGAAGGGTGGGATATGAGGCTGGGAGGAGGGTTAGGAGCAAGAAGAAAAAATCCTTCTGGTCCTATTCGACCATCAGTGGGTGTTCTGGAGCATGAGACGCCCTCAAGAGCGCAGTGGCAACAAAGACAGCTCTGGATGCAAAATTATCCAGCCCCTTTTTAAAGCCACCAAGTGAGAAGAGCAGGGCACTGCTCTTTGGAAACCACAGTTTCTCAGGAGGTGCTGAGGGGTGACACAGGGCAAAACCCAAGAAAACAACACAAACCTTCCTAACGTTGCCACATCCCACTGTCTGCTCTGCAACATAAACACACAGCTCTGGAGCAACTCCCTCCACAAACGGGTGAGTCAGTAAGCCAGTCTGGATGAGGTCTCAGCTGAAGGATCTGGTATCTCTGAAAAGTCTGTGGCCACCTCTTGGTTTCCTTCACACAGAAGCTGATAATTGCTTCAACAAAAAGAGGAATTTCATGGCATTGCTGTCTCTGTAAGCTGGTACAAGCAAAGCCACTGGGGTGAAACTGGTGCTGGGACAGGGATGAGTCCTTTTTGGGGAGAGGTGGGCACCCCCTGGCACACCCCAGAGCGGGGTCTCTGCGGGCAGATGGACTGACAGCACAAGACTCCACAGGGCAAGAGCCCTGACATCCCCTCTCTGTTTGCCACCACATCATCTCTGGCACTTCTGGACTCCCCTCACTGGGGAGCCAGGACTGCAGGGAAAGGTGCCACCGACTCTGCTGAGGGAACTGTCCCTGTGCAGGCAGCCTGCACATCCTCCTGGTGCTCTCTGCTCGCTGTCCCCGCTCCAGGGTGCAGGAACCAACACGTTCCTTACTCACTGAGTGAATATTGATCTTCCTTTTCCTCATTAATGCCCGTTCTGTGCCAGGCCCTGGCTGGACCAAGACCTGCCTGTGAGTGCACATGCACCCACCTGGCATTCTGGAATTGTTCTCGTTACCTACATAAAATCACCACAATGAACCATCAGAGCAGAAAGGAAAAGCGGGGAGGTGTGAACAAATTATATTTTGTGTTTGGAACTGAGTTGTGATATACAAGAAATATTCAAGCACCATAAGCACTTAGTAAATTGCACTGGCTGCTTTTTTAAGACTTCAGGGCCTCTTTTGTATTGATAATTATTATTTTTTTCAGCTCCCAAACATTTCCCTGACACCACCTGAGCTGATTTGTTGAATAAAATGAAACTAAGGGAATATTAACTTTTCACTTGCAGAGGCACCTGGGATCAAAACTTGGTTTAAGCACTGAAATAAGTTGCTTCCAGATGCTTAGCCAGTTGTACTTCCCAGATGAGACTTTTCCCTATAAACTGTTTCAGCTAACATGTACTGTTTGACTACTTTAAGTACCTTATTTTGCATATTTTAATAGATCGGAATAACTTGAGACTTAACATAGTGTGTGATTATTTCGTGTTTAATTTAAGATAGGTTTTAAAGAAAAAGGCAATTTAATGTAAATTTAAAGCATCCAACTGAAAATAAAACCAAAACCACCCAAGCTCCCAACTCCTCCAAGCCCAGAATTATGAAGTAATTTGGGGTTCCCTTGAGCCAGACGGGCCACCTCCCAAAGCTGCCCATGGCAGGACATTTCCAGGTACGGCAGGAGATTCAGTGAGGAAATCCCTCTCTTCTGCCCCCACTGCCAGAGATGTTAGATGGCATTTCAGGGGACTGATACCCTCTCCCTCTGATGGGAACTGGCCAGGATCTTTCCTCCAGGAGAAGGGAGACCAAAGACTGGGATGACACAAGAGAAGAATCAGTCAGGTGTGAGGTCAGTGCCTCAGGAAGAAAAAGGATAAAGAACCAAACTCAGTGGAAAGTAAAAGCAAAAGGAGGGAAAAAAACCACGGAAAACTGGGAGATAGGCTGAGTCTTGAGTCAAGGGGAAAGCCAAAATAAAGTCTCAGAGTAGGAAGGGCAGTGAAGGATCACAGACCAACACAGTAACAGACACAACTGAGGAGAAAGAAGATGCAGACAAGCACAGCTTAGACCTGACTGGTTTCCTGTCATCAGCAGGAGCTCCTGAAGGTTGAAGGGCACTTGAAAGACCCAAGTCTAGAAGGTCTCACTGCTCTTCTTCCTTACACATCCTGGACCATAAGCTAATAAAGCACTTTCTGCCATCATAACCACACTGTGGTTATGTACTTCACCACCATGCCGTGCCCCAGTCAGTGACATCCCCATGACAGCAGAAGACACACCAGAATGACCATCTGATGACCCACAGCTGAGTTAAACTGCAACTTTTGACCTCAGCCCTTAGGGCTGGACAGAAAAGATGGGTCCTGGTGCCTGGTCAGAAAGGGTTCCTCCCTCCAAACCATGCTTCTGCTGGAAGGCTTGGAATGGTGTAGCTGTTCTCAGTTTCATCACACAAGAAAAATCAAATAATCAGTGTTGGATAAATTCTGTGGTTTGGTTCCCAAAATTCCCCTGGGGACTCTTTGGAAGGAAATGGCAAACAACTAAGACACAGTTCCTTCTCTGACACGTAAATGAAAGGAGGGCACACCAAGTAGATGCTGAAGCCAGAGGAGAAAGAGGTGCCCATGTATATAAGAACAGGTTTATTTGCACTCCCTCCCTCCTGGGAAATTACTTTCAGTATCTACTTTTGAGTTTTTCTGGACAAAAGAATCTCTCACGCCTTGAGCAATTTCTGAGCCTCCTTCCATGGGCTTTATACTCGGCAGTAGAGACCTCAAAACGAGAGTCACTACGATGCTCCACCATGTCTGATGTGAGACTTGCTGAGTCTGGGACCCGCCTCAAGCAGCAATGGCAGTCACCACCGTGGCTCCAAGGCAATGAGGTTCTCTCACTGAGGTCCCAAGCACAGCCAGACTGCTGAAACACCTCTGGCCCTCTGCTCCCTCTCCAGCACCTTGCAAACCCCACAGCCAAGGGAGGAAACCCTGCGAGCCAGGGACAGCACCGGGAGGGATTAGGGCCCTCCTAAGAACTTCAGCAGAGAAATAAACTCGTGAAGCTGTGCCCAGGGCTCTCATGGTGCTCCAGAACCAGAGGGAGACACACATTTGTGCCACAGACCCAGAGCAAGGGTTCACAAGTCGGTATAGCACATCTGGCAGACACTGCCCAGGAATCATGTCCTCAAAACAAGACAGAAAGATGCTTGACCCGTTCCCAGCCACCTCCACCAGCCTACACCACATCGGAGCCATCCAGGCTCACGCTGAGGAGACCCCAGCTCTCCCCTGCCCCCCATCCCAGGAGAGCAACGCGCCAAGACTGTGCAAGACAAGGCTGCTGACCGGAGAAACCGAAGCCAGGAGCGAGTCCCAGCGTGCTGGGAAACCTTCATGCACTCGCTAAGAGTCCTCCCAGGCACGGCACAGCCCCGGGGCCAGCAGGGCAGGCTCTCCCCCCACCCCCCGCGGGATACTCACAGCCTGCGCATAGGCGCTGTATGGGCTGAACGGCAAGGTGAGAGATGGAGTGAATATCCCCAGCTGCCCCACCATTTGCTGCATACGGCGGAGGGTCCTTTCCTTATCTGTGTCAGCAAACTTCACCACTAGACTGGAGGAGGCACCCTAGGCACAGAGAGAGGAGACAGACAGGAGGCAGGAGAGAAGAGGCGTGGGACAGCCAGAGAGTCAGCAGTCAGGCAAGGCAGGATGGGGCAGAACAGGCAGCAGAGAGGAGTGGGAAGAGGAGCAGAAGAGCAAATATTGGCGTGAAAGTGCTCGGGAGCTGCCTGGGACCTGGCTGTGCCCCTTCCCCATCCGTGTGTCCATCCAACCCTTCCCTCACACCCTGAGCCCTGCACACGTGCCTGGCTGCATTCACCAGGTGATGGTGTGGCCAGGAACAGCCAGGTCACTGACATGGTCACAAGCACCATGTTTCCACCACCACGAGCTTGGGTGGGCAGGCAGAGCAGTCCCTGGCAGCTGGAAATCCCCCCCTTGCTGCAGCAATGCACTGTGCCACCCATGAGGTGCCCCAATTCAAGTTAGAGGTTGCTCGAGATGAGAGCACAGCTGCAGCTCCACTTGCACAGGAAGGCACAGCTATGGCTACACAGCCCCCCAGAATGCACACAGCGTTCCCACCCGCACCCAGCCCACCCCAGCGGCCTCCTCTATGCCTAAATAAGTTAAGGAGTGTGCTCAGACACTGAAGTCCTGACCACCCATGCTGCTGAATTGTTAGCTTGCACCCTGCTCAGTTTTTAACCACTCCAGGGAGCTGTTTCCAAGACAAATTCATGGCCTGGTTTTGGCTCTCTTTTATTTAGCCTTTATAGCTGTAAGTGCTGTCACTACCAGTCTGGATGAACACAGCTACAAACACCAGACCAGGAGACAGGATGGTGGCTAAGACCAGAGCACAGATGTGCACACACATCCCCACACACACCTCCCAGCCACACAAGCTGGAAACTGCAGCTGAACCTGTCAGAGAGAGTGTGGGGAGGTCCCTGCAACAGGGTGACGGGATGAGGATGAGGAATAGGGTAGGTACCCTGGCCTTATACTCACGGGCATTGTCTGGCTGCCATGGAGTGCGTGGATTGCTGCCTGAGCCTCTGTGTGAGATGAGAACTTTACAAAAGCACAGCCTGGAAAGGGACAGAAAGAGCACAGGAGATTGCAGTGACAGGACTGCTGTGAAAGTGGCATCACGCAAGAGACAGTGTCTGTATCTCAGGTAAGGCAAAGGAAAGCCACCCCAAGGAAGCAGGGAACAAAAAGGATGACTCATCCCAAGTCCTCTATCCTGGAAAAAAGAGGAAGGGTCTCAAATTATTACTTCAGTGATATATTCTACAGATGATGTCACCATCTCCACCCTTGTCCCTGATTACCTCTTCCCCAAAGTCTCTGTGGACTCCTAACTGTGGGCACAAGCATTTCACCCTGCAGACCCAGACTGACAGAACAGGCTCACCAGTGATCCTGGTAACTCAGCTACTCATGGTGCTCTGCTTCCCCTCCTTCTCCCTCGGTCTCTGCCCACCTTCCCCAGTCCTTCCTGGCAGCAGGTGATTCTTCCTGCCCTGCTCCCTATGCCGGGCTCTGACATGGGTTCCCATAAAAGATGCAGTGGGGGAATAAGTGCCCCTTTGGGAAGGAGGCACGGGCAGTGAGGTTGGTGAGCACAACCTGCAGAGCAGGGAGAAAGGGCATGACACACAGAGGGGTTCACACCTTTGCTGTTCCCATCAGGTCCGCGGAGCACCGTACACTCATCAATGACCCCAAATGGTTCAAAGAGCCGGAGCACGTCATCCTCAGACTGCTGCTTATTTAACATGCCCACAAAGAGCTTCCTGTCCCCTAGGGGCAAACACAGAAACATCAACCTTCTATGAGGCTTACAGTCCAGAGCAGGAGCACAGGGACACTTATGCACAAGAGAGCCTCGTGTTCAAAACATGCCTGGAGTGGAAATGCTTTGCTGTTGGCTGAACTGCTTCCAGGGGTGAGTGTGAAGGGTCCACCCAAGCTCCTCACACCTGCAAAGGTTTCTGTGGCTTCCCCTACCCTACCATCCCCAACAGAAAAAAGATTAATAATTTCCTTTTATTCATTAGCCTTTGAATAATCCAATACAAATGATAATTTAAAAAAAAAACTGTCTGGGCAATTATACTCTTATTGATCAGCATGTGAAATCCAAGAGGTACCTTTGGAAATACAGCAGACCAACCCAGGCAGGGCAATAAATTCCAGGACCTTTGACTTCTGTTTCCGTTTCCTTCTCTCCAAGATCAGTTCCCTCAGCTGCCATGTAACTAAACATCTCAGTTTCCATTTGCCCTTGCCCACTCCAGTCTAACCAGCTGTCTCGTAAGGCCTGGAATAAATCCTGCCATCCTGGGTCCCAATCTGTGCCACCACAGGATCACCCAAATACCAGTTTGGTGAAGGCCAGCAAGTAACTCCATGGTCCCCACTCCCCCTTCTCCAGTGGCATTTTGTACCCGTGTGACACTGGCAGGGAGCTGGAAGGTTGGCCAACACAGCCAGGACTTTGAGCTCAGAGTCCTTCTGGGTTCCTCCTCAGAGAAGAGAAGTGAGGATTATGGTTTTCTTGGGATGGGTAAGTTTGGAGGCAAGAAAAGTGCAAAGCCCCCCCATCAGTACCCACAGGGGCTCATCAGTCAAGTACAAACACAGCAGTGATTGGGGCAACATCCTCCACAGACTGATGTGAACAGCTATTAAAACACCACAACATTAAAATCCCGGCCTAAATACCAGCCCAACCTCCATTTCTGCGCCTCCATCTGCTGAGTTAACCCTTCCCCACTGCCCCAGACAAGCCTGGGGAGACACCACCCACAGGAGGGAACGTGTCAGGCTGCGGCTTCGGAGCAGCCCTGGGAGAGGATTCCTTATTGTCAGCGACAGGACCAGAGGGGCTGGCTGCAAACACCCCAATGCAACGTGACGCACGTCAGGGGGAATAGCAGGAAGCTGCTATCTGTTTGGGAGTGCAGTGACCTGAAAAACAACAGGTCTTGGAGCTACAGCAGCAGAACAGGCCACAGGGGTGGCGGTGAGCACAGCAGTGGATGGCACATGACACATCCACACGGCCACCAAAGCTCGCCCCAGCCCCTTCCTTGCTCCCCTTTGCTCAGAGTTCCCACCCAGGTGAGTAAACAAGCTGCCAAGCACACTGGGCAGCACACACGGGCAGGACCCACAAGTGCCACTGGTCCCTGGCAGAAAAGCAGATGCACACACAATAATGGACAAGCACAGAGGCTCATGCATGCCCAGCAACACACTGGTACAGCCACCCAGCCCCAGCAGGTGCCATCAGAGACAAAATTCCTCAGTGAACAAGAGGGATGTGCAGGGACACCACAGGGAGTCACCTCATCCTGTGGCACTGCCCCACAGAGCTCCAGCATGGGCTCAGCTCTCCTCTCACACCATGTGCCACTGGTGCCACTCGTGTCCACCACAGACGAAGCATTAGGAGTGCTGCATCCAAGGCTCTTAGCCCAGTCCCAGACAGATACTCCTGATCTGCACAACTAGAACTGGCTGAAATATATGGCCTTGTGTGTTTTTCAGAGGCCAAATTTCCCATCCTCCCCATTTTCCGTGGGCAACTAAACCTGTGGGAATGTCATCCCCTTCCATTTTCCTTGCAATTTCTTTCTACATTTGTCCCTGCACCTCCATGGCAATGGTTGCATTTGGAGACATCATTTCAGCTGGTCAGGTCCATGCCAATTGGCAGTGCCCAATAATGCCCAGCCAAGGCACAGCAGCCAATAAAGCAGGGGCTGTATGTACAGCTGCTTTCTTAGCAGACAGACAAGGGCTAGCAAGCTCCACAAGGGTTAGCTCAGAAGTGCTGATGGCTAAACCACCCAAAAAACAGCACACAGAAAAATCTGACTGGAAGCAGAGGGTAGGGGGGAAAAAAAAAAAAAAGGGACTGGAGGGGATCATATTTACTGTGAGGTGAAGAAGAGCATGGAAACCAAAGGAGCAGCAGCTCTGTGCTCTGACTGGCATCACCTGGAGCCAATGAGAACCCAGTTTGTCTATGGCAGGGGACACTGGAGCTCTGCAGTGTTCCCCCTTCCTCTGCCCTGAGTCCATATTGAAGCCTTGTTTCAGGTATGTGCACCAGGCTGCTGCCTCTGGGCTGCAAACACAGCTCCTCAGAAAGCACAGCAGCAAAGGGGAACTGGGAAATACTTGTACTGACTTTGGGTGCTGTAAAATAAACCTCTGTTCTCTGAACTTGCAGGCAAATAACTGGACTCAGATTTAATAGCCAGAAATGCACTTGATGGTCTTGCCCTTCTCAGGGACCTCAGCAGACTGCCTGGCTGTCTTGGGCAGGGTGGCAGGGGGAAAAGTCAATTATAGTAGAAATTTACGAATCTGGAACTCCAGGTGAGGGGAACACACAGCTACAGGGACAGAATGCTACTTTTGCAACACTGGCCTTTTGCTTCTGGATTTAATTTTGTGTGAGATTCTCATGGAAGGACAGTGGGTAGCCAGTGGAGAGTCAGGTCAGTGGTTCCACCTTGGGCTGGTGACCAGCTCAGTACAGAGACCTGGTGGTTCTCACAGCCACCCAAAGCTTAAGGCTCCACCAGACAACAGCCTAGTGGGTGCAAGAGGCCACACCTTTGCAATGAAGGCACTGAACGAAGAGGAACCCGGTCAACTTGCAATCAAATCAACATCAAGTTACTCATTATTTTCTCCGGCAGAAAGCCCTGAAATTTCCTGGATAATTCTTGCTGTTTCTTCCTCACACCACACCCTGCACTTTGGGGAAAGTCCATTGAAACAGCGAGTGCAGTTTTACTGCAGGTCTTCTGTTGTCTGACAGGGCTCACTAACAGAACCTTTTGGAAGTCCTGTGTTTATGTGGGAATTTCAGCTTTCCTTTTTTGAATTAGGAAGGAAAAAGATGCCAGTCTTCCTGGCTATGCAGAACAGCTTAAAACTGCAATACCTCACGGGCTCAAGCTATAAAGGCAAAGATAAATACACACACCTATCAGTTTGGAATATTTTCTGAATGCCCAGATCAGCAGTATTAGAAGGGAATGAAATCACTGACAGCATAAGATTTTTTTTTCACAGTGAATCATGTTTCTCACAGCCCACTTTGAGGACTGCACGTAGCAAAAGGGTCCAGCCTGGTTCCCTCGGGTGCGTCTCTGCAGCACTTGGGGAACCTGGGACAGGGCTCTTCTGCTGCTGACCTCTCCCTCTTCACATCCTGGAGCCCAACCCAGTGCCCTCCAGCTTCTGCCAGCTTCCAAACAGGGCTGTTCCCTCCCCACTAACCTGGCTGCCTCCTCCCTCCCCAGCCCTTCCACCTGAGCTCTGCTGTCACCGCTGCCAAGGTGGTCTCAAAGCAGCCAGCATTCCCAGGGCCCTCCTGCAGGTCACCGGCTCCTTGTGCTCCCAGCAGGGATCTCTGCAGCACTGGGAGGTCTCCTCTCCCCTGCTCGGAGCAGCACACCCTCCTCCTGCTGTTTTTCCTTCGCTTTCCCTACAGCTCCTGGTTTTCACCCTCTGACTGGCAATTTCCCATGCAGTCCAGCAACCAGGAAAATCGACTCTGATCTCCGACTGTCGAGTTCCCATGGAAACATGCTCTGGGCACAGCCAGCCACCCAGGCAGCAGGAGCTGGGCCAGCACAGAGCACGCTGCTGATGGAGGTACAAGCCAGGGGTTGAGGCCAGAGAGGCCGAGAGAGAGAGAGGAGAGCACACAAACACTGGGCACAGCTCCTCTAAGCCCAGTGGATTCAGGTCATCTGGCCAGCAGCTGTCAGCAGCAAGGATCAGGGAGAGAGGGGAAGCCCGCTAAAGCCTTTGGGAAAGCAGCAAATCTCCTTGGATGTGCAGGGAGCCTCCTTGTCTACAGGCAGTACTAATGGGCTTGGGCTGGCTGTCACTCCACATCACTGCAGCAGAGTGCTCCGGGTCTCACAAGGAGCAGACAAGCTCCTCTGTCCCCCCGGCACTCCCAGGCTCACATCACAGGCACAAGGGAAAGAAGGGAAAAGCTGACAATGCCTGCCCCAGAATTGCAGGTCCCACCCTGAACTAACACAGGCAGGGACTTTTTAGTCATGAATTCCTTCTGCAGGATACAGTAACACTGAGCATCCAGATAACCCCACACAGCCCCTGCAAGGCGTGGCCAAAACTGCCCCTTTTGGCACAAAAATTAGCATCTCTTAGACCAGGAGAGATTCTGGTGCTCCAACTTCATGTTCTGAATTCAGGGTGCTTCATTTGAGAAATGTCAGTCCCTGGAGAGTATAAAAGAGGTTCCCTTCAAGGATAATGCAGAGCAGTGTCCCACTGATGCATGCAGCTATTCCCTTGATAAATTCCTAGTCCAAGCAGTTCTGCCCTGCCCCAAATCTTTCTTTTACCTCCTGCCAGTGTGGGGCTATTCCTGCAGGGAATGGCTCTTCCCCTGCCTGCAAAGTTGCTCATCCACTTCCCTGACAAGTGGAGCATCATGACAGAGACATTTCGAAAGAGCAACCCGATTCAGACAAACATGGGGTGCTGCCTTGATGCTGTTGCTGCCTCAGGAAAAACACCAGTTTGCCACGGATCCTGTGGGAGCTGTTTGTTTTCCAGCTCTGCAGTGAGGGTACCCAGGCTGCAGAGACAGGTGCTCAGACTCCAAAGGCTGCTGTTTCTCCAGGGCCTTGTCCGTGGGAAGCAGAGTTGATGTTCAGACATTTGCAATCATTAGAGAACGTGGCACTTTTCATAAGCTTGGAGATTTCAGAGTCCAGTGCCTTCACCAAAAGCTTGCTGCCAAATCAACACCCTGTTTTTTAACCTGCTGGCCTCTCTCAGCTCTCACTGACAGAGGAATTGAGGCATCAGAGATGTTACATCCCAACACTTAATACTAGGTGGCTGTGCACAGGAGAGTCCCCACCAGCAAAAGACACCCTGCAGAAACTGTCTTAGCCTGGTATTAGACACCAGAGACTCCAGCCTTGCACTCACCAGAGACACAAAGCTAAGAGAACAAAGCACAGACTGTGTGCTTGGTCTGGTTTTACTGCTGTGTGGGAGGACAGTGCAGGGGGGCAGTGGTGCTGGAGAAGGGGATGGGTGTATTTGCCTGGGAAGGTGTGTGCAAAGGGGGCACACAGGGTCCTGCACACGTCCTGCTGTCTGGGCTGGAAGGGCATGTCCTGCTGTCTGTCTGTCTGTCTGTCCCTGGGCTGGGAGGGCAGGTCCTGCTGTCTGTCTGTCTGTCCCTGGGCTGGGAGAACAGGTCCTGCTGTCTGTCTGTCTGTCCCTGGGCTGGGAGGGCAGGTCCTGCTGTCTGTCTGTCTATCCCCCTGGGCTGGGAGGGCTGTTCTGCAGCCACATCCAAAACCATTACTGGCTTGGGGATGTTGGCACTGGGATAACTGGCAAAGGCTCTGCTAATCTCCTATGCTTCTATTTTTTTGGTTGGTTTTTTTTGAAGATTTATTAGGAGTAACCTCAGATACAATAACAGAATTTCTGAATTAATCCAAAATCTGGGTTGAAAATTTTTACACTCAGTGTGGCAGGGGAAGGATTGACCACCTACTAGTTGAATCCAGAGGCAAGATGAGGTGTCAGTGAGCAGTCAGCCCCCTCTACACCCACTGCAGACCTCTCTAAAAGACACCTCATCCACTCCTAACATCGTTTTCAACAGTGAAACACCCTGAAGGAACTGGTCTCTTTCTACTGTCTGTAGCACAGATAAGGGCCTTAAACTCAACCCTGAACACAGAGGCTGAAGTAAGGTGAGATGAATCCTATGTGGTTTAGCCTCTTTGCATGCTTAAGTCACAGTCTATAGGTGACATTCCTGGGATTCTCAGGATAACCCAAGAGAATAAAAATGCCCAGACTTGAGTAAAAGCTACTCCTCAAATAAATAACCAAAAGTTAAAAAATCTGGAAAAAAGATCTGACTTAAACAACCTTTTTTAAAGGAGGATCACACAACCATAAATACACACATATAGAATACTATAAAATATGTCACATTCCTGGTGATGCAACAATTGAAAGTCACTGCAAACTGTTTGGAAGTGACCGCTTAAAATTTAAGGCAAAAGCCTTCTGAATCTAAATACTGCATGCAGGACATGCTGCCCCACAGCACAGGCAGCACCATACAAACCCTCCTAAACTAAACTGCTTTCAGGGGCAGCACCAACAGAACAAGGCATGGAAAGGCAGATGTGGGAATGGAGAGAAAAGGAAAAGAAATGTATCAGCAAGACAAGGGAAAGCAGCAAAATGAGTTAATGGATTAGGAAAGGGCTGGAGTTGTGAACCTTCTCCACCTGGAGGAGGCATTTGAGCTGCTGAGAGCTCCCCGTTGAATTAGCAGATTGTCTCCTTCCCAGTGTTCCAGCTCTGAACTCACTGTGTGCTGCTCTGTCCAGGCTGATCCCCTGCAGGCTGACAGCACCTCCATCTCAGGATCCTTTCCCTTCACACATTATTTCCCCATCATGTGATCTTTTCTGCAACAGCACTGTGGCCTTGACAATGCGATGGGGGCTGCTGCAGGGCTGAGAGTGGGGAGGCTGAGACGGTTCAGCAGCACTGGGGGAGGCAGGGGGGTGGGCTGCAGGCAGGAGAGGCAGCTGTGGAGCAGCGAGCTGAACATGCCAAAACGCCAGTGCTGCTGCAGAGATCTGGCTTTTATTGGGCTGGTCAGGTGTGCAAATGAAGAAGCCTCTTCCCAACAGCTTGCACCCTCCAGGAGGCCCCGTGCCACACACCACAGTGCAGGTCTGCTTCGGTACCCTCGTGGGACAGGCACTGCCAGGCTAACAGCACCCTCAGGGAGCTGGGACAGGGAGTGCAGGGGCAGCCACGCTGTCACCCTTAGGGCTCGGGGTGCTGCCAGCTGCATCCAGCTGAAGCCCATCCCTAGGCTCTGCTCCTGCCCCCCCGGATCTGTGCCACACACAGGCATCTCCCCACACAGAGTGCAGGCAGAGCAAGGCAGGGTCAGGACCGTGCCTCTTTTCCTGGTCCCCCTCATGAGCACGAAGCCAGCAAAGGAGAAACAAGGAGAGATGACAACTACCTCCACGGCTCTCGCTGTCTGCGGGTTTCACTTGAATTGGGCGCGCCATCTGCAATGAGAGAGAAATGCAGAGGGTTAGAGCTCGGCCCATCTGCCCAGCACACGCTGCTGCTGGCACTGGCATCAGGGTGCCCCTTTCAGGAGACTGGCAGAAGGGAACCAAGGCATTGTGATGGCAACCAGTACCCCTGGAGAAGGGACCACTTCTCAGAGAGAAACCCGGCACTTTTCCCTGCCCAGCTGCTTGTCTGAGGCAACAGCTCTCCTGGAAATGCTCACCGTGCATAAACCTCTGCTTCCCCGATGCAGCAAGTGGCAAAGAAAGGACTCTAAGGAAGCAGTGACCAGAGCCTGAACACTGGTTATGGTGGTGTAAGGTGAGACTATGCCTGGAAGCTCTTCCTATGTCTGCCCTGACTCAGTGCAGGCACGGCCACCTCACCTAAGTGAGACACTTTCCTTGCAGGAGGGAAAAAAGGCTGCCTCTGACCTTGGCTACAAGCAGCACAGCAGGCAGGCATGGCATGTCTCCCCTCTCCCAGCCCTCATGCAGACAGAGCTCTGTGCACCAGAGTGGCTGTCGAGAAGGGCAGTGCTGCTCTCAAGCAACATCTCTGGCCCTCAGGGACAACACTCGGGTTGAAAGTGGCAAAACCCCTCTTGGCTGGGTGTGGGGAAGAGCTTTTTTACCTCTCCTGCAGCTATTAATGTCATCAGCAATAATCCAACCACAAACAACAAGCCTGAAGGGTAGTTTAGCTCACGTGATACAGGGACTCTCCAGGTAAAACAGAAGTAGCTGCATTAAGGAACCCACAGCTTTAACTGTCTGATTTGCAAAGTAGGGCAAAACTCTCATCTGCTGGCAGGTCTGCACGTCCTGTGCTGCCCAGAGAGGCGACTGACAGGCTGCAGCCTCCTCCCCAGCCAGCAGGATCCAGCTGTGCCAGAATCTCCTCCCAAGAGCGGTGCACAGGGCAGATTTCCACACTCACAGCACATCTCACTCCATGTCTCTCAGCATCATTCACAGAGGCTGACAGTGACCTGAATCACTGACATCCATCAAAAAAACCCATCAGAGTGTCGCAGGTGAGGCCTGCACATAAACTGTAGGTCAGGCACAGTCCGACCCCTCTCTTAGGAAACACCCTCAGGAAAAGCAGCAACAAAACAGAAAAGGAATTCAAGCCATGAGAGTCACCAGCTGAAACGTGTTTAGAAGCCGGCATGCAGTATGTGGAAGGCTGTCAGCCTCCAAGTGGTGGCTGAGCCAGACCAGCCAGAAACCAGAGGCAGAGCCCACATTTACAACAGCTGGAAGAAACCCCTGAAGTAACTTTGCAGTTCACAGGAGAGAGATGTCAACCAGGAGGTGACAGGCTGGCATGGCCATGGCACAGCACTGCCAAAGCCCGGCAGCTGAACATGGAGGGCACCCTGGGGGTTGTGAGCTGGAGTGGTGGAGCCCAGGTAGGATGAGCAGAAGCTGGGACCAGCCCCACAACCAACCCAGTGATACCTCCCTCAAGGAGCTGCTTGGCAGTGCCAGAGATGGGCTGGCAGGTCCCTGAAGGAAGGCCAAGCTGCTGCCATGCTGCACCTTCACAGGCAGCCGTGCCAACTCCACCTCCACCTCCCAGGACTTGCTGCATCATTCAGGGAAGAGGGAGAGGCTGCAGGTCCTTTTCCCACTCTGGATGGGCTGCGTGGATTTGCAGAGCTCCTGATACCCCGCTGCACTGCCATGTGGCCCCAGCACTTGCAGCACTGGCACTCACCAGCCTCCAGGCTGCTGCTCCCCCCAGGAGCTGCCAAGGACCTGGCATCTCCTTCACGAGCTGAGTGGGATGCGGGACAGGGATTGAGAAGTGTTGTGGTCAGACATTGCTCCACAAAGCCTCCTTGCTGAGAGGCAGAGGCTCCTATTGCTGCTCACAGTCCCTGGCAACATGCCTGTGTGAGCTGAGGCTGGCAGTGCCCCGGGAGCAGGCTGGGTGGGAGAGGGCAGGCAGCCCAGATGTGTGCCCAGCAGAGAGGGCTCGGTGCAGAGCCAAGAGGGGCAGCTGGCCACGTCACTCCCCACCGCTCCCACAGCACTGAGAAATAGTTTCGTTTCTACCCAGGATGCAAAACCAGAGCGAAACTGAACCGGTGGGGAGGGAGACAGAGGGACAGGCTCGGATCTCAGCTTCTGTGAGGAGGCAAAGCCATTTGGGGGTGGGAGGGGCGGAAGGGATGCCGTGGAAGCCAAGAGCTGGTGGGCACACACATCACCCCCCTGCAGCACCTCCCACCCGGGGATGCTGGGGCTGAGGAGGCGAGGGGGGAGGCGAGGGGGAGGTTAAGTACTTGAGGCCATCTCCCTGTCCCCTCCCCCAACAGGGCTGTCACTCCAGCTCCCAGCACCTAGGATAAAGGAGGTGTTGTCATGGAAACGGTTATTCACCACATGGAACCTGACATTTGCGGTTGCCATGGAAACCAGCTCTTGGGGGCATTCCCTCTGCTTTGCACAAAAGAGACATTTTGATATGATCTCTGGGGAGGGGGCCCCCTCAACCCATCTGTCCATCCCTTATCCTTCCCCCCCATCCCAGGGACTTCACTCCAGAGCCCACGGCCGGGGTGGTGAGCCCTGCTGAGCCCGCCACGGTGGGTGAGGGCACCCCACAGAGCCACAGACCCCCGGGTGGGGTGGCCCAGACCCCACAGCAGGGCCACAGCTCCACGCACTGGCCGCGGAGGTGCCGCTGCCAGCACAGTGATGTGGGTCAGCACTGCTGCACATCTGGAAGCAGCATCTGGCTGCGGCCACAGGAGGAGGCAGGGATGCCCAGGGCAAGATCAGGTATGTGGGCTGCCCTGCACCCCACATCTGCAGCCACAGCTCCTCTCTTGCCTGCCTGGCACAGCACCCTGGGTGGGCACAGCAGGACTCCCCCTCTGCCCATGTCAGACCAAGCTCTTGGCCAAGGGCTGCCCATTTCCAGAGGCCTTGCCAGCTCCAGTGACTCTGAGAGACACCCACCAACCTGAGGTCGGGTCTCTGGGTTGGTCTTCATCTGCTCTGGAAGATATGGGTAAAGAGCATAAAGCAAGATATAAGAAATACTCCAGATGCTGAGGCTTGGAGAAGAGCAGCAGGATTCTCTGCCTGCTTCCTCCTGAAACGGGAGGTCTCCCAAGGAAGGGAGAGGCAGGCATGGTCCTACTTGCAGAGCAATGGACATCCAGAGGCTTCCACAAACAGCACACCACCACTGTAATCCTCCTAAGTCCCTCATTGCCATCAAAGATGAACAAAACATCAAAGGCCTCTCAAGCAGAGTCTCGAGGCCGTGAGAAGCAGCCCTGTGGGGTCCCAAACTTTGTGTACAGGTCTCAGACAAGGAGCTCTGTTCCCTACATGCACAGAAAGGATGGTCAGGCTTTACCTCTTCCATTTGAGGGAGAAAGAGAGCAACAGGACAGCAGGGAGGACATGCTTCTGGGCTTACACAGCAAACTCTGCAAGCACAAATTCTTCTGGCCTCCCATCATCACCTGAGGCTGTACAGTCATCAGAGAACACACCTGAATAAGAAAGCTGTATTTGTGCATGCCCAGCTGGCACCAGAATCCAGCAGCGAGGATGTGCCTGCCTTCAATTCCAAGTGCAGAGCAGATGCACATGCACTGACATGCATGGCTTTACCACACAAGAACACAAACATAAGCAAGCACACGTGTGGCATGGAAAACTTGAGCAAATGATTTATGAGCCTGCACCTGCCTTGCTAGCTGAGCTTTATTTTACTTGTTAAATTATTCAGCTGAGCATTATTAGTCTTCATTTGTTAAGACTATCACATTAATATTGAGCACATGCTGTCAGGACACCACGGGCCAAATGTCCCCCACGCTCACACCTCACAGTCCTCCTTACCCTCTGCTAATGACAGTCCAAGGGCTGTCACCTCCGAGACCCCCTGGACTCAAGAAATATCCTGGAGCCACCTGCAGCAGTGGGCACCAGATGGGCAGCATATGGGAGGGGGCAAAGCTCCCGCTGCCCGTCTCCAGCTTCTCCCTCACATGTGCCCTCCTGGCTGGAGACACACCTTCCCCTCCTGAGCACGGCCGTGCCTTGCCCTGCACAGCTCACACACACCATGTTTCTCTGCCCCTGTCACTCTCCCTCTCACAAGCCCGTGGGCTTTGTAGGCTTGTTTTCTTGGAGGCAACTGGCCCACAGGACAGGGGAACAAAGGCATCCTGACCTCTGGAGATCTACACACTACAAAGCACAGCAGCCCTCAGGGAGCAGCGAGGAGACACCCACGGTCAGAGAGTCACTGCAGCCCAGAGGAGCCCAGAGACTTCCAGGGAAGTGGCAATGGTCACAGGCCTTGCTGGCAAAGAGTCTGGGTTACATCCCACCCCATGCCCAGTATTTTCTCAGCAAATACTCAAGAGAAGTGGGGGAAAATGCTCTGTTTGGGCTTCCTCCCTGCTTCTGGGGAAATGTTCCCTACCTTTGTAGCACTCTTGGGATCAAGGACCTAAGGAAAATTCCTGGCCCTCCTAAAGTCAGAGGAAGCTTTGCCACTGGTTTCACCAAGGTCAAAATGAATTATTTCTGTCACCACACCCCAAAAAAAGACTTCTGGAGGTGAACCAGCTCCCCGCATTTACATCAGTGCCCAGCATGAGCTGTCAGTCACCTCAGCAATCTGGTGGCCTTCAAGGAGGAGCAGTGACTCCCAGACATTGCCTCCTCAGCTTTCACACTGCAGAAGCTGGATAGAAGGAAAAAGCCCTCTGGGACAGCAGGGCAAGCCTTTCTATTAATTAAGAGTAAGTGATGTAAAATAGCCCCCTAGGTGCAATGCAGGGGAACCTCATAGTGTTAAGAGGGTCAGAGGCAGAGAGCATGAAGCACACAATGCAGGCTGGCTCCTCTGGGATGTCAGGAACCAAAAGGCATCTGAGGCCATTGGCAGAATTAGGTCCAAATTGTGGGCTGGTCCTCTTCTGGCCAGTTAAAAATGCCCTGCCTGAATCATCATAACCACTTCTAGCTGGGCTCAGCACATAAATATAAATGCTAATTTGCTTATTTGGATTCTGTTTCTGATGGGGAACGCAAGCAGGAATGGACTGGTGCCAGTCTCCAAGCCTGAGTATCCTACTTGCATCTTTCCACTGACATCTCAGTGTACCTTAGGCCTATCCAGGAGAACTGTTTTTGCCTGAGAAAGGGGAGTTGTCTCACAGAGAAACACGGGCAACATTAGTACCAAACACCACTCTGGCACGGCTCTAAAGGCTGCTTATGAATTCACCTCATTCGATCCCATTATGAAGGAAACCAGGATAATTATGAGCCCTGTGTTGCAGGTGGAGGAATTGAGGCATGTGGCAGTGAAGACCATGCCAAAAGTCTGTGGCAGGAGCAAGATGGGCTGGAAATAAAACTCATTAAAATCATGTCCATAACTGTGTGGCAGACACAGTTGAGGGCAGTCCCTCACAACTCCAGGATCAGTCGGTGTGTCCTCGTGGGGCTCCCTGCTTGATGTTTCAGTGCACTGCAGGGCACTGCATTAAGGACAACATTACCTGACCTTCCCTCTTGCCCTGATCTCTTTTTGTCACTTGTGATCAGTGCCACTGAAGGTCAAAAGAGCTCTTTTAGGAGGGAAAAGGAAAGTGCCAACTTTCTCAAATCCTTTTCTAGAGGTGCCAAGGCAAGTTTCCTCAAGAGGCAAGAGGAAGAAAAATCCCGGGCCAAATTCAGGCAAGTGCCTTTCTGGTTTCCAGGGGGCTTTATAGCAGTGCAGAGAAGAGTGATACTTGCCTCCAAACTTCCTCCTGCTCTTCCCCACTGTTTCAAGACAGGGCTGACTGAAAACCCCAAAAAACCACCTCTAGCAAGTTCATCAAGACCACAAGAGATCATCCTGGGCTCCAGAAAGCCAGGGGCATGGCTGGGTGCTCAAGCCCACAGCCCTGCATCAGCTGCAGGGTCTTGCTTCAGCAGAGACAGAGACCTGCCCAAGGAAGCCTTTGCCACAAGAGTCACTTCCAGCAAGGTGGGAAGGGCTTAGCAGGCCTACAGAAAGCAGGGATAAACATGCATTTGAGTTACTATGAGCAAGTGCAAGAAAGCTGCAGAGGGGAAAGCCGGGAGCACTGCCACACTCAGCTGGCTTTGTCCTTTCCTCCAGCCTGGTTGGAGAAGACACACAGACACACCCCCCACCCACCTCTCCCTGTGCCACTGGTCCAGTGAGCACCCCCAGGTGCTTCTCCATGGACAAGCTGGAGCTCAGCAGTGTCTGAGCTGATGGGTCTGCAGAGCCTGCAAGGGCCCCCCATGGCTGTGCTGGCAGGTTAACAGGTCTGTGCCTGTCATCTGGGGGCATCAGCAGCTCCTCAGTGCCCCCAGCCCCTCTGCCCCATGGCAGGGTAGTGGCAGTGGCCAGGAAAGGCATCTCTGCCGGGCAGCAGGACCCTCTGCCTGCACACAGACCCGCTGCATCAGTTCCCTTGGCAACCGTTTACAGGAACAGCCTGAGCGGTGCAAAACCTCCAGCAATAACCACCTGCCCATGGGAAAACCCACAGAAAATGGGCCCAAGCCCCAGCAGGAACCTCCTGAGCCATTTCTGGGCTGAACAGCAGGAGTTGTGGCCAATACTGGCTAAGCTGTTCCCTTTTAGGGGTGCTGACAGACTAGCAGAGAGGCTCCAAGCATGCAGGGTCCCCTTGGAGATGGTCAGAACTCATCTGGAGAAGGTCCTCAGTGACCTAAGGTAGTCAGCCCTGCTTTGAGTGGGGTTCGACCAGAGGTTTCTTCCACCACAAATTACTCTATGATCCCACCTACATCCATATTCACAAACACTCCCGTGCAGGCACACACCCCAAATGACCCCCAGGAGATGGGAATGGGGAGCCTTGCTCAGAAGGGAGGGTGGCTTTGCAAAGAGGAAAGGTCTGTGTGGGAGGGGACCAGGTGCATGTGTGTTCCCAGGCACAGGTAAGGGAGCTCACCAGGGGACACACCAGTTCTTGGGAGACAAAAGCTGCAGGGAGATTTCTCTGGAGAAAGGCAGGCCCCTCGTGCACAGGACAGAGCCTGCACGTGGGAAGGGGTGCTGATCTTTAATTTCACTATTCTTCCAATTCCACAGGCAGCAGGAGCCAATGTCTGCCTTGGAAGCTTGGCCTCTTCAGTGCTGGCACTTCCCTGGGCAGCTGCCTCACCACATGATATTTTCAGCCCCTTAAGCCAAACCCTCCCCAGCACAAGTGTTTGCAATTCTCTCTGCAGGGAACAGCCACTTCTGCTGCTTCTTGCCCAGTACCTTCATGTCCTGGTGCTGCCACTGCAGTGAGGTAGCCTTGGCATGCTCTCTGCATCGCTGCCTTCTGCTGACAGTGTTGCATGGCTCTCAGGAATTGCCCAGTATTGGCTACCAAACCCGCAGGATGGCCGTGGGAAAGACTTCTCCACCCTGCCCTGCCCAAAGATGAACAACTGGGGCCCAGCTTCAGCCCCCAGCCAAACTTTTGGGCCACCCACTCCCCTCCTCAGCACATCCCCCACCTTTGCCAGCTGCAATACCCTGTGGTGTTCACAGGAAGAAACTTCCAGAAATACTGGTCTTCACACCAGCACTTGTACAAACGAGAGGGGAGAGAAGAACGAGATGCTTTGAGCTCTCTACCAAAGCCCCTCCAGCCACCTGTGCTCCCTTGTACCACCACTGTGCATCCTGACAGATGGCCCAAGTGAGCCCTTGCCTCTGGCAGCACAGGGGACAGCCCACCCACAGGGTCTCTGCACTAATCCTTGTGCCCAACCATCTCAGTTAGAGCTGCAGCATCTCAACCCCTGGTGCATTCCCAGAGTCTCTCTCTGCTCTCATGCTGCTGCTCCCTGTAATTTTCCATTTCTGTGGCCCTACATCCATGAGTTCTCCCCATGGTGTAGCCACATTTCAGTACCCCCATAACTGCTCTTAAACTGCCCATATTCCCAGCTTGGACTAATACCAATTTCTGCCACTTACCTGCCTACCTTCCAGCAAGCCCTTCTTTGTTTTGCACAGAAATAAAGCTGTAACTTTGCCTTGCCAGAAGAATTACTTTTTTAAACCTCCCCCCCCTCCACTTCCTCCTTCTATTCTTCTTCCTCTTCTTCAGGAGCAATTTTATGTAATTTGCAACTGTCTGGCTGCAAATGAAAAGAAACATAAAGCGTTTTCTGCGAAATATTGAAAAGCTGGATGCATTTCCCTCAAATTTCACTTAGCAAGAGGCTTTAACTTGCTGTGTGATCACTGTATGTCATTAATAACCTCTCCAATTCCTTTCAGAACTCAGCAAAGCGAAGGCACAATCACGAATCAAAGGCATGGGTTACAGAGATATTATATCATTTCATCAAGCCAGGGAGGAGTGTGCCAGTGAGTGGGGAGAAGGTGAAACACTACACTGCTAGGCTGGCTGGCAGCTGAAGAGGACACTAGATTTAGGAAGAAGTGTTAAGGGCCTGATTTCCTCTCTGCTTTTCCAATCAGAAGATTCTGGCCCCTGTTCAGCCCACATGGGCTGTGTGTCTTTCCCCAAGCCCCGTGCACTGAGGCCACAGAGGGAGCTGCTCTCTGTGCTGTTCCTCAGCCACATCCACCTCCACCTCTGACAAAAAGGCTCCACAAACTGCTTTATTGGGACCGGCTCAGGCTCAGTTGTGCCACCCCCCAACCCCTCCCCAGGGAGCAAAACTGGGCAGCCTGGAATGGGATGTTTGCCCAGAGCAGTGTGGAGGGCAGGGAGGAGGTGCTGCTGGGGCTGTGTGTGCCCTGCTGTGAGCAGGGTGCCATGTGCCTGCCCCTGGGACCCACCGGGCAATGGGCAAACCCTCCTCAGCCGTGCTGACCCTCACAAGGCACAGCCCACACCACACCATGCCCTGCCTGGGCACTCCTCCTGCCCATCCCCAGCTGACACAGGTACTTGGCATCCTTTGAAGCTCCTAAGCAAGCCTGGGTGATAAGACACTTCTGCTAATTCACCAAGGATGCACTTTTAGCTCTCCGTTCTAGGAAGCTCCATCCTTCCCTCCCCAAAGGAACATTCACACATTTGTGACTTCCAGGCTGCACTGACAACAATTCAGCAGCTCCGAGGGCAGCACAGGTGTTTTAGATAATGCAACACACAACTGACTGTACAGGTGAGACTGGTTGAGTCACCATCCCTGGAGGGAGTTAAAAGATGTGTAGATGTGTTACTCAGGGACATGGTTTAGTGGATTTGGCAGTGCTGGGTTGACGGCTGGACTCGACAGTCTCAGAGGTCTTTTCCAACCTAAATGATTCTGTGAGTCCTGTTGCCTTACACCCTGAGCACACCAGCCCATACAGAAGGGTGTAAAAGCCCAAATTCTGCCTACCTTGGAAAAAGAAGTTAAGCCTTACTGTCAAAAAATTAGCTTTTTAGAGTTTAAGTTCCATTTAGTTACCATACATCCAACAGCCCTCAATTCAAACACAAAAAAGAATTTTGATCTCACAGAAGGAGAACCTGCCAGAAATGCCACAGGAGCAAAGAGAGACCACGGTGATTCCTACTGACTTACATGGAAAACCTAAAATACAGATATAAAACCTCAGGAAAGCTAAACTGCCCTGCAGAAACAGTGTGTCCACATTCTTCCATGGGCTGACATCACTGGCATCAGACCTGGAGGGCTGAAGCAATACCTCTGTGGGCCCACCCTACGTGACAGACTTGGAAGAGAACCCAAAAATCCTGCTCCAGTCACCTGACACAGCCTAAGGACCCCTCAGAAACCAGACCAAAGCACTTCCATAAATCTGCCCTTACCAAACCCTCAGTCCAGACCAGAAAAGGAATTTGTCTGTCCTCAGGTTCATGAGCTGTTGAGATCAACCACTGCTCTCTGCACTGAGGCCAGCACAGGAGGGTACTTGGGTTGGCATCTGTTTGGTTGGTACAACAGCAAGTGCAGGATGAACACAAGGCCCTTCCCAGGCCAGTCTGATCCCTTGTTGTCCCTAAATGTGCTGATGCTCAGTCATGCATTCAGGTGACAGTTTGTGTCACCCTACACTGGCATCACACACCCTTCAACTTTCTGGCTGCTACTGCTCTGTGCAACAAGGGGATGGCACAGGGGTAAGATGAACATGAAATCACTTGTTTACCAGATTTACAGCCCATCTACTGAAAATCTCAGTGGTGTGGTCCAGTAATTCTGTTCTCTGCCCCGTGCTCAGGCCCTCATTATATTCCTGGGGATGGGCTTTGCCACAGAGTTCATCAGAAGATGATCTAGATGTGAATGCACAGAGAGGAAATTTTACAGCCTTGCTCCCAAAACAGGGAAGCAAAACACCCAGCGCTCCTGTCTACGATTCATTTCAGGAGTATTCTTGGTGATCAGCTGGGTCAGAGGGATGGGTGAGGCTACACAGACACAAACCAGGGCTGAAAGCCACCTCAGGCCACCCAGCCCATGCCCATGCCAAGACCAACTCTATGTGCATCAGGATGGAGGACTGTTCCCACCTTTAAATAACCACTAAAAGGATGAGAGAGAGGGAATCGTGCCTCCTTGGTCATTGAGGGACTTAACAAAAGAGAAAGTACATGTGATGAAGTGGTGTATTGACAGGCTGAAAACAGACAGCTCCAAATGCAGCACAGCTCATCTTCATCCTAATCCTGAAACATAATTACACCACACTGCTCATTAACTGTCTCCAGACAAACACGTTCAAAAGTACTTTCCTAGCAGACTTCTCACTGTTCCCAGGCAGTTTCTTACACCTCCCTTAACATAAAAAGCCTTTAGATCACCACATCACAGATAAATTGCTGCTTCAAACACTGCTCCATGCAGCACTCTATAACCACTGAGAGCACAGACAGCAGAGAACATGCAACAAATTCCCCACGTGGAACTGTAGCAAAACTGAGATTGCCTTGAATCCACCCAGGCTCACGTGAATAAACTTTCAGAGACCCTCTGCAGGTACTAGGAGAGATGTGTCTGACTTCCCCATTGCAACAACAGCATTGTTAATTGCTAATTCCTCATGACCCCTGCATCCCTTGATTTATTCTCACAGGTTCTGTCAATCCTGCCCTGGACCAACACACACACCCCAAGTTACACTGGTTTAGTCAAAAAAAAAAAAAAAAAGCTGACCAGTTTCCCATCACACAAAAATATTGTGGTTATTTGCACCCTCCTCCTTGGCTGCCCTGAGATAAAGATCCTGTTAAAGTGGTAATTAAGTCACAAGCATTTTCCAGCACTCAAATGCCAGCAACAGGCCCATGTGAAAAGGGAGCCCAGGTAAATGAATACAGAAAAGGATGAGTGAGTGTGGAGGTCTTGAGGGCAGCTGGGAGAGACCAGGGAAGCTCTGTGGACCTGTATGGGTTAAAGAGGAAATGTTATGGCTAAGAATTCCTAACCCCTCTCCAGAGACCCCTGGTTTACATTAATTATTCTGTTGCCTTGAGCACTCGGGGCCTCCTGTGAGCTTCTATCTAAAAGTACCCAACTCCTCCTCCTACTCACCTCCAAATGAATCCTTTCAATGTGCCTCATCAACCCCCTCAGCACCGCAAGGGAACTGCCCAGTCAAAGCTCTCAAATCACACCAAAATGGGAGCAGCAACAATCCAGAGCTCCTTTCAGCTCACCAGCACATCCCAGGGAGGCAGAGGAGTGTCCTGCAAGCAGGGACCTGTTCCACAGTGCCTGGAGCCCAGCAATCCCTACTGCACTCTGCTCCCAGGACCCAGGAGCAGCCCACAGCCAGGTCAGCAGTCCTGGTCTCACCCAAAAATAACCCATTTCTCTTCCAAACAATGGGTTGTGGCAAGTGTGATTTTTTGCCCTCTGATCCAGCACCAGAAGTCTGCCCAGGCACCCTGCAGGGCGGTGGCACAGCAGAAGCAGATGCACCAGAAGGTTCTGCACACCTGGAAAAAGGGTCTGGTACCATGTCTTGTCTCGTGTGAGCTTTCCAGCGTGCCCACTGTGCAGGCTGTGCCCACACCCCTCACCCCAAAGCCCACAGCTCCCTAGAGACAGGGCCAGACCCAGCACAGAGAGCCAAGAGCAGCACAGAAACTACACGGGGCAGCCTTGGCCAGGTGGAGAAAAAAGCAGCAGCTCTGGGAAGAGCAGTGCTGTGCTCCACTCCCACAGCCCTGTTCCAACCCCCCCCCAAAACACACTCCTCCTTCACAAGCAGGAAAACCAACCTGAGCCACTTCTCACCATTGCTCCCTCCCCTGACAATCCCCCACGGCGTCACCTCCAGGGAGGATTCACCAGGACTTACCCCTGGCAAAGTCTTCTGTTCGTGCAGTGCCGTCTGGGCTTTGATGGCAGAGTCTCTGGCACAGTATGTGAGGAAAGCACAACCTGCAGTGGGTACAGAGAGTGTCAAGTTAGACAGGCAATTGCAGATGCACATCAACACAAATGTTACGTAATTGGGATGTGTCTAAGGCTCTAGGGAGAAAGACAAAGACACGACGTAAAAGGACTCGCAGGTCCCATCCGAGGCCTGTGAAGGCCTGGAAAAGGGTTCCCAGTGAGTCAACTGGGTTTGACATGGGTGTTGAACAAGGTGAGACACAATGAGAATGCAAAAGGAAAGCCAATTTGGTTTGTGGCAGAAACAGTCCAAAAGGCAGGGATCAGAGGAGAGGCAAGGACCAGTATGATTACTGATTTTTTTTTTAAAAAAGGCAAGAAATGAGGAAAAGTGTCTGGGATTTTGGGCTCATACAAAAGCTTCAGAGTCACAAATCATGGAAAGCTATAGGAGAGGCCTGGCCTTCTGTGCACAAACACACACCAACATGCGTATGCATGACAAGGGAAATCCAGAGAAGAGCAAAGCATAAAGCATTCTTCAAGGGCCAACCTAAGAGGCAAGATGAAAAGCACACAGGAAAGGCCAGATCCTGACATTCTGAGTCAAGATATGACTCAACATCTTAACTGAATACTGGAGCCAGGGGAGGAGGGGAGGAACTGTAGCCCCTCCAGGAAAAAGAGGGATCATCTTTGGGTGCTCTGATGCTAAGAATAATCAAATGAAACTAAGCAAAGGAAAAATCTGGCTGGTTATCAAGAAACATTTCCTAGCAGAAAGAGATTTATTAGACTGTGGAATGATCTCCCCAGGGAAGTGCCTGAAGCTCCATCACTTGAGTTGTTTCAGATGAGGGAAGGCAAAGCACTGGAGAATAGACTCGAACGCTAGAATGCATCTGACCCCCTCACTCACTCCCCCTCCTATTGGCAGTGGCATTTCACATCCTCAGCAAAGGCAGGACACATCCCTTCAGCTGCTGCCAAACATCCCTGGCCACCCTGCAGTGCTGGGGCTGCACATGGCCCAGAGAGACCCCATTTTTCTGCCTCCACATCCTTGTGCTTGCCTTGGGGTACCCTAAAAGTGCTTCAGTTCTCCGTGGGTCCAAAGGTGGATGTGGGACAGGTGGATGTGGGACAGGGGCTGTCTGGACCTCTCCCCTCCACCCCAGTGAGCAACCAGGACATTCCCAACCCATGGCAAGGTGATTTTCCTGTTCTTCCATCCCTACTCCAGTAAGTTGCTGCAGCTAAGCTACATTTGTCCTCACACCTCTTGCCTGGGAATAAAAAAAACTCCCTCCCTCCATAAACAGCACCAGAATTCTGTGAGAGATAATTAAAGCTCGTTATTGCCCAAGAATTCTGCACCAAATTCAAAACGTGGGATCAACAGACAATTTAACAGATGCAGTGAGGCCAGGAAGCATGCAGGTGAACTGCCCTTCTCCTGGCAAGCAGTGGGGGAAGCACTCCTCTGCTTTCACTCTCCCCCCACAGACTGCTCTGATGTCAAGCCTCAAAAGCACCTCTATAACCAGAGAGCAGATTTCTAAGACCTGAAGGCCTGGTCACCAAAGTCTCAGACACAGATACCTGCCTGATACCACCTGCTGCTCCAGCCTGCTTCTCTGCAGGTCACACAAGACCCGTTCTGAGATAATGGGGGTCAGGTTTAGCACACACAAAATGCTGAACTCAGGAGCTGGGAATAAGCAACTTATTCCAGTAAGAGCTTCAGTGCATTGGTGCTATGTCCATGTGCAATGAAGACACCATCCTTGCCTCGGGAGCATTAGCCATCAAACCTCAGAAAACACAGGATGGGAGAGGAGCTAAGCCTACAAGAAGCTGTCTGCTGAGTTAAGCATGCAAACCACATCCTTCAGTCCCAAATTCCAGGGCTCAGGAATGTCAAAACTGAGGTGATGCACACTGTCAGGCTCAAAAACCTCAGTCCATGGGAGGACAAGGGAAAAACAAGGATTGGACACCATTTAGTGGGGATAAAGAAGAGACACCCCTCATACAGGGATAGTTATTTTGCAAGGTACGGTCATCACGCCAGAACTGGGATTTACAAAGCCCAGCAACCACCAGCACCAATCTGGAAAAGTGTCATGAATCCCCTCCCTGGACTCCTCTGGTCTTTCTCTTCCCTCCAGCATAGGCAGCCCACAACACTGCTCATCTCTGAGGTGCCCAGGTATCCACACCAAGAGGCAGCAGCTTCTGGAGACACAGATGAGATGCCTCACTCAAACTTCAATCCAAGAGCAATCCTCTGCTTCACAAGGATGTGGATATTTGCTCAACAGGATCCAGCTTGTACTCCTTCCCCTCCCTCGAGCATCAAACAGCGCTTGGGCAGCCTCTAACAACAGGCTGGTCCTGGCTGGACTGGGGCAAGCAAGCCTATGGGCACAGGGCAGCCTGGTCCACTGCTCCATCCCTGAGCTCTCCGTGTCTCTAAGCCACGAGGACATTCATCTCATCCATTTCAATCTCATTCTTGCTTCCCCAACGGCAAGAATCTGGGAGGCTGTGCTGGCTGCGGAAAGGAGGCAGCTGAAAACATCAGCTACATGTTTTGGGAAACATGATTAGTGTCTTCTACAGCCAGGTGTTTTGGAGGATGCAGGGAGTCAATTCCATTTGCTTTGCAAAGCCCTGGTCAGAGACACAGCAAAGGGTTTGGCAGGAACACGACACTCTAAGCCGGATTGTGTACACAAATATTTGGGGGAAACTTCCTTCCTTGAAGAGATATTACCTCTTGCACACTAATTCTTCAGCTACTCCCTAGGACTGTGCTTACCGTGTCTTTCATGGGTTCTTCAGACCCCTAAAACAGAGTCACCCAAGGATCCTCTCACAGCAAAGAGACGTCCACAGAGGTGCAGAGGAGCCTGTCACTCCCACTAGGGTTTCTCACTTCCACAGCTCCTGCTTTAGTTAGCAGCAAGCTCAGACCGACAGGCTTATGCCCCTTGGGGCACTCTCACACCCAGGCAGTCATGCCTGCTGAGACACGGGATGTGGTGTTAAGAAGAGCTCAGGGTGTTAAGAAGGCTCGGCCTGGAAGGTCCCAGGCATTGCCAGCGACTCATAATCAGCACAGGGACACACAACAGCACCCACAGCACTGCAGAGCTCCTCTGCAAGGGGTCCAGAAATCACAAATTGTGTCATGAATTCTGGATTACACTACTTATAGACTGTAGTATAGTGATTCTGCTTGTAGAAACACTAAGGTGTTACCATCATAAATTCTGTGCTACACTAATCATAGAATTCTGCTAAGAAAATTAAGCTTTCAGTTTAAAAGTTTTAGGTTTAAGCTTTAAGCTTTAAACTACGACTTACCATCATTCTGCCAAGGATCCCTAAGAGAATCTCTGTGTCCCATCAGTGTCACCCTACTCCCATGGGCTCAGGAGGGTTTCCAGCTCCCTAAAAGCAGAACCCAGTCTAGTTTCACTTGCAAGAGACTGCAGAAAAAAAAATAAATATATATGTTCTGTGCCTGATCCTCCCTAGAAACCACACATTGACTCTGGAATTTACAGTCCCTTCAGATCCTAAACATTACTACCACACATCAGCAGTCCAAGGCCTTGAGCAAGAAAAGGCTGCCAGTCTGTAGAAGGATCTCTAGATTTCTGCTCAGCATCAGAAATCACATCAAACACTTCAGCAGGGGGAGCATGGAGTCAGTGGGGAGCTCATCCACAAGCCTGCAGGAGCTGAGCCAAAACTCAGCTGCCAGCAGAGCAAGGTAAGCCTGAGGGTGCTGTTGTGTCCCTACCCTCTGGAAAAGCCACCCATGTGTCCACACACTGTCCATCCATCCACACACCTGAGGGAGGGCTGCCCCTCCCAAATATTCCCCTGCAGTTCAGTTTAGTGTCTCACACTCCTGAAACTCTCCACTGTCCTTACCCTGAGCACTCCCAGGAAACCCATCCAGCTGACACTTGTGAAGGAACTCCTTCTGCCTAATGCTGGAACATAAGGCCAAAAACTTCCACTTGACTCTCCCTACTCATTCTCCTCTGACCCTTTCCAAGAGCCTGTTCAAACACCTCCCTGCTCTTCCCATGGAAATATTAGCTTTGAGACAAACACTGCCATTAACATGCAAATGTATCTGTGATTAACATAAACAGAAAAAGTGCCTCATGAATAATAGGCTGGAACAGTATCAACTACCAGCAGACAGGTTGCTGAGACACCACTAGTCAGGTACTAACAAAACCATTTCATAACGGAGCTCAGTGTTTCTAAATCTGTGAGATCTTCCTCTGCCTCCACCAAATTGATCCATTCTCGGCATCCCACAGGACCATCCCAGCCAGCTCTTGGACACCACAGCCCAACTCGTATCCTCCTGCCCCTGGCAAGCCTTTTCCACTTTTCCTTCCCTCCTGGGAGCAGAGGTGGCTGCTCAGCTTCATGTAAGGCAATACAAGAGGACCTGCTGGGCTTCACCAGCACTGCTGGCTTCTCACCCAACTGCTTCCTCCCATTTGGGGAAAGAAGGGGAAAAAGCAGATGGAAGCTGCATGTGAGCTGTCAATTGATCTCACTGCAGATCAGGGAACGTGGGGAGAGAAAACTGAGTCTGCTGTTACAGCTGCCCCAGGGAGGTTATGGCTTCTGTACAGCACAGGAAGGAGCACACAGATCCTTGGGCTTGCCAAAGTGTCCCCTGGTCGGGGACTGTGATGGAGCTCCAGCCACGGCAGCTCCTGGGGAAGGCCTGGCACCCTCCAGGGCTGCTGATCCTCACCAGGATGGCTTTGCACAGAGCCCAGGCCAGTGCAGCCAGACTGGTAAGATGGGGTTGGAAGGCAGGGGTCAGGGTGGGCTGGATTGTGGGTTTAATTCCCTCAATGCACACTAACCCCTCCCTCCACATCCTTGTGGGAATGACTCCTTTGGAGAGGTGTATTGCCTATTCCCAAAACAGGCTGAGGATCTACATGCAAGCCCACACCACCAGGGAAGGAATCCCAAGCTCTCCCTTCGAACAAAACAGGACAAGGAGGGGCAGAGGCAACTGGAGGTGTGTGGAAACAGCTGTACAATGGCCATCAGAGAGCCTTCACATCTCAACAGCCTTTTCTGGGCAGAACAGAGGCACCTGTTTTGGCCAAAACAACCCTGCATCCACACAAAAAAACGTCAAAACCAAAAGGATCTATTTATTTTGCTGCAGAAATCTTGCACTTGACAGCAAGTTAATATCATACACACTGGTTAATACCATTGCTGCCCCTCTAATTTCCATGCCTAAGCACATCCCTAGAACTTGTCTCCTGCCTGGAAGTTGATCTCAGACCACACAGTCTATATTTAAGATGTCACCTGAAATGAAATGCACAACTGTCTTTGCCTTGGGCCCATTCTCCTCCTTACTGGGTTTGAAACCTTGCAGCTCTGTGGCAGCAGGTTTGGATGCAGTTCCTTGCACACAGAGACACATGGCATTCCTGTTCTTAAGTCCCAACCAGACACACTTCTTCGGCAAAATTCAAGTCAGCCCAGCCCCCACAGGCTTCAATGAGGAAGTGTTTTCCTTTTGTGCTGGAGTTAGATTTGGCCTTTTGTTTGAAAATAAGCTTGTTTTTCTCTTGTCCTCTTCCCTCTCTGTTCAGTCCAGAACGGTTCGAGTTGCCAAGGCACTCAGTTTTCCTCACCCTTCCTCCTAAATCTGAGGCGTCGGGACTGACCGTGCCACACACCCTCCAGCACGGCACCAACACATGGCCCCACCACGGATCATTTTAGGGCACAGGGTGCTTACCGAGGGTTCCCTGCGGGTGGCTCTACCCGTGCCAGGGAGTGGGGCTGCCATCGCCCCCTCGGATCTCACGGCAGCCAACTCCGAGCTGCCGTTCCCGGCTGGAGCGGTGCCGGTCCCCAGACCCCGCACACCCACCCGGGGCGGGGTGGCACCGCTGCCCCGAAGGGAGCCGACACCCTGCGCTCTTCAAAGCCCACCTTCCAAACACAACAACGAGAGCGGCTCAACGAGCCTGCTCAAACTTTTCAGCATCCACCGAGGGTCCCTCCAGCGAGGCAAAACCCACCGCCATCCCCCGCACCCCGCCACCAGCCAGGCCCCTCACCTACCCCAAACAGCACGGGCAGCGGCGGCTCCGCGGCCGATGGTCTTTGTTGTGCGGCTTTTGGAGCCGCAGCGCCCTTACCCCGTGCGGGGTGCGGGGGGAGCCCGGCACAGCGCACCGAGGGGACCCCGAGCCCCCCGCCAGCCCCCCGGAGGGGGTGAGGGATGCTCCGCCGAGGATGCGGAGTTGCCCCCCGGCGGGAGGCCGCGATGGATGGGAGGGAGGGATGGAGGGACGGATGGAGGGCTCGGTGGGGAGGGCGCACCGCGGTGGGTCACGCGTGGGGCGGCCCCGCCGCCCCTTTGTGCGCGCCGCGCTCACCCTTGTGCATGCCGGTGTAGCGGTCCTTGAGCACGGTGAGCTCGTAGATCTTGCCGAACTGCTCGAAGAGCGGCTT
>VXBX01007348.1:189719-221305 GCA_013400415.1 Scytalopus superciliaris
CCAGCAGGTTCTGTAGGAGTCCCCAGTGCCTCATGGCTTTGGCCTTCTTGTGCTGTGAGAGGATGTGTCTGGGTGCTGCTCCCAATTGTTCCCTGCACTAGGGAATAGAGGAGCAGGGATCTGAGGCGCAGGCTGGTGGTGTCTTCAGGCCCCAAGGTGTGTCTCTGTCAGTCCCAGGATGGCCCCAGGCTCCCCAGTCTGCCCAGTCTCTCACTGCAGGTACAGCCCCATGGGCAGGGCAGGGCTCTCACCTCCTGCTGCCAAGGCTGCAAGCACTGCCACAGCACTCTCCTGGGGAACAGTGCCCAGCCTCTGCTCTCCAGGGAGTGCCTGGGCTGTTGCTGCTGCCCTCTGCCATCCTCTGCCTGGTTTGTGCTGCTCTGCATGTGGGCACTTGGTTCCTGGGGCTTGGGGGCTCAGAACTGCCCCACAACTGCACACAGCTGCGCTTGCAAACCCAGTTGTTCTTGCCTCCCTGGCAAGACATCAAGCCTGCATTCTTTCCCAGCAGCTCTGCCCATCACAGCAGTTCCAGGAGGATGTAAACAGCAGGAGAAGGCTCAAAGTGACGTCCAGTGGCAGCACTGCCAACCCAGCCTGGCCTCAAGGGATTTGGGGGCCATCTGACTGGGGATACCCACCCTATTTGTCACTGTGCCCTGGGGCAAAACACCCCCTTGTGGGCAGGGACGGCATCTGTCTGCACACACAGAGCACACACACTTATAATCCAGGCACTGCAGCTGCATCAGCAGAGCATCAACCCTAAAATGTGTCCATATCTGGGAGCAGTGCCTGTCCCTGTGCTGCACCCACACGGAAACAACCCCCCAGCCAGCCTGATGGGACTGGAAAGCCTGGTCTTAGTTAACAGCTAGGGTGGGGCTGCCCTTGGTCAGGCCAGGGCCAGCAGAATGGGGGTCGTCTGGCACCTCTTGCCCTCCCCATGCCCTCTCAGAGGCTGGGGAGGTTGCTCATCATGCTGGAGTTGCTGGAGAGAGGCGCTCTGGGCCGGGCGTTCAGCGCCACGGAGCTGCGGAAGCTCTCCCGGCAGCGCAGGGAGCTCTCTGTGGACGAGCCAGAGTTGATGTCTGTGATGACCAAGCAGCTGCCAGCCTTGCAAAGTCCAGCCCTGACACAGCAGCAGCACAGCAGGCTCCCCACGGCACGGCGCACCTCCACGCTCCGCAGGGAGTAAATGACGGGGTTGACGCCCGAGTTGAGCAAAGCCAGGGCCAAGGTCCAGTCCAGGCTGTGGAGGTGCCTGCAGGCCTTGGTCTCGCAGAAGACATCAAAGAGCAGCAGCACAAAGAGGGGACTCCAGCAGATGATGAAGGCACCCAGGATCATCAGCACCGTCTTGAGCAAGCGCAGGGAGCGTTTGCGGCTGTGCCGGGAACTGGTTTGCCTGGAACTGGCCTGGACCAGCTGGAAGATGGAGATGTAGAGGCCGATAATCCCCAGGAGGATGATGCTGAACATGACTACGGAGAAGAGGATGTAGTTCTTGGAGTAGAGAGGCAGGAGCACGGAGCAGGCGCTGAAGTCGCAGAGGCAGTTCCAGCCCAGCAGCGGGAGCAGCCCGATGATGAAGGCGAGCAGCCAGCAGGAGACGATGAGGCCGCGTAAGCGCAGGGTCTTGCTGGCCTCGTTCTCAGCAATCGGCCTCACCATGGCACTGTAGCGCTCGATGGCCGTCACCAGCAGGCTGAAGGTGGAGGCGGCCAGCGCGATGAAGAGGATGCCTTCCCGCAGGAACCAGAGCTGGGGGGAGAGCTGGAAGGTCTTCTTGCCCGAGAGGCAGAGGTTGGAGAGGTAGGCAACTCCCGCGAGCAGGTCGCTCACGGTGATGCTGGCGATGCAGGAGTAGACCCAGCGGCGGCCACGCAGGCACCGCAGCACGGCCAGCAGCACCAGCAGGTTCTCCAGGATGATGATGCAGCTGATGATGACGAAGGCTGTGCGGACCAGACCCATGCCCTCGTCCCCAGACTGCCGGTTGGCCAGCTTGCCTGTGAAGTTGTAGTGCTGCAGGATGATGTTCACGTTCCTCATGGCAGCCAGCTGCAGGCAGGAGCCTTTCCTGTCGAGCAGGTCAGCTCTGAGCTCAGGGTGCTGAGCAGAGTCCAGTGGAAGGAAAAGGGAGCGATTCACCAGCCAGCTCAGCACTGGACCATCCATCTTCTGAGGCTGGGTCAGCAGCCAAGGGATGCACGATGGAGGAAGGGATCAGGTGGGGTTTGGGGCAGAGCAGATCCTCTGTTTAAGGGCTGGAGCAGCTGTGAGACTCTGCTCAGCAGCCCTGCTCCATGTGGAGATGAGAGTCAGAGCCCTGCCTGCCAGCCCTGTGGCACTGAAAGAGCAAGGGGAGAGGAGGGTGAGGTGTTTTGTAAGTCCACCCAAGAGCATGGGCTTCCTGTTGTTTAATAAAGTTTCCTGTTGTGACTGAGAGTATACTGTTTCTAGCAGCTGTCACCGTTTCTTGGTAAGGGTCGTCAGCTTCACTGTGGTTGTGATGGTGGGACACGAATGAAATAACATGTCAGGCCCCTCTTTGGGTCAGAGCAGGCTGGGTCAGCTGGGCTTACACCTCCACCTCTGTGGGTGAACAGAACTAAGTGCTAGTAGGAGCCACCAAAAAGCAGACAGCTTGAGACATTAAGTGCTTTGCCTGTTGTGGTATTACATTCACCCCTGAGCCTGGCAGAGGGCAACAGCCTCTCCATCAGCTTCCCTGTGCACCAGCCATGCTCAGACACATCCTTCTTCAGGAGGAACTCCATGCTGTCACCCCTCTGGGCTTCTCTGCAGGCCCAGCTCCTGCTCCCTCTGTCTCAGAGCACGCCCTGCACTGTCTGTGCAGCAACTCCCACGTGGCTCAAGCTGGGGCTCATGGATGACCAGACCAAAGGGAACCAGCTGGTCAAAGCCAAGCGTGTGCCCTGACACTGCACCTCCCACCCCACCTTCAACTCTCCAAGCTCCTGCTAGAGAGGGATCAGAATATTCCCACTGTCTGGGTCACAGGCAGGGAAGGAGGCAGAAAGGTGCTGCCTCTTGCCATTGCAGGAGGCCCAGGGCACTGCACTGAGAGCAGAACCAAGGAATCCCAACGTGACTATAATGTTAATGTCTGTCATTGACCTATTCCCTACGCCTGCAAAACTCCCCTGGAGAGAGCCTTGCAATGCTATTCCCAGTTCTGGCTGGGAATTCGCCTCGTGACTCACCTGTCATGGCTGGTGTGAGGCTCTGGCTGCCACAGGGAGGTTCAGCAGCTGGCAGTGCTCTCCAGCTGCTTGTCCGAGGCCCAGCACGGAGCAGGTAGTGGGGAGAGCTCCTTGTGCGATGTAAGTGAGACTTCTACCTACCAAAGTCAAATAAAAAAAGGGAAGTTACAACATCAACCACATTCTGTGCAGGATGGACCCCACCCGAATCATCTGCCAAGAGGCACAGATAAAAGAAAGCGAGAGGACCTTTAAACCCCAGATCACAGCAGAAGCTGCTCCCCCTGCTTTCACCTGTGTCCTCCCTCCAGACAGGCCCAAATTCAGGAAGAGGTCCCCAGGCTGAGAGCCAAGAGCAGTGATTTCTTCCATCAGCATGGCAAGCAGGGAGTTGTCCAGGGGGTCTGTCCAGTGCTGGATGAGCGGAGAGATTTTAGCCTGGATGGCAGCACAGACAGGTGGAAAATGCAAAGGGGGCTCCTGCTGCAGGAAGTCACGTGCAAGCAAGAGTGGTTCTCATCAAAACCTGAGGGCTCCATCCTGCACCTTCACCCCTTCAGCTGTGGTTTTGGCCTTTTATCAGCAGCATGGAAAGAAACTCGTGCTGATAAAGTCAGCAGATGACCCCAAGACTGAAGGAAGGGAAATCAGCAGGAAGGCTGGGCAGGGAGTGCAGCTCAGTTGGAGGAGTGCAGGGCTGAAGGTTCAGCACAAAGAGCTCACCCCTCCATGGTTTGGGCTGGCGCTCCCCAAGGAGCGTTGGAATCCAAAGGGTCGTTGTGATCCTTGCACATCACCCTGCTCTGCTCTTGCTTCAGGATGAGCCTCCAGCTAAGGTGACAGCTCAGGACAGAACTGGTGGAGTGTTCCTGAAAGATCAGAAGATGGAGAGATTGGCCTTGCCAAGGGCCCTAAGTAGCTTCTCAAAGAGCTGGCAGCATGTGAGGGATCTCAGAACAGAGATTCCTGACAGGAACGAGATCTGTCAGGGGAGATCTACGGAGAGCATGGGATTGGTGGGAGGCAAACACTTTTAATGGCAAGAGGGCTGGAGGCAGATGAGCACCTGGGACAGCTCAACACACACCCATGGGGTGCCAGGTCCTCTGGACCAGCAAAATATTGGAGGCTCTTCCTAATGCCCCTCTACAAGCACAGCAGGTGTTGCCTAAAACACGGGACTGATTATTTTGTCAAGAGCTGTTCCAGTGAGACAAAACCTTGTTCCTTGCTCTGTCCTACCATCTGGTTTGTTGGGCCATTCCATGGCGGAATGGACTGGGTACCTGTGAGGGATGCTGCAAGCAGAGAGGGGGACCAGCTCTGGGAAGCTGCCTGGGCTTCACAGTGTCCCAGATACGTCCTGGCTGTGTCCCAGCCCTTTCATCCTCCCCACTCACTTCTGCCCCCCAACCCCCCAAGGCAGGTCACCCCACACCTCAGACAACACTCCTGCCTCAGAGCAGCTCAGGGCATGGTCCTGCCCCTGGAGGGGCCTGGGGAGGGGTACTTGTGTCCCCTGCCCTCCATGCAGCGGGCTCAGCAGAGCAGGGCTTTGCTGGCTGGCACAAATCCAGCCCCACGTGCCCCTCAGAGCTGCCACCAGACCCGAGGTGTGGAGTCACCAGCCCCATATCTGGGGTGATTGAGGCTCCTCTTGCCTGGGCACCCACTCAGGGGAGAGTTCTTGTCCTGCAGTGGGTTCCCCCATTGCTATCTGCCCAGACACAGGCTGAGCTTTATCTTGGTACTTCTCCTTTGCTGCCGTTTCAGTTCAGATGTTCTTTCTTTACAGTAAAGTGAGTCAGGGGGAGGACACCCCATCCTGCTGTGTTTCTCATCTCCTTCCTTCAGATAAAAGCTACAATCTGCTTGAAACTGCCTGATAGCTGCTGAGTGCTGGGCTTGGAAGGGCCAGGGGAGGTATGGGTGGCAGCTGCAGCACTGGGCACCCCCTACAAGATCCGTGGCTAGAGCAGGTACTGATGGATGCTGAGATGAGGCACCTTAGCAGCAGAAACCCTGCAAGTCTCCAGAGGTCATCAGGAAGGTAAAAGCACCTGGGCCACAGAGAGAGGAGTTTGTCTGCAGTCAGGGATGCCAGAGAGAACAGGACAGCAGCAGCCTGAATCCCAGCTCCCTGGGTCCACGGCCAGTGGCCTGCCCAGTCCATCCTTCCCTGGGACTGCTGCTTCCAGGAGGGCATTGAGTCCCAGACTGGGGTGGGCCACGAGCAGCTGCAGGGGAAAGACAGCAAGTTGCAAGTGCAAGATAAAACATCGATGATTTCTGCTGAGGTTTTCCTGCTGTGCTGCTGCTCCGTTCTGATTAAAACTTGTATTTTCAGATGTTATGATTAAAAAACAAGAAACACGTGGGCAAAGCTCTGTGGAGAGCTCTGCCTGGTGGGCCTTGCCAGGCAGCCCCCAGGCTGGCCCATGGGCAGCTGGCATCCTCATCTCTGCCCCACATCCCCGTCTCCTCACCCACCCATCCTGTCCCCTCTGCACGGCCCCAGCACAGCCAAACATCAGCCAAGGCATCCACTTGCCCGCAGGTGTTTTTCTGCTCCAGGAAGGGTGGGGTTGTGCTGGTTTAAAAATGACTGATCTCTCCTGGCAGTTGGGTGGTTGCATTTCCTCGCTTTGGTCTCTCCTCTGCTGTGTAGCAGCAGACAGTCCTCTTTACAGAGGCACAACCCAGGCCCGGGGCTGGCAGGATGCTTCTGGCCCCAGAGGAGCCAAGAAGAGCCAGCAAGGCCCCTCTGACTTGGGCTGACACCGAACTTGGCCCTTCACAGCTCTCAAAGAAATGTGCCAAGCACAATTGTTGTGTCAGTTCATTGAAAGCGGGTGGTGGTGATGATGGGTCTCTGTGGGGAAAGAGTCTCTGCAGTGCATCTTTTGATTTGAAGGAAAACAAGAGCGTTGAAAGAGAAAGTTTCAGGATCGTCTCCTCTAGACCACATTGATGACCTTAAATGGCAACGTTTAGTTGCTGGTTTTGTTTTTTTAAGTGGCTTTTCTTTAAAACCCTGCACTTCCTCAAGGCAGAAATGTTAAATCACACCTCAGAAACACCCTAGGACACCTCTCCTGGCCAGCATCCCTGAGGCTTTGGGAGCGTGCTGTGCCAGGCTCTCTCTGCCTGGCCGTTGTGGTATTGCTCACCCATCACAGCCACATGCCACGTGGGCACCGAGCAGGGCAGGGCAGCAGCGATGCCCACAGACCTGCAGGGATGCTGCCCTGCTCTGATTAGCACAATCAGCCCACTGCACATGGCTTCCTGGCTGCTGGGTACAGCTGGTGCCAGGCTATAAAACCAGCCCCTGGGCATGAGGAAACTCAGATTTCTGCGCACCTTGGAAGGGACGTCCAGCTGAAGGAGAGATGTGCCAGCCACAGCCACTGCTGGCCCTGCTGCTCCTGCTCTCCTGCCCGTGGGCCAGCGCCAGTAAGCCGGGGCTCTGCAAGCTGTGGTGGGTGAGGCTGCTCCTCTGGGCTCTCTCCTCAGGAGCCACTGGCTCATGCTCTGGTGGGGTGTCTTGCAGGTGCTCTACGGGGTCAGATTGTGGGGGGCCATGAGGCGGAGCCCCACTCCCACCCCTACATGGCATACCTGAAGCCGATCGGCTGTGGGGGCTTCCTGGTGGCTCCTGAGTGGGTGATGACAGCTGCACACTGCATGGACGTGGAGTGAGTACTTCATACAGGGGTTTTATCCCCTTCTTTCTCCCCTAATCTCTGAGGTCCCTCACTGGAGCAACCTTGGAGCAGATTCCTCTTCCTCCTGTGCTGTGCAGCTCCCTCTCCCTGCCTGCCAAAGGGGAGGGAGGTGAGTGACACCCAACCTGATTCTCTCTCCTACCTTCTACTGCTGTGGCCAGGAACATCACAGTCATCCTGGGGGCTCACAACATCCACAACCCAGAAAGAACCCAGCAGGTCCGGGGAGTTCTCAAATACTACCCGCACGCTGAATACGACCCTGACTCCGTGTCTAACGACATCATGCTGCTCAAGGCAAGGCGGTTCTGCAGAGGGCAGTGGGGCAGAGGGTGGAACGGGGCTGTGGGTCTGGCAGGGTCCTTGCCCTTCTGCAAATCTGCTTGTGCCCAAAGTGCTGGAGGCAGGCAGGACTGGGAGGGACCTGGGAGGGAACCATGGGCAGCACTTGGAGCCACATGTTGCACTCACAGCGGCTCACCACAGCTTGCAGTGCCCCATGTCCTGCTGGACCTCCCCTATCTCTGTGCAGAGAGTTTCCTTCAGCTCTTCTGCTCAAAACCTTCTCCAAAACCTCTGCTTTCTCCCAGCTGACATCAAAGGCCACTCTCAATGACTACGTCAAGACCATCCCGCTGCCCAAGACTGACAGTGACCTCCCCACAGGCACTAAGTGCAGCATTGCTGGCTGGGGCAAGATTGATGAAGACCGGGTGACCAACAAGCTCTTTGAAACCAAAGTCTCCATCTACAACCGCAGGAAATGCATGCTCTTCTACCCACATCTTAACTCTGGCATGGTCTGTGCCGGCAGCTTCCATGAGCTGAAGGATTCCAGCCAGGTAGGGGTTTGGCTCCCCAGGAGCAGACTCTGCTGCTGCCACAGATGGAGCTGGTTCATAGGGCAGAAAACAGCCATTTGATCTGTAGCTCCCATATGGACCAGCTCTCCTGATGCCTCGACACCACCGTCCCTGCACAGCCCCCAGAGCAGAGCCCCAGCTCACCAGCTCAGGGCAGCTCCCCCAACGAGGGGGGCAGGTGGGGCAGCAGCAGAGCCACAGTCCCCCTGGGCAGGGAGGGATGAGGGAGAAACCTGGTCCCACAGGGGCAAGGCTTCTAAAATCTGCCTCATCTGTCCCTAGGGAGATTCTGGTGGGCCCCTGGTATGCAATAAAGTGGCACAAGGCATTGTTTCCTTTGGCCACCACGCCCCACCCGGGGTCTACACCCGCATCTCCAACTACCTGCCCTGGATCAAAAAAATCATGAAGAAGTAGCAGCAGCCACAGCACTTGCTCCAGCTCCGGCGTGGCCCTGGAGACTGCAGTGGCTTCCTTCCTGTCCCTGCTGAAGGCTCAATTCCCTCCTCTCTCCTTGGGAACCCAAGTGACTTGGTGCACATGGGGGTCCCCTTCATTCTGTTCTGAGGCTGCTGGCCATCCCATTCCCTGCCCAGCTCAGGGCCGTGTTATATCACCCTGGAAGAAGCAGGGGTGGTCCCTGATGGCACAGAAAGAGCCTGTCCCACAACAGACCCCATTTCCTTCAGAGATAACCCTGTCCCTTCTTGAACCTTGCTGCACTTAAAACTCCCACAGTAAACTCAAAGCTGCATTTCCCAGTGTGTGTTGTCTTTCTTGTGGCCTTGCCATAGAGAGAAGGAGGGAGGGTCTGGCTGCTCCAACCGAGAGGCCAGACTGTTGGGACATCAGCAGTCACGGCTCTGCATCCTGAATTGCTGGCAGGCTCAGAAAAAGAGCTGTGGTTGCCCTTCCTGAGGTCATGGGGATGATGAGAGTGTTGCAAGGGGAAAAACTGCCCAGTTAGAAATGGGCTGGGAAGAGCGATGGGCACACACTCCATTTGCCAACTTCAGCATCATTACGGGATGGGAGCAGGTGGCAGCTGACAGGACATGGTGCACCAGCAGGTACCAGGATTCAAAAGCTGCCATTCTCAGCAGGGGCCTCGTGCCTGGGAGGTGTTGCACTCCAGGAGACAGCACAGCCCAAACAGCAGGCTGGGTGACAGGGTAAACCAGGCTTACCTTCCCAGCTATAAGAGCCTTCACTAGACTTTTTGTGGACTGTGCCCTTGGCATGGGGCAGGTGGCTGTTGAGATGCCAGGGACAGGGATCCCAGAGAGGAGGCAACGGTGAGTCCTGGCTGGGGGCTGTCTGCTGTGAAGCTGATTGGCACGTTTCTGTCCCTTTTGGCAGAGGCTGTTCCAGTGGTGGCCCAAACCCAAAAGGCTGATGGCTCCCCCCTCAGCCGGGTGATGCTCAGAGGCAAACTTCCCTCACAGAGGATGCTCAAGTGCTGTTTTCAGACAACTCCTGGAGCCTGAACCTCCTTCCAGGGTCTGCACCAGGTGAAAAACAACCTGCCCTTTGAGCCCTCGTCTCCTTTGTTCTAGCTGGTTTCTGGTGGCATCTCTTGTATACAGAGAGAGCTGGAGATCCCCGGAGGAGACAGTGAGGGACAGGGGCAGTGCATTGGTAAATAGCTGAGCTGCTGAGCTCCCTGGCACAGGATGACGGATGTCTATGACGGTTCAAGAGGAGACTCAGATGGTTTGTGGTGGGGAAAACCAGTGGGGAATTTTAAACCTACAGAAACTGTGTGCAATCCAAGGAAAGGGGGGTGCTTGCCCTGCTGTCATGGTCTTTCCGAGTCTCCCACTCGCCACTTCCATCAGAGGGAGGAGATGGGCTGCAGTCTGCCCTGGTTGTCTGCTCATATTCCATGTTCTTGCCCAGGATGGAGGGAAACGATGTCAGCTTTGCGTTCTCCACCCAGGGCGCGCTGGGGAAACTGAGAAGGGTCCATTTTTGGGCTTTTGCTCACAGCTGCTATCAGCTTAGGAAATCTGCAAGTGAACAGGCTGCAGCTGCTTATCTGTTCAGTATGAATCTTTGTCACGTCAGAGCTTTCCTTGAAGCTCCAGCCCTTGCAGTCTTTGCACGAGAATGGGAACTTTTAGCTCAAAAGTAGGGTTTGCCCCAGGGCACTGGAGGCAGAGAGGAAAGCGAGTTTACCGTCAGCAAGAGTGGCGAGGACGTCTCAGCCCCATTTCGTATGTTCCAACTTCGCTCTTATCGTAGAATCTCGGAATCGTTTGGGTTGAAAGGGACCTTAAAGTTCATCCTATCCCACCCCCTGCCATGGGCAGGGACACCTCCCACCAGCCCAGGTTGCTCCAAGCCCCGTCCAACCTGGCCTTGGACACTCCCAGGGCTGGGGCAGCCACAGCTTCTCTGCCCAACCTGTGCCAGGGCCTGCCCACCCTCCCAGCCAGGAATTCCTTTCCAATATCAATGCAGTGTTATAAACACGTTCACACAATTTTGCTCCATTAGACCAGACTTTGCCTACTGAGAGAGAGCAGGAGGGTCCTCAAATGCCACTGCACGGCCTTGGGAACCGGTGCATCAGGTGAAAGAAATCTTGTTCTTGTAGGGCTCATGACGAAAATCAAGAGTTTGCAACTGTTCAACAGAAGTTGCAAGGGAAGAGCCCACTGGAAGTCAAGGAGATAAGGGAGGGTGTGCTCCCCACAGTCTCCAGCACAAAGGCTATGGCCTAAAATTGGCTCTGGGTTTAGAAGGACGTCAGATACCCCAGATCAGGCCCAAGATGAATATGGGATGATGCTAAGGCTAGGACTGACTGAATTCCCCTCTCAGATTGCTGAGGCGTGCAACTTGTGGGGAGATTGATCAGATCAGGCCGACTCCTGTGGTTTCCTGGAGTCTGGTCTCAGGCTATAAAACCTTGCTGGGAGCAGGAAGAGACCCTGGTTGCACCCTACCTCTGAGGGATCCACTGGAGCCCAGGACGCTGTGATGGAGCACCTGCAGACACTCCTGCTCCCCCTCCTGCTGGTGACGTGCCCCCCAGTCAACACCAGTAAGTAGAGCCGGCTGGAGGCGAGGAGGGGGTTGGGGAGGGACGAGTCCCAGACAGCACGTCCTGTGCCCTCTGATCCCCTTGTCCTCAGTCCCATCCATTTTTTTTGGATGATTCCATATTATTATAATGATATAGATTATATAATTCCAGATTATTCCTGGAATCGGAGGGAGGGAAGATGTGAAGCCAGGACACCCTTCATGCCCTACGTGGCCTATCTGCAAGGAAAGAACAACCATTCCTGCGCAGGGTTCCTTGTGGCCCCCAACTGGGTGATGACAGCAGCTCAGTGCCTTGTGTAAGTTTTTGCTGTGTTCATACAGCCCCTGGTGCAAGGAGGTGATGGCACCACCACCATCCCTGTGTCTCCCACACAGGGCTCTGACAGCTGGCCATGGTCAGACCCTTTCCCTGTGCCATGGGGCAGGGCATGGCTGGGGGCACAGCACCACCACAGCTCTCCCTGAGACAGCCCACCCTCAGATACTTACCTCTATTTTTTCATTCCCCCTCCATGACTCATTTTATTTTCCCCAGGTGCCAACAAAGAGAGGTCAGAGTGGTTTTTCCCTTGCTGACCCTGACCTGCTGGTGTGGCAGTTGTCAGGCTTTGCCCTTTCTGCCACCAAAAGACTGCTCGAGACTGTTAGCAGAATTATGTCCTATGAGCAAACTGCTTGCCCAGCCCTTTTCCATCCCTCCAGCTGGAGAACCCGGGGCATGGACACCCAGGAGGGCTTTTCTAGACATGCATTTCTCTGGGTGTGGCTGCCACGCACCTCAGGCTGACAGATCTGCCCTGGTGCCAGTGGCCCAGATTTGGGGCCGGTCCCCACACCCGGGCAGCAAAAGGGAGGACCAGCAGAACCCAGGAGTCTGGATGCCCAAGTGTCACCTGTGAGGTTGGGAGGGACTCCTGTTTTACCCAAGGTCCTCCCGACTTTGCCAAGGCAGCCCCTTCTGCAGGTGATGTAGAGGCCAGTAAAGGGACAGAGAAGGGTCCTGATTTAGAAATCCCTCGCCTTCCAGGGGCCTATGAGGCCCAGACCAACAGCCCACATATCTTAGTACACAGCATTGGCCCAAATCTGCCCAGCTTGAGATCTAGAGGTAAAAGAGCTCTTGCAGACCCACAGCCTGTGAGACGGGAACTTGCTCTGCCTCTTGGCTGGGCAGGTTCACTGGCAGAGCTCCTTGCTCCCACCATTCTTCTTAAAAATGCAGATATAATACATTTGTGCATAGAGAGTATATACTATATATGTTCTATATGTGTACTATTATGTTATATATAGCATATAGTGTATCTATGCTAATATTTATATATTAGTGTATAGAGAGAGAGCATGCAAATACATATACATATATATGTGTGTGTGTAAATATACATACACACACACACACACACACTATACATAATGTATATAATATATGTACACATGTCTGGTCTCTCCTGGCCATGCCCCTGGCTGATGAGCCTCAGTGATAGCACAGAAGACAGGAAAAAGCTAATGACACACTGTGCTTGATTTCACCAGCCACAAACCTCTGACTGTCATCCTCGGAGCGCACACAGTTCAAAGGAAAGAGGCAAGCTGGCAAAAGTTTGAAGTCCAGGAGTATCACAGCCACCCAGACTTTACCAGACCTAAGAAGGGAAGCGACATCCTCCTGCTGAAGGTAAAACCACCTGCCTGGAGCCCCTGCAAGGCCCTGCCTGCCCGACGTGCAGAGCTGAACTGCAGCCCTGGAGCAGAAGGGGGACAAGCCTTCCACCACACAGAGGCCAAGCACTTATTTCTGTGTTTTCTGTCCCCTTGCCCAGCTGAACGGCAATGTCACCAGGAACAGCTACGTCCAGACCATTTCCTTTGACAAATCCAAAGTCCGTGATGGGACTCTGTGCAGTGTAGCCAGCTACAGGACACCCACTGGCACGTTACGTGACGCCACTGTCACCATTGTCAAACAGAAGGAGTGCCTCAGACACTACATTTGGCTTGCTGACCGCTTGGTCTGTGGCCACAGCAACTCTCCTGACGTACCTGGAAAGGTCAGTCTCTGACTCAGGGAGGAGGAGGAGGAGGTTGAGGGGCTGGTTTTAGCCCTGGGTGAAGCAAAAAGGACAAGAGGATCCTTTTCTTCCCATGGCAGAGGACCTGGGAGTCTGCAGCAGCATAGTGGGATAACAGCTTGGCCAGAGGGGTTCACCCTGAGTCTCGTGGCTGGTCTGAGTGTGCTTTGGATCTGCCACCAGCAGAAGGGCAGCAGTGAAGCTTCAGTGTCAATCCAGCTGTAGCTGTGCTGGGTCCCAAACAAAGCTGTCAGCAGTCCCTTTTGTTCCCAGAGCTATCCCCATCCCCTGTGAGTCCAGGCTCCTCCTGGGGAAGCTCTGTCCTGGTATTTGCAGCCGCCCTGTTCTTGCAAAGGCACCCTTTCCCTGGGACCCCAGGTGATTCAGCACTGACCTCTCTCCTTCTCCATTTCACAGGGCGATGCTGGCACTCCACTGGTCTGCAATAAGAAAGCCTATGGCATCTTCTCCTACAGGGACAGCAACTTGCCTGATTTCTACACACACATCACTCCTTACCTTCGCTGGGTCAACAGCATCATGAAGTCAGCATGACCCTGTTCTCCCCGCAGCTCACCCTCCAGGGCCCCATCCTCACCAGCCTTCTTTTCCTTTCCCACTGGGAAACATCTCCCGCTGATCCTCGTGGATGCGGCAAGGACTTCTCTGCGGCAAAGCCGAGCTGTGCCAGCGGGGGGCTCAGCGCACAGATCACACCCCGACCGCGTTTGTTCCCCGTGAGGACCGGGGATAGAGCCTGGACACGCGGGGGATGCTCCCACACTGCTGCCCGGACCGGCGTCTTTGGCACGCCAGTTGTGGCTACAGCTCGAGAGGGGGAGCAGCGGGGCAGCCCCGAGAGAGGTGCCAGTAGCTGCTGGGATGTCTGTCACCCTTTGGGGTAGAATTAGATCAGAGGGATCCAAAGAACAACATCCTCCCTGTCCTTTGCATCTGTGACACCACGTGTTTGGGTGTCCTTTGCCCACGCCCCAAGGAGGACACTTTCAATTCCTGCTTTGCTGCTGCTGACCGCTGCCTCTGAAACCTGCTGCCTCCTCTCTCCCCTCTTCTGTAGCAACTTTGTTGTTGTAAGAATACATAAAAACAATAAATGGCATCTACGTTTGAAAGTCTTTTTTCCTGATGTGATTTGGATTTCTCTTGGCCACCGGTTCCAGTCCTGAACAGCTCAGAAGAAAGTCACTGTTTTAACAGCTGAATCCCAAGCTGGAAGTTTCTACCCCAATCATTTTCTGTCCCACCTAACCCCTCAGACTGGGTGTCAAGCCTGGATTTCAGGGCAGGGGCTCTCCTTGCATGCAGTTGGGCACAAACACTCCCTGCGGGTACCTCTGAGCCGGTACTTTGGGGGACTCCCTCCCTCTGTTACATCAGCTCCCCCACGGGCCCCTCTCAATTCCACCCCACCCCACCCCACCTCTGCCTGGCTGCCAGTCAACAGAAACCCAGCACCTTTCCCTCGGTGCAACTTGTCGAGAAGCAGCAATTGCAGGTCCTGCCAGGCCCGTCCCTTCTCTCTCAGTGTTGTGTTGATTTTGCTGGTGATTAGAGTGATGACTTGATCCTCCTCTAACAGGAAACATGGGCAAGGACAGCAGCAGCAGCAGCAGCAGCAGCAAGCACTGAGCCGTGGAGGCTGCAATGATCTGGGGAGAAGGTGCTGCAGCAGCTCAGCTCTCCAGGGCACAGCACAGTTTTGGGGAGGCTCTGACTCCATCCCTTCCCACCACCCTCTCCAGCTCTTGGCATCCCACTGTGGCTGGACAGGTGACCCCGGGGAGGGACATTCTGACCGACTCTCTGTCACACACACAGGTTCTTCAAGGCACAGTGAGTCATTCAGGTCTTTTTAGTGGAGTTGGCAGCAAAAAGAACCACACAGTCCTGACATTCAGCAGATATTTTCTTTCTACATTTTGTGGTTTAAGACAGGAAAATAAACTCCCAACGCTTTTACAACAGAACTTAAAAATATTACAGCCTAAGGAAATGAACCTGGAGATTTGGCAAGAGACCCAGCAAGAGGAGAGCAAATATTTCCGTCAGATGTTTAGGATTTCTTTGAAGGATTTCAAAAACCCACTTCTGGGGGGTGCTTGCCTTCCCTTTTGTTCACCTCTGCCTAAAGGTGGCTTGTCAGAGGCCAGTACAGTATCTGGGGCAGCACTGGATACAAAATGCTCAGCCAAAGATTTGAACACTCCAAATACTTTCCAAGCCCTATCATTCAAGATGTCTCAAAGTCCCCAGGTCACTGACTGAGAAAACCTGCAACTGAGCATAGTTATCAATGTTTTTTGCTGTGGATGATGCACAAGGAGAGCACCTCTAGCACATTTCTGCTGAATTTTCCATGCACAGAGTGCCCTCTTTGGGCTGGCAACAGCACGTGTTCTTCAAGGTTCTGCCTCTAAACAACTCCTGAATTGATCCAAAAAACTTAACCTCTTGCAGTTTGGAAGTAAATTCATGGCTAAGCTGAGGAAGGCAACTCCCCTAGGGTTCCTTGCATCATTTAATCTGCTCTGAATCCAGGGTTGCAGAGCTGACATCGAGCAGAGACCTCTTTTCCAACCAGGCTGCCAAATCCTTTCCAGAATTCCAAGGCTGTTCTCATCCCGCATCACCTTTCCTGTGCAAAGAGCCTGTCAGCTTTTTGAGACTGAAGGCCTGAGACACTGGGAGGGAGGACACAAACCAGCACAGCAGGAGAGACCTGCCTTTTGGGTGCTTCATGCAAACACCACTTACTTCCATGGCCAGGAGCTACAGATCCTCACCTGAGATGAAGGGAGGAGCAGCTCTGGGAGCACACGAGTGGCCAGGGACAACAAGCAACAGCACCTGACTTGGGATGCAGAACAGCCCAGGGCAGCAGCTGCGGCCCCTGCCAAGCCACATCCTCACCCAGTCCGGCAACTGGGATACCCTGGAGCCTCACACAGCCCAAACTGGAGTCTTGCCATACACTCCAGTAAGGGAGCCACAAAAACCCTCCAAAAGCCACGAGTTCTCAACCCACAGTGGTACGGATGTTACAAAAATCGCTTGCAGAGGCTTCAATCCCTGACCAGACTGCATGAAAAAAGATAAAGCAGCTCAAAGACAACCTTGCTGAACTGACATGCCTGAGGAGAGCACACAAAGAAGAGCCTGGTTTAGAACCAACCCTCGCTTAGCCCAGGGGCTCAAGAAGTCACTCGAGTTGCTCTCGACAGCAACGTTGCAGCCCCAGCAGCTGCTGCTCCACAGACCAAGCTGGTCCCACAGTCCTGATCCACGTGGCACGGGGCACAGAGCCCTGAGTGTGCCAGCGTGGGGTCAGGCTAATGCAGCAGAGAAAGCTGAGGTGAGAGGAGGGAGGAATTACAACCCTGCTTTAGACATTTCAGATCACATTTTACTCTTCTTAAGCTGAAGGGATGCTTCCCTCGCTTCCCCAGAAGGGCAAAGGTAATGCTCAAAGAGAAGAGCTTTCCCCTGCTGTGACAGCCCTGAGGATGATCCCACTGTGGCCGGGCAGGTGCCCCCGGTGAGGGACACCCTGACCCACTCCCTGTCACACACAGGTATCCTTCAAGGTCTTTTTAGTGAAGTTGGCAGCAAAAAGAACCACACATTCCCACCACGCCCTGGTATTTTCTTTCTGCATTTCTCCTGCTACCATCACCCTGATGGCCATTGTCCAAAGACAGTGCAAGTCACAAACTGTCTCTTCTTTGCCATTTTCTTCCACATGGGATTTTTTTAATACGAAAAAAGATGAAAATTGGTTTCCTTAATGTCTGGTCCGCCCATGTGCACAATCCCAACTTGCTGCTCTGGTGTCAGCAGGGACACCCCTGCTGACACTACAGCAACAGGTAGCAGCAAATACCAACGCCTTCACTCAGCAATTCTACTCCAAAATCCTGGAAAACTTTAAATCAAGAGGCCACCATTGCATCCTTCACCTTAAATCCCCAGTCAGACACTGCTCACACTGCAGGATTATTGGTATGATATATAATATATAGTTACTGCATATTATACCTTTTATTTACCAAAACATGCTTTATTTCTGTGCCTCAGAGCCCTGATTTTCTGAGCAGGAGGCAGAGTGTGCTCCCATCACCTGCAGAGCCTTCTGAGCCAACCAGGGAGGAGGAGAGGGGGGACGGGAGAGAAGAAACGCACGCACAACCACCACGACTTTTAGGAACAAAATTTATTCCAATTTCAAACAGAGAGTTTATTTCAGGAGAAAGATATGAAAATCAATTTCCATCAGATATTTCTGTAATAAGGGTGTTGCCCAGCAGTCAGAGTGGGATCTTTCCAAGAAACAATCACACTCCTGGACTGGAATGAGACAGTTTGGAGTCTGAATAGATCCTGACACTGCGCATCATATTCAGAAACTCCTTTACCCTACCCTCTTCCCTCCCCACCCCCCAACACGCACAACAATACATGCATTGCAAATGACAAGGTTTAAAAACAGCATTTTATATAGTATCTTTTTAAATAGGATAATGTTTAAATTGTCTTAAATCAGGATCCTATAATATACAAGTATAACCAAATAATTTCCACCACATTGGCACTTGTAAAGAGTCTCTGGCACTACTAAAGAAGGGGCATTGGCACAAACCATACTCTTAAAAAAACTGGGTGCTGCATAACACACTTTATCTCTGCTGGACTCTAATGACCTGGGCTCTGTACAGGACAATACAATGGTCAGCACACTCCAGAAGTACTATTTTTTATTTTTTTTTTTTAGCTTTTTTTTTTTTTCTTTTTTTTTTAAACCAATAAAACACATGAAGAAAAACCATAGTTGAACGCAAGGCCAACATTGCTAAGAAGCAACAACAAGAGACCAAAGAATCCAACTCGAGGAGAAGGGGAGAGGCAGGAAAGGTAGGAGCTATCTGACACGCTGCAGCAGGAAGGGGCTTTTGCTCACCAGGTAGCCAATCCACATGGAATGGTGCAAGGAAACGGGATGGTCCTCTGCTCACTGACTTCAAGTTTCAAATTGGTTCAAAGTACATTGGTTTCTTCAGCAGAACAAAGATTAAAAGTGCACAAGGAGCAGAGGTTAGCCAGGAGACCACTTCCTCAGACTCTAGGTTCCCTACAAGAACACGATTTTACCTCTTTTCTGAAAGTCAGTCTCTTGCCTCAACCTGCAGAGAATTCTGACGGGCCTCACTTTCAGAAAAGATGATACAGGCAAATTTGGTCTAAGGTTTGGCACTTTTGCTAGGGCAGGCATTTGCCAGCCAACAGAGACAGGAGCCAGCTCTGCAGGAACGCTTCGCTGGCCAAGCTGGAGGCACACAAGCTACTGCTTACTAAGAAAAGCATGTGCTAACACTGGTATCTTCTCACACATGGTACAGTCACAGACAACTCCAGATGATGTGCACAGGTCTGACCCATTCCTACCCCAATTCAGAGCGAGGGTCCAGGAACTCTACGAGAGCCACCGCGCAATGCTCTGCCCTCCCCTCTGCAAAGCTCAGCACATCGAGCCAGTGATCAGGCCAACAGCCACACCAACAGGTGCTCCATAAGGTACAGCACATCCCTAAATCCTTGTGCCCATAGCCTCCCACAGCTGCCCACGAGGATGCAGAGTCACTCTGCAAGAGACAGATGCCAAGATCCCTCCTCCAGTGCCAGGGCAGCAGCTCTTAAAGAAGGGGAAGGTACAAAACAAGACAAAAAGTTTCTGATTCAAGTGGAAGTACCACCATCATTCACCTTGGAAAAAAGAGACTTCTGGGAAGTTATTTCCAAGAACCTGTGTATCTCAGTGCCAGGTTCATTGCTGGCAACAGCTGTAGTGTGAACCATTTACAAAAGGATCACAGAAGCGGAAGAGGCTGGTGCTGCCATCTGCTTCAGAGGGACAGCACTTAGAATACATGAAGATGATTATAAATTCCTCCTTATAGGACAGTTTCTACAAAACGGATCATTTTGGCATAAAGATGAAAAAAAAAAAGCAGTAAAACTGATGCAAAGCTGTCTGACACATGGGAATCCCTCTCATTCCTCCCAAGGGTTAAATGCAGTCCAGAGCATGGCTAGTCTAAAGAGATGCTATGTTTCCCTCAGCATCACCACTCAGCCAGACTGGCTCTTCAGCTGTTGGTCCCATGGCTACTGTTCCAACTTAAGCTCTCTCTAATCACTTGGAGCAGAGCTTGCCTTCTTCTGTAGTGCTCCAAGGCATACAGAGGCTTTGCTCTGCTATTCTGGAAATCCAGGGGGACCTATAAACAGATTTACTCAAAATTATGTCCCTCCACGTTTTAGTGTTCTAAACCAAAGCATCTTAAGCATCTCAGTTAGATTTACTCTTACATGATGTGCAAAACACTGATGTAGTGCTCTGTCTACAAAACAGACAAAATATCAACAGCCCCTTTCAACAGTGCAGCTCATGTAGTCTTTGTCTACTGGCAGCCTGCTAGTCTTCAAGGGTTGATCCAGAGAATTTGGACCCAATGCTACTTGTTGGAACTGAAACAGAAGCATTAGCAATGGCTAAATGGCACGTGTCCACACGTGGGTCAGCTCTCCCTGCTTCCCACTCGCTCCCTGCCTTGCCACTGCACTTCTCTTCCAGGCCGGCAGCAGCTCCTCAGCACATCTGCTGGCCTCGCCCAGCTCCACGGAAAACCTCTCTGAACGTGCAAAGGCTTCCCATCTTTCTGCTTAGTGGAGACTCAGGTGGCATCTGGAAGCCAGAACCATTTCCACTCTGCCTCTGCCCTGCTCTCCTGCCGAGCCAAGTGCCCCCAGCACGGGGGTCTCCACGCTCCGGCCGCCGCGGCTCGGCTGTCACACCCACCCCGGAGCAAGGGCGTGTGCAAGTCTTCCAAAGAGGATCCATCCTCCTCCAGAGAGGAACACAGCAGCGTGTTCCTCAGGGGAATGCATAAACAGGAGAGAGAGAACTGCCACTCCCTCCAAGAGCTAGCCTCAGTCTTCTCAAGTAAGAATCCTACCACCGTCCCGAAGTCTGTTACCCACCAGCTCTGGTCCTTCCTAAAGCTCTGCAAGCTGGACAGGACTGAGGAATTCTTACTGAGTCATTCACACACTGGCACAAAATGCAATAAACAAGGCTTGTTTGCTACTAGCAGCAAGAAAAGACCTAGAGGATGGCACGAGACTAAGATTTTCAATCCAGCCGAAGTCTGATGTTCAAACGCCACAATTACTCAGTGTGCTTTTGGAAACTGCTGCATAGAGAAGTTGCTCATTGATGGCACGTACTCTACTCAACAAAACTTGTTTTCTCTCTGCAAACTGAGCCTTGTGAGCACACAGCCACGTGTTTGGGGGGGGTGGGTGGGTAAGGGGATGTGTGTTACGTGTGTGAAAAAGAAACAAAAACTAAATGAAATAAAAAAAGAACAATTACAGTCAGGCACTTCCCCAGGCTCAGCAGCTATTGCTCCAAGAGCTTCCATCATTTGTAGTCCATGAACAAAATACAGCAACACGTAGCAAACTATGTATAGAACATCAATAATTTAAAAAAAAAAAAAAAAAAAAATCACAGTCTCCATACCTTTTATAATTGATAAGAAAAAAATAACTCAGAACATATAAAGAATGGAAAAGTGATGGCTTTTTTTTGTTGTTGTTGTTTTGCCTTTTTCGGTTTTTTTTCTTTTTTTTTTTGCACGACAGTTGGAGAGCAATTGCTCCTCCCCAACATTTCATCACAGTGAACCATGGAGCGTGTCCTGGGGAAGGGAGGGGAAGGGAAAGGAGGGGAAACAAGCAGATTTAGCAAATTACACCAGAGGCACCCTATAGCACAAGGCAAAGGGACCAGTAGCATTCTGCACTCCCACTGTCCAGTGAATTCATGATCTCAGCTGGAAAGTGTTGGGGTTTTTTCTACATATACCATGGGAATGAAAGAGGGGGGGAAAAAAAAGTGGCTAAGCAACAAAGGAAAGATCAAGATGAGACTGCCTTAGCTGCTTGGCAAAAATTAAGACATAAGCAAGGTGCTGAAGAAATGAGGCATATCCCCGTTAACTGTGAAATAAAAGCAATTTGTTAAAAATATGAAATCAACTACTCTGTGGACAGAGACATGAGACTCCAGGATAACACTGAGCACTTGCCACTCCACAGATCAGACAATTTGCACTCATTACATCATCAAAAATTAAAACTTTTTTTTTTTCCTGTCATATTTAAAATTTCTTTTTTTGTCTTTTCTTCACAAAGAAGCCTCTCAAGGGGCAAGAGCAGAGCAGGTCAAACCAGGTTGTACTCCTTCAGGTTGAGCTGCAGGATGGTGTCCTTGACAGCTGCAAAGACGAAACGGATGTTTTCTGTGTCTGTGGCACATGTGAAATGGGAATAGATGATTTTATCACTGTCGGGATTTAAATCCACAAACATCTTGAGGATGAACTCGCGGGCTGCCTGTGCATCCCTCTGTGGGCCTGCAGCAAACAGAGACACCAGTGAATGGAATCCTGCTAACACATCCCCCAGGCTGATCCATCAGAGGAACTGCTTTCTCCTATGGGCTACAGAGCTACAAAGAAGAAATCAGGATCATTTACGGTACGGAAGAGCTGAAGTGGCTCGTGCTTTTCAGTTATCCAACCCAAACCCAAAGCTGGGCACTTTGCAGGCACCAAGAGGTCAGTTCAGGCTGTGCTTTGGAATCCAGACCTTGGTACAACCCTGAGTGGGAACATCCAGTGGGGAGCAGTGACAGATGCTGCAGAGACACACACAGTGCTCTCCCCTGGAGATGAGATGTATATTCCTTCCTAACATACAGGTGGATCTTACAGGCTGAAGGACACGACTGTATCTTTTGGAAACAAGGATTATCATCAGCCAAAAGTGCAGTCTGTCCTAACTGGCTGGTCAACTCACAGGAGCCAAAAACTGCAATTCTTGCCAGCCTTTAATTCATACTGCTGACAGCTCCCCAGAAAATAGTCACCTACTGCTATTTCTTTCACAGAACTGCTGTTGTCACATTCTCCATGGCAAATACCACCTCCTGAGAGGAGGTCTGATGGGCAACCTCCTACTCACAGGCCATGCAGCATCCCTGAAGGAGCTACAGCAAACACTTACAGGAAAAAATGCAAGGACATGACACTCCCTGAAGCTGGGATCTGTCTCCAGCTGTTAAGCTCCATTTGAAGTAGGCACTGTTTGGGCAGCAGCTCTGCAGCCATGCCCAGCCTGCTGTTCCCACCAGTGCCCATGCTGGGGGCACAGGACTCCAGATGGAGGAGGACAACTAACAAGGAGCAATTCCATTAGTCTTTTAGAAGATGAAAGCTGCCAGCAAAATGGCAATTCTTGCTTTACCTCATACTTTTAAAGCAAGTAATGACAGAATTAATACATGAGAGCAGGGCAAGAAGCGTGTTGCCTGATCTCATTCTCCACTACTTTTATTTTCAGCTCTGTATAGAAACGTTACCAGCCAACTTTAAATGCACTCAGCTGAAGAGCCTGAAATACTATTTTGGCTATGCAATATTGTTTCAGATGGGAATTTCTCTGTTTCACATAGATATTATTTTCCCACAACAGCAGATGGCATGCTAATAGGAATTTCATGCTGCCTGAGATTTTTCAGCACCCTCATTTGAACAACTTGGGTATTTGACCAGTCAGTTATTCAGAACAAAGACTCAAGTCACCTCTTGACTAGAGGGTTAAAAGACCCAGAATACCAGTAAATTGCCAGGTTTATGAAACTAGTTACATGCACAAGCATACAGGGAACAAAGTTACTTTCACTATATAATACTTTGCAGTGCATGTTGGAGGGGGTAATTCTTCACCTAGGAGAGGTTCATTATTTCACCATTCAATCAGATTCCAGCTGTCTATGTATGATTAAGATATTTTTACTGTGTTTTCTTATGCTGCAGTCATTCTTTCTCAAATTCAGATGCTTTCTCCATTTCTAGACCTGAATTTTCTTTAAGAAACAAGAAGGTTCTAACCAAACCACCTCCACACCTTATTCTAGATACAGAGTGTTCCTCCTTAAAATCCACTCACCATCAAACTCCGGGAAATAGTCAACAAGGTGGGAATACAGGATCTTGTCTTCCAACAAATCTTTCTTGTTGAGAAAGAGGATAACAGAAGAGTTTTGGAACCACGGGTAAGTTATAATGGTTCGGAAGAGAGCTTTACTCTCTTCCATCCGGTTCTGAAATAAGAAAAAGAAAGCCTTAATTTCCAAAAATGAGCACTAAAATGCTTTTCTGCTGCCTGCACACAGGCTCAGACCCATAGTGATTCAGCACCTCAAGCACTAGACACGGAATACTTTGGCCCCAGGAAGGTTCTGGCTCAAGCTGCACCAGTAAATGGAAAGGAAATGCAAAATCTGATGGACTCATGCTTCATTTAATTGCCAAGCTGTTCAGATCAGAAGACTTAAAAGTCATTTTACGCTTTGACAGCCGTGTGAGAGGACTGGCCAACAATACTTTTTGAACATGTTTTGTCTAGTAGAAACAGAGCGATTGCTGTTGTATAATAGCATTTTTTTTAATTTATTAGCAAGTGCCAAAATTCAGATTTGCATCTTCAAAGAGTCCAGTCTCTACCTCAAAGTACCCCAGCTCAAAGCACCCCAGTGTGGGAAGAGGGACAGGTGACCTGAGAGCAGTGCCTCCCCCCAGAGTGCCTCCCCCTGCACACAGGGCTCTGTCACTTCACAGTATTTCCATTTTACTGGAGAAGTACAGATGATGTGAGTGCCCTCTGCATTTTCCATGCCCAGGGACATCATGTCCTGTGGAGGCCCATGTTGCCTTTGCAACAAGAAGAACTGAAGGCCAAAACCAACAATACTCCCTAACCCAACCTGGCACCAAGCAGTTGGGTACCAAGCTCCAAGGAGCTGGGAAGACATTCCTCCTTTCCTTCCACCCCCCTGCAGAGTTCCCACTCTTTGGACTCACCTCATTATCCGATTCCACCAGAACTTGGTCATATTCACTAAGTGCTACTAAAAACATGATGGAAGTCACATTTTCAAAGCAATGGATCCACTTCCTTCGTTCTGATCTCTGACCTCCAACATCCACCATTCTAAGGAAAGAAGCACATACAGTATCACAGAGTTCTCTGTCTCAATGTAAAGGACCAGCATACAATGAGAACAGATGCAGTTCTTTACCATCCCAGTTAACACAGCACAGGGCTGTGATAGTATCTGCCTGCTAACAAAACCACCACATTTACAAAATATCCTGTTCCAGAAAGACACCAAACTGAAAGAATGGCCACAGGCGAGTGATATCAAATTCAACCCCCAGATATCAGCACTACCATTTTTGTTGCATTCTGCTGTGGTTTGCTAAGCAGCAGTCCTGAGTCTGAAAAGTTCAGTCCTTCAGAACTGTCCTCTGACAAATGAGCAAATCATTTTTATTTTCTATTAAAACACCTGCTCGCCTCAAAGCTTCTCTCACAATGAAAGCTTTCTTTACTTGTTACACCTTTGCTGGAATGTGCTGTTTAACAGTCACACATTTCAGGTCCTCAGTTTCAAGCCCCACCTGAATAGTACACTAAAATTATTTTGCTACTCACTGAAGGTGCCACACACGTGGTCCACCTTTGATAAAATCCTACACCTGTTCCATGGGTCAGCAAAACAGAACAGGGAGAGTGGCCTTCTGCACCTCTGTAACCAAAGGGTTTAAGAGAGAGGATGCAGGCTCCTTTATTCCTCTCTGGCAATGTCCCAGAGAAGGGACAGGGAGCACAGGAGTACCACAGAGCCAGGGAAAACATAGGCATATGGTTGTGCTCCTCACACCAGGCTCGACTGCTGGCTTAAGCCTCCAAAGGCATCTGTTGCTGCAGCAGCACTGACAGCAAGTTTTGGTGTCACCCTGAGAGCACAAGGTAGGCAAAGGACATCATCTCTCAAGGCAGGTGTGACATACAAGGAAGTATTTCTGCACAAAAAGTGCCAGCCCTGGGTGGCTTCAGCCACCAACACTTCCCTTGGCTGCCTCACAAACCACAACTTCAGCCTCAGATGCCAGCAATGCAGCCCTTCCCAGGAACGAGACACTGATTCCTGCAAGGTGGTTTCACCGGGTTTTAAGTGTCACTGATTCAAAAGCAGGTTCTGTTTTTCTGACACTCAAAAGGTGAGACCACCCCCATTAGAGGAGCCCCTGTCAGCAGATCCTTCCACAGGGCACACACATCCACTCAACGCCTCCCAACCAATCTGGACCCTCTAAAGCAATCCAGAACTTATCCTTCCTGAAACCATATCACTGCTCTCTCAGTTCAGCTGTAACATGAATACACCTCCAGTACCTGAAGATAATATTCTCTAGGTCAAAGGGGTACTCTATGATACCGGTTGTAGGAACTCTAACCCGTAGCACATCTTGCTGAGTTGGTAGATATCCTGGGGTAGCAATACGATCCACGTCGCTGAGATAGCTACAGGGAGGACAGTGGAACAGAAAAAGCTACCTTAGGTTGCAGCACATAAATAACCAGGTGTAAAAACTGCTACATTTAGTCTTTCCCTAGCGCAACAAGGAAGTTAGAAGTCACCCGAAACATTTAACATAGGATGTGGTGGAGTAACAGAGTACCTCTCTGGGGAACAGTAATTCACCAGCCAGCCCCCTTGGAGGATAAGTAGATACACTAAGGACAACTTTATCAACTCTGTATAGGGGTGTGGAAGACAATCTTGACTACAAAGTTTAAGTACAGTGGGTGCTTTATGTTTCAGACTCAAGTCTCACCTGCAGTGTAGAAACTTACTTATTTACTTGTAAATGTACAACATCTTCTCTATGTTGCCAAACTTAACAAATCCGTTATCAATAAAATCTAAGTTACACATCCATGTACCCAACAGGCCAAAGGACAAAGCTGAAGAGAAACACTCCTGCTGCCCATGAGCCAGGATCAACATAGATGGCACAAGGTAGGGATTCTGGCCTCAGGTATATCCAGAAGCAGATGTGTGAACAACTGCCTTTAACATCAATCAGAACACCTCACACCCTCAGGAAAAGCAACAAATGATAAGGAAACAAATTCTAGACTTCAATTTAACAAAAATTGGACCGGTATAATTTGTTGGACCATCACTCCCATGTACCAGTGCATGTCAGTGATTATAAACTTACTATTTAGCTGAATCAGAAAGCTGATATTCTCTTCTCCTGTCATAACACTCTTGTATTCCAGGGTCATTCCACAACGTTTTAATTGCACTTACATATGGCTGCTCAAATGTCATGACCTTTTCTACATCCACTTCTCGGATCAGCACTGCATTGGCCTGGAGATGGAAAAGAAAAACTAAAAAAAAAAACCCCAAACAAACCCAAAATCACAAACCTGGGGGGCTTTGGGGGCTGTGTTGGAAAGAGGGGCACCAGGCATGGCAGAGAATTAAACCTCCCACCCTACAATCACTAAGCAAAGGAAGGGCTACAGTCACTATGGCTGTGGCATCTGTGAGATGATCATCCACATCCAGCTGCTTTCTGAAAGGGGCTTTTTCCAATACTGCCAACCCCAGGGAAAATAAAAAACAAAGCCAAGTTCTGCACAAGTTATCATAAGTAAAAGCTGGCAGATTCTATTTATCAGAACCCCTCCACCGTGCCTCATGTGAGGCACAGGCAAGGCAAGCTGCCTCACACCCTGCCTGTTCTCAAGACAGGAAAGGTGCACCATCCAGTCCCTAAAAACAGTTAGTCAAAATCAGCTCCAAGATAATGTGGGACAGAAGAGATAAAATACAATTTCACTTCAAAATATTAAGGATACTATGCATTAAAAGGAGCAAAATATGCTAAAAAAACCTGCTAATTTCCTGGCATAGCCTTGCTTTCATCGTCCTCCCCCTCAAAAAGCTAAAATAATTTAGACCAGATCTGGCTGAGAACTTAATTCCTGGTCCCAAAATCAGCAAGCCAGACTTTAGCTCAGATAAGATATCTGTGGTTGAGACCAAAATCCTTAAAGAAAGGTTTGTACCCTTGATCAGGAGCCATCAGAAAAATGGATGCATTGCAGGAACAGGGAAAACTACCAGCACAGGTGCTTTTTGGATCCAGCATGTATTTTGCCAGCTTCAACTTCCAGTAAGAATAGCAATTCATGCATAGAAAATGCTGACACATTTAACAACACCAAATCCTGGAAATGAGTAAAAATAACACCCCTCCTATACCCTACATCGTATCCCAACCCTTTGCTCCCACCAGTCACTCCACAGAAAAGTGCACCAACCATCCAAAGCTGCTCTATCCCTAAACACAACCAAGTAAATGGGGTCAGGAATCAAGAAAACGCCATAAAAAGTTTATGGGAAACAGGTCAGGGAGGTTGAGGATGCAAAACAAACAGGAACTTAGAAGGCAAACCCCAGAATCCTCACTGCCTAAAGACATGCAAAACCTGTGAGACACTTACCTTGTTCTGTTCGTATTTGTACAGAATCTTCAGGGTTTCCATGGCTCTTATCATAGACTGCATGGCAGTGAAGATGTTTTGGTACACCAGCTTGGTGAAGCCTTTTTTGTCCTCTTCAGAGTAGCCTGAGCCATGAATTATACGCATTTGCTTAATGAACGTGCTTTTCCCACTCTCCCCAGTGCCTACGGAATGCAAGAGACCGCATTAGGAGCCACCACAAGCAAGGATCCCAACAGAAACAAGCAGGCACTTCACACCCCAGACTTCCTGTTCCTACACCCAAGCACACACTGCTCCAAACCACCTTCTCAGTGGCTCTCCAGAACGGTAAAAGGCAGGCAGGGCGGGCCTGCTCATCCCCACTCCGAACCTGACAGCATGGAGGCTTGTCCTTTCCAGCAGCCTTCAAAAGCAGCTCTGGTACTTATTCCAAATCTCACGTTACAGCCACTCCCACACGGTCTGCGTCAAGGGGCCCTCGTCCGTCACACCTGACCTGTTCCCAGATACTCCAGCAAGATGCTACAACCACGGCACCAGCCAGGAAGAGCCCGGGTGTGCTCTCCAGCTGGGGAAGCACTACACAGAGATGACAGCTGGTGCCAGGGGAAGCCCACTTGCACAGTAAAGAGAGATTTTTCTTTGGCACAAAACGCTCTATTACCTCACAGACTGTGTCTTTTCACAGGAAAGAACCCAACACAACAGGAAAAGGGAAAAAAAAAATAATAATCAGCTCTAAAGGAGAACGGGGCTCAAGAAACTACTCGCTTATCCATCTGATGGGAACAACTCTCAGTCAGCGCATCTGCCTGATGCCTGATCCCAGGCTACTGTGCAAACACAGGGTTTGCTCTTCAGGACTGAAACAGCAGCCCTGTTTGTGGCCTGATGTCTCCGATCCAGCCCGTGGGTAGGAGAGAGTTAAAGCTGGCTGCTGGCAGGGAGAGCAGAGCAGGCCATTGCTGAGGCTGCCCATGCCAGGCCGGGCTCCCCGGGGATGCCCCAGCCTGCAGCCTGCCCAGCAAGGCCACTGCTTCCTCCTCACACAGGTTCACTGCCGGGCCTCGCAGCAGATGGGAGGGCAGCACACGGAGCGTGCATGACACGGTCCAGCCCTTCCAGTGCCGGCTTCCTGCACCGTCACTTGGGCAGGTCCTTCCACTCCTACGTTTATGGCCCCAGAAAAAGTGTCATTTAACACGTGAAGTCCAACAGATGACACAGAAGGGCAAGTGGGAACTTTCCCAACTCGGTGAGTATGAGAGAAAAGCACCGTCAGATACAGTTACACAGCCTTGTTAAATTCACGATACAAACTGGTGGTGTGGGAAGTCCCCGGTGACATCCACTCGGTGGGACACACAGCCCACACCTCCACACCTCACCCCAGGAGCAACAGCCTAAAGGGGATACCACTGACGTTGCCGTTGAGGGCTTTTTTTCAATCTTCTGAAACTTGCTATGGGTATGCAGGATATACAGAAAAAACCACAGCTCTAACACAGTAGCCCACCTCACCCGACTGCCAAGACCAAGAACTCAAATGTCACATCAGAGACAAACCCTTCTGATCTGCAGTTAAAAATAAGGATGCTGGCAGAGCCCTGGTTCTCACCACAGGCCACCAGGTACTCCTCCCACCAGGGGAGAGATGGATTCAGACAGGAGCTCATTCATCCCAATACACAATTACTACTTACATGTAGATTCTCAGTTACTCCTGTTTATCGTGGTAGGATAAAAGGCAAACTAGTAAATATGCTCAGATAAAAGCAGAAAGCACCTAACTGGAAGTGGAATGTTTGAAATAAACAGCAAGAACTGACAGAAGTCATGTCAGCAAAATCAGAAATTAACATTGTAAACACTATTAATAAGCAGCAAACTATCTCCACCTCAAACAGAAAGGTAGACTCTAAGTGAGGGAAAAATTGAAAACTGAAATCTTTTGTGGTTTCTCTCACTGGTGAGAAATACTTCCTTGTCTTTTACCACAGCGACCAAAACTGAGAGGGTAAAAAACCCCAAAAGGTGGTGCTTCAAAGCATTTCAACAATGAAAACGTAAGAGAAACCTCAGCACCAGACTTTGGCTTGCTTCAGAACTCAAGAGTTCAAACACAGATTCTTCCTGTCACTCCATCATCGTCCCTTTTTAGGGTTGGTTTTGTCTGGGGGGGTGGGTTGGCGTTGTTTGTTTTGGGTTTTTTAGAAAGGTGCCTCTTGCTTTCCCCAAGGCCACTGACAACACAGCACAGCACCAGACCAGCAGGTTACAAGCTCTGGTGGGCAAGATCTCCTCCAGCTATAAGGGCACAAAATTCCTTTTAATATGACAATGTTGGGGAAAGGAGATAATCTGAAGTCACTGTTTCTTCTGTCAACACCTGAAAGCAGCAGAGTTTACAATAACTTACTAACGACCCTCACAGGTACTTGTAAATACATAACTCAGTCAACAATATCTCATGCTTAATCACAAGTAATTTTTGTACATAACATTCTCCTCACCCAGTAAAAAGACAAATGACTACTTTATACCAGAGGGCAATGTCCAACACCTTGAATTTCTTATTACCACGTTCATCATTGATTAGCACTGTGATTCTCCACCCCAATTTTCTGTTTTAGGCTTCAACAGAGTAACTGTCATTAGATTCAGTGACAAGAAAAAATTAGCAGTGTGTCTAAAAGGCCAAAACTCCTTCTACACACTCACTCAAAATTTCGGAGATTTGGGAAAGCCCTCTCAGTATTTCAATCATTAATACTTGTGAACGTTAGAACTCCACATAACAGGAGCAAGACAGAAGAAACCCCTGCAAGCAGAAGTTATACCAAGGAGAAAGAACACATTATCTGTCCCAGCTGAAGGTGGGCAACGTGCTGTATCCAGTGAAAAGCATCCAGCAAACACCGTTTACAACTAAAAATGTTGCTTATCCAATAATAACCACCTCATGTAATTTTTTTTCAATCTGACACTGAACCTTACTTAACTGTATCTTTTAGAAAAAGCAGAAAGTATTCTCGAGCAATTTGAATTATTTCTAAAGTGAAATCTTTAGATCCAGTGGGATCTTCTTAACCCAGATCTATCCCATAGTGCCAACCTATTTTGAAACAGCTGCTTCTGTGGGACTGTTTTAGGGAAGCATGAGGGTGAGAGACACCTTCCCTCATCTGCAAGCCTTACAGAATCTGCCACAGCATCTCCAAGGAGCAGGAATGTCAAGCCCTCGAGTCTACCTTTCACCTGAAGAACGGGAACACATCAATCACAACGGATCTGGGGTGAGAAGGAAAGCCCTGGCCTTCACTGGACAGTTATCAGAGACCACTGGAGGCCTTCAAAGGCACACACAACCTCCCCTCACCTCTGCAAAGTGCTATGTTTGTTTTTACAGGGTTCAGCCTCATTTGTATCTTAATGGCTTGTCAACAGACCCCAGGGGAATAAACCCAGCCCATCAGATCTGCTTCAGATTTCAGATGATCCAGTATTTCAGCCACAAAGCAGAACACATTTAAGACACGAGCAATGATAAATCACAGTACCCATGAAAACTGTAACTTAGGTTCAAATCCGGGGGCTACCTGGACACGAACATCAAACTCCCTGCTGAAGAAGGATGCACATGCCCGCAAACCTCAGCTGGCCACTCTCGCAACGGATTACCCACCCCTACACATCACCCAAACACGGCACAGTTACCCATCCGCACAGAGAACACCACTGTTTCCCTACGAAGACCTAGATTCTTATGGCTGCAGAGGCGATCCCTCTTTGCCTCCGAGGGCAACGCCAAACCCTGCAGGCATTTCCCCCCCGAAAAACACGCCACTCGCGCGTTCCCACTGCCCCGTCCCCTCCAGAGCCAGAGCCAGCACCCCACGCTGCCAGCCCTGCACGGGGCGAACCCTAAAGGCTGAACTCCTAAAGGAGGCCGATCTTTCCACCCGAGGCCCAGGAGTTCGCCGACAGCACTGCAAAGCATCAACCCCACCAGAGAATTTTTCCACAGGCCAGAGGAGGCGAGAGGCGCTTCCCCGAGGCAAATTTTCACGGGCGTTGCGTGTGCATGTCTGTGACTGTGTGTGTGTCTGTGTGTGTGTGTGT
>VXBX01007348.1:231807-244332 GCA_013400415.1 Scytalopus superciliaris
CCCCGCACCCCCGACCCCAGCGCTGTCTGCTGTTGTTCAAGGGCTCCTCTCACCTGCCGCAGCAGCTCAAGTTCACGACCTCCGACTCCTGCGACCGCATCAAAGACGAGTTCCAGCTGCTGCAGGCCCAGTACCACAGGTACGTGCGGGCTCCCACCCCGGACCGGGGCAGGATCGCGGGGGAGGCGACCCGGTGGCGCGGCTGGGGACACCTCGGGTTAGCCCTGTCCGCATGGGAGCCCGGCGAGGAGAAGGCACATTCCCCCTCTCCGGCCAAGGTCTCTCCTCCGAGAGGAGGCTGCTCCAGCCAAGACTGCACGGATGGTTGCCAGGCCTCCCGCCTCTTGCTGGGAGTTTTCCTCAGTTCTTCTTGCTGGCTGCCATTCCTGGACTGCAAATGCTGCAGGCAACGCTTAAATCCAAAAGCTTCTGCTTTCCTGTGTGTGTGTGTGTGTGTGTATGTATGTGTATGTATGTGTGTGTGTAAATATTTCTGCTGACCCAAAAGCTGGCTTGAGACAATCTGTTGCTTTGCCTCTGTGTATGTGTGTGAAATAAACGTGATACCCTTGTGTTAAATTGACCGGGTGATGCCCTCTGCCATGGCCTGGCAGGCTGTGGGCACTGGCTGTGGTGTGTGAGCATCGGTGCCATGTGGTTGCAATGTCCCCCAGCCCAGGTGGCAAGTTTGTGGTGGTGTCATTCTGGCAGGAGCAGGCAGAAAAACTGCTGGGAAGTGGCCATTTCCTGGTGTCCCCCTGTCTTGGCAGTGCCATCGAGGGAGTAGGGCAGCCCAAGGAACGTGCCTGCTGAAGGATAAGCTTTCCCCTTACCCCACTCTACCCCCTTGGACTTAATTCTGCTCAAGAAGGAGCAGGTTTTGTGTAGGTGAAGCTGTTTCTTGTTTGAAACATAAAACCACAGCACATGCTGGCTGCAGTTGCTCTGCTGGTGAGTTGGAGTCTCATAAAACACTGGGAGCAGCGGCACATTCTCTGAAGGGTGTGAAGAATTTAGGGGAAGAGGAAAAATCCTTCCTTCTGGAGGGCTGTGCTGCACTTGGGCCTCCCCCACTCCCACCATCCAGAAGTGGGTCTGGCTTTGGTTTTGTTGTTGTGTTGGAGCATCCCTTGAGTGCTGCAGGCAGGCCCATGCCAGAAGTGTCCCCAGCTGCCAGTGAGCCTTGAGGAACAGCAAACCCCTCCCTGGGCAGCCAGCTCTGCTTCTGCCCAGCATTCCACTTCCTGTGGAACAGATTTGCCTGAGGGAGGTTAGTGTCCAGCTGGCGGATAGCTCTGTGTCCTTCTCCCGAATTTTTGTTGGTGGGACTCCAGCTGGGAAGGTGGGAGCAGGTTCTGTGCCGTGGCCTGGCTCTGGCTGCCCCTCCAAGCCCGGATAGTGATGTCCAAGGAGCCAGCCCAGCCGGGACGAGGCGGCGCAGGAAGCAGCTGCTCTGCGGCGATCGACTCCCTCACCTCCTGTTTGTGGTTTTTCTTACTGTTTTCTGGCTTTTCAGCTTGAAGTTGGAATGTGACAAACTAGCCAGTGAGAAATCGGAGATGCAGCGTCACTACGTCATGGTAAGGACCGGCCCCGGGCGCGGGGAGCGTGTGGGTGGCGACTCTGGTGCGAGCAGGTGCCAGTGCCTGGGCTCTGCCTGGCAGGGAGCCCGTGCCCCGCAGAGCCCCGGGGCTCTCAGCAGGGCTGGCGTGGGCTTTTTTGTGTTTTGTGTTGGCTGAGTGGGTTGTCGAAATGTGGGGAGGCGGCAGGGAGTTTTTTGATGTAGGAATAGTGGGCCCCGTGGCTTTCTGCTTGATGGGCTCTTGGCCTCGCTCCCCCTGCCCAGGGGAAGGGACAGCTCTTACACACCTGAGATGGAGTTGCAAAGTGCTGGTGTGAAGGTGTCCAGGAACTCCGGGAGGGTCACGGCCAGTGGAAAAGCTGGGAAACCCCACAAGCCTGGTGGGAGTTGGAAGTAGAAACCAGTTTCTGTGCAAGAGTGAAACCCTGTGCAGCTTCTGGTGACGCCACAGCCTTGCGGAGCTGTGGGGCTGAGTGCTGGTGTGTCTCTCCAGCACGTGTGTCCCAGCACAGAATGTGCAAATCCCAGGGCAGTGCTTGGTAAAGGCATGAGATGTGGTGCCACATGTGGGCAGCAGGCTTATCTGTGGCTTTCCAAAGAGAAATCTGCCAGGAAACAGCCATGTTCTGGTAGGCAGAGGGTGATGGTTTGCCTGCCAGGTAATGCCTCTGGAAGAGCCTTTGCAGCAGAGGGGAGGGATGCCAGGCAGAGCTGTGGTCTCTTCCTTTCCTATCATAGAGTTAACAGCAGGCTGTGATATTGTCCATGAAGATGAGCTGGTGCCTGCTTGCCAGCTGCTGCACCTGCCCTGGAAGGAAGAGATAAGATGTAGAAATTAATACAGCAGCTCTTCAGAGTAGAGTTAGGACTTCAAAACCAGAAATAAGGGAGCTGGCCCCTCCATCCTCCTGTACTGCCTGCGTGCCCAGGCTGTGGGGAGCAAGGTGTGCTTGGGGCTGGGAACAAGGAGAAGAGGTCACAGCTTTCCTTGTTGTGTTACTGGGCAAGCCTGCCCTGTTCTCACTGGATTGCTTCCCGGGCCTTGCAGCCTGCATGGAGACCCTCGTCTCCAGATGTGGCTGAGATATACTTTTCCCCCTTAATACCAACAGTCACCAGGATTGATTCAGGCTCCTGTCAGCAGCAGAGGGGAAGGGCTGTTACCCGTGGCGCAGTGCTCGAGGCTTTGCAGGCGCAGCAGCTCCCGCCTCGTCTGCGTGGCTGAGCTGGAGCCGCTGCCTCTCCCCGCCACAGCAAGTCACAGGAAGCAAAGAGGAGGCTTTCTGTGAATGTGCAAAGCTCCTACAGCTGCTCTGGTTTTTGAATAAGTCACAACTGGCAGCTTGGGGGTCGGGCTCCTGCTTCCTGCTCGGTCTCCAGAATGCAAAAAAGCCTCGAGAGCCCACGGCAGCGTTAGAGCAGGCTGAGATCATGCCAGTACCAAGCTGGGCGCTTCTCAGACTTGTGGCGTCGGCACCAGAATGCCAGTGATCCCCTTGAATTAAATGAGCACAGATGGGGATTTTTTTTTTTTTCTTTTTTTTTTTCCATTTGGAAGAATCAGAATTGCAGCCTGCGAGCTGCAGGAGGAGGTTTCTAAACTCTCAAACATCAGCCTTATAACAGCTTCTTCCAGGGGTCGGGAATTAGATTCTGCTGCCAACAGATTGTCTGTAGCTGCCTGGTGCTGCCGTGCAGGGGTTTTCTGGGTGAATTGGTTTTGTGTGGTGGGGGGAGGTTTCCGCATAACTTCTTCCCAAACAGCTGGAGCTGTGCATAGCTTGGATGTGTTACTTGCTAGATGAAGTCCAGTTGTGATCTCTTCCATTTGCTGCTGAAGCAGCCATGTGGGCTCTGGGGCAACAGCCAGGCAAGGCTCACAGAGTCGGGCTGCCCCTCTTCTGGCTGTGGGTGTAGGAGCCTTTTTCCGGGTGTGACGTAGCATTGCTCGCTCTCACCTTGAGGCAGAGTGTGGAAAGGTGTCTGTGAGGGGCCCAGCTGGCAAGTCTCCAGCTCTCTGTCTGCAGCAGCGTGAGGCTGGAGCAGGGTGGGCAGGGAGTGCCTGGGGCTCTGCCTTACACCTGGAGGGGGAGGGGAGGGGGGCTTTGTTTCCTGGCCTCTGCTCTGCTTCCATCCCTGCCCAGCCTTTGCAGAAGACCCTGCCAGGAACACGGTGGTGGTTCCCAGCACTGCTGTACGGAGCCATTTTACCTGGCAGAGACTTGACTCACGGTTTGTTTTGTTCTCTTCTCTCCCGTTCTGCAGTACTATGAGATGTCCTATGGGCTGAATATTGAAATGCACAAACAGGTAGGGGGGAAAGCATTTCCAAGTGCTCTAATTCCTGGGGAAGGTGGGTTGTCTGCTATGTGGTGCCCTCTGTCACTTCAGTGGTATTTCAGGAACTAGAAATGCCATGAGCCTGTAAAATGTCAGAGCTGCCTTTGAAATTCAGGCCCCCCCCACCTCTCAGGATGGCAGTGCTGGGCTGAGGGCTCCTACCCTGGGCACCCTGTGGTTCTCCTCAGGGTCTGAACAGGTATTGAAGCACCACACAGGGCAGTGCAGGCAGGGTCTGGAGCTGTGGCTTGGAGACTGCAGCAGCTTGGATAAGTTTGCTCACTGCCCTCACTGATGGCTAAGTTGTTAATTATCCCCAGTGACTAATTACCTGTGGTATTAACAACATGAGCCTCCTCTGAGCCTGTCTCTATCTGGCTCCAGCTCCAGTCACAAAGTTGGCTGCATGTCATGGCTCAGTTCTAAGCCTCTTAGCACAATTCTGCTCCCCACAAAGGCACTTGGTGCTTCTGATCCCATTGCCCTTGTTGCTAAGCCCATGAGACTGGCTTCCCTGGGAAAACCTGTGTCTTGGTGGAGAATCTGAGCCACAAATCCTCACTGCTGTCCCACAAACGTCTCCCAGCCTAGTCTGCTTCTCTGTGGTGCTGGTGGGGTCCCCTCCTCTGTTTTTGGTGTGTGCCTAAACTCTTTGGCTCTGTATTTCTTTCGATTCCACTGGAAAGTGATTTGCAAAGGACTGGGAGCTTCACTATGTGCCAGGAGGAAAGCATTTAGCACCCCAGTACTTGCCACTGCAAGAGGGTCGTGAGGAAGCTGCCCAGCCCCTCTGGCCTCCCTGAGTAGCCCCACTGTGGCACCTTTTCTGTGGGGAGGGGAGAGCCTGAGGAGGCCAAGCAGGGCTCTCAGTGGAGGCAGCACTTGTGTCTGTGTCTGCATGACAAATGTAACTCAGCACATCCCCACCTGAGTCTACCGTAAGTTTCCTGTCTAGTTGCTCTCAATTTGTTAAATGAATGTTGGAGACCTGGAGGGGAAAGAGAATATTGCAAATTTGCTCTTTGCAGGCAGCAGCATTGATATGTTTAACTGTGCAGGGAGGAGTCTCGGGGGTGAGGTGACCCCCATGGCACCAGAACACTGACAACATCTTTCCAAGGAGAGGGTGTTTTCTTAGGGCTGTTTGGGCACTCAGGGCTGGCCTGGGGAGGGGAAGGTGGGACAGCTGGAGCTGGAAGTGCCCAATTCTGAGCTGCCTGACCTCTCTTCTCCGTTCTGCCCACCTTTTAGGCTGAAATCGTCAAGAGGCTAAATGGGATTTGTGCACAGGTTCTGCCCTACCTTTCACAAGAGGTGAGTCCCCCAGCTTGGGGGTGTGTTGGCAGGGGGGGAGTGGAGACCCCTGTCCTGCTGCAGCCATTGAGGTGTCACAGCTCCCCACCCCTCGTCTGGGAAACCTCACTGCTTGCTCTCTGCCCCTGCACAGGGACTAATCCTTTGAGAGACTGTTTTGGCTCCCTGAGGGCTGTGTTGTGGGTAATGTGCCCATCTGACCCTTTTGTGGTGGCTGTGGACAAAGACAGGCTCTGGTCTCTCCTGCCTGTGGTTCCTGAGTCATCAGCCACTTCTGCACAGGCAGTGGGAGCTTTGGGTGCTAGTTGGAGGAGGACACTTAAAAAATACCTCCATGTGGCTCCTTGAGATCTGCCTCCTCTGCCTCATTAATTAATGCAGCTGATGGGCTCCTCCCACTCCCCTTAGAAATTAATTGGAGGGCATCTTAGGAGTTGCTGTCTGAGATGAGGGGAGGATGAAGCACCTCTAGTGCTGTATCTGGGCAGTTCTCCTGGCAGTTTGATCAGGACCAGTGGAGGATGGAGGCTTCTTGCCCGGGGTCAATGTTGGGCTTTGGGCACAGTCTCTGTTTTTCCCACCCACCTGTTCTTGGGAAGGACAAAGTGGCTTGCTGATCAGATCAGAGCTGCCTAATAACTAAGCCACAACTAAACCTTTTGCATCTTAATGCAATCCCTACCGTGTCCTGCTGCCAAAATGGAAAGAAAAATCCCTTTGCTAGAGTGCAGTGGACTGGCCTGGTGTTTGGAGACCTTGTGCTCTGCCAGGAGCAAGTACAGTTGTTCTTTTTTAAAGTACATAATACAGCTGTTTTTCCTGCCTGTGTTTGGAGCACCCAGCTGCTGCAGTTGGGATCTGGGATGTGTCCCAAGGACTGGGGAGCTTCCCAAGAGCTGCTGATTTTACGGCTTGTTTTGTTTGTTAGAGGGTCTTTGTAGGTGAAGGGCAGCAGGATGAGAGACATTGCCCACCTTGGAGCCCTTCTGGCCAAGGATCCCTGGGCCTGTGCAAGGCAGGATGAGGGTGGGAGTAAAAGGGGACCTGCTTAACCCTGTGGTGAGGAAAAGGATGAGCCAGATGTGCTTTCCTCCCTGCTTCTTGCTGGGATGGGCCTCGGTGTGAGACCCTTGTCATGGGTGAAGTGTGTGCAGGTGCAACCAGCTGTAACCAGCCTGTCTGTGCCAATACCTCAGTGTGAGCAGCACAAACCTGTGCGTGTGAGACTCAGTAGGACTGGGTCACTCTCCTGCTTCCCTGTGGCGCTAGAAATGACCCCGAATTCCTCTGTTTTCTCCACACCAGCATCAGCAGCAAGTCCTGGGAGCCATTGAACGAGCTAAGCAGGTTACGGCGCCAGAACTGAACTCCATCATCCGTGTACGTGATGCATGTTTAGTTTGGGTTCAGAGGGATGGGAATCACTGCCTTTGGCCTCTGAGACGGAGCTGGGCTGTGGACTGGTGACCTGGGGATGTGCTCAGCCTGCTGTGCTGTGCATGGTGCTGCAGCTGCAGCGGGATGAGGCTGCAGGTGCTCTGCTGGCACGGGGCTGGTTCCCTCCAGGCTGGCTGTGACCAGGGCCACGGGTTTGCAGGGGAGCAGAGATCCCTGCTCTGTCTCAGCAGGGTGCAAAGCACAGGAGCTTTGGTTTTGAGCAGGAACCGAAGCAACTCTTTGGCATGAAAACACCATCTGCTCTTGGCCAAGGTCGTGAGGGCTTTAACCGCATCCTTGGAACAAGCCAGAGTCTGACGCCAGATGTCCTGTGGCGTAGGGGTTGTGTGTTGTGCTGGGGACACACTGTTGAGTCTTCTCTTGAGGCTGTCACAGCCCCAGGACTCCAGAATCCCTTTTCCCACCCGCACTGAGGCTATGATGCTCTCCAGGACCCTGAGGTCCCTGGTTTAAGCTCGATTTCTGGCATAGTCTGTTTGGGCAGTCCAGGCCTTTGGGTTGGGGTCCAAGTGCACTCAAAATGACAGTTATCCCCGTTCTGTCTTTCTGTCTGTCGTTCTCTACAGCAGCAGCTTCAAGCTCACCAGCTGTCGCAGCTCCAAGCCCTCGCTCTGCCTCTGACTCCGCTCCCCGTGGGGCTCCAGCCCCCGTCCCTCCCCGCTGTCAGTGCCGGCACTGGGCTCCTCTCCCTCTCGGCCCTGGGCTCTCAGGCTCACCTCTCCAAGGAGGACAAGAATGGCCACGACGGGGATGCCCACCAAGATGACGATGGGGAGAAATCAGATTAGAGGNCAGTATCTCTCTCTAGTTGCTGTGCAGCAGAATCACGGAGTCCTTGTGTTTGGTGGCAGCCTGCCAGGCCTGTTCCCACGGGCAGCAGGGCCTGGGGGCTGCCCCCACCGCCGTCCCCGTGGGCAGGCTGCTGCACAGCAATGCAAGCGCCATAGCAGTAACCATGTGGCCGATCGTGCTCTCCCTGTGCCCAGCCTGGCTTCCCTGTCCCTCCTCCCACTCTGTCACAGAGCCAAGCCAGAGCCTGGCTTGGGCTGCTCTGGGGCCACTCGCCCCCCCGGCTGTCCCAGCTCCTCGGTGCCATGTGGCTCCCCTCTGCCCGCTGCTCCCCGCTCGGTATTTAAAGATTGCCCCTTGATCCTAAAGGTTCTGCACAACTCCCCGCTGGGGTCCCCGGCCCAGAACAATCTCCTCCCTCCCCCAGGCGCTCTCGGTCTCGTCGCATCGCCCTGGCCCTGTCTCCCCCACGCCCCTCCTGCACTAATACCAGGCCGGCGCCTTGCTGTTCTGCATGTACCTGTTCTTAACCAGCTCCGGCTGCCAGGGCTTGGCCCTGGGCTGGAGGGGGAGCCCGTGCCACCCGCTCCCCCTCAGCACAGCACCCAGCTTGGGGGGCCCAGGCTGCTGGGCAGAGGGGGCAGGCAGACCGAGAGCCTTCCCCGGCCTCTCCCCCCTCCCTGCGCCCCTGCCCCGTGTAGAGGATACAGCAGCTTTCTCTGTTCTTATCCGTGCGCTAGCGTGTCTTCTTAAAAAACAAAAATGGGAAAAAAAAAAATAATAATAATCTGGTGTTTGTATATAGTCCTTTAGAAAGATCTTGTTTTGCTTTTTGTGTTTAATCACTTGACCTATAATAAGAGGAACTGAAAATGCTGTATCAAGGACGTACAAGCTGTGCCTTTCAAATAAAGAAATAAGAAGGTTGGTTAAAACCATGACTTGCTGCCACTTTCTTGCTGCCTTGGGGATGACTTTACTTCCCTCCTTCTCCTGTTCCTCCAGATGGGGGAATCAGTTTGGGAGAATAGTTTTGCTGGTTCACCTTGGACTCTGCTTTGGTTCCCCTGTGTGTTGTGGAAAGTGTCTGGAGGAGCAGCCCTCCTTCCTCCAGATGGTAGTGTATCCCAGACCATTCCCTGCCTTGCTTGTTGGATGCACTGCTCTTCCCCTCTGGAGGTTTCTCTGTGAGCCAGGAGGAGCAGGGTGAACACTGACACCCCTAGCTCTGGCTTCTCTCCTGCTCTTGTCTCAGTAGGGGCTGGTGGAATGGGACCATCTTTGTGGCCTGCATCCCACTCTGGGGCACCATCCCTCCCTCCCCCAGGCACCACGTGGAGCTGTGGCATACCTGGAGTCTGCTGGAGCCAGGGCAAGGGGGATGCCCTGGGGCAGGCTGAAAGTGAGGAGTGTTGAAAGGGACCTGGAGCTCTCCAGAAGAAAAGCAAAGAGGCAAAACCCCCGAGGTCTGTCAGCTCTGTGCCCAGAGCAGGAGCAGCATGGTTTGGTAACACATGTGATGGTCCCTGTAGGTCTGCTCTGTGTGTGCATAATTCATTTTTTCCTGTGGGCACAGAGGATAAGCTGCTTCTGTGGCACTTGCCCCCTCTGGAAAATCCGGCCTGCCTTGCCCTGGGGCTGAGATCGCTGTAATGGAATTGGCTCTTGATAATTAGAGCTGTCCTCTGGCTCCAGAGCCTGCTCCACCCTGATAACATCTTACCCTCGGTATCTCTCAGGCCAGCTGGAGTGGGAAAATTTCCTTCCCCTGGGAAGGAAAGCACGGGGCCTTGTTGCACCCGGCTGCCCACCGAGGTGTGGAGGGGCTGGTGGGTTACCGAGCCTGTGGGCAGCACCAGGGCTTGACAATGCCCCCCTTCTCTGGCTCTGATGCCTGATCAGCCTAATCCAAGCAGGGGGATGGCTGGGGCAGGATGCTCAGCACAGGCTTGCAAGGGACAGGGGGTTGTGAAGCAGCACAGCTCCAGTGGTGGTCACTGAGCTCCAGCTGCTGGCTCAGGCTCTGCAGGGGGGTCCCAGCCCTGTCCCCTGCCAAACCGGGCACCCAGTGCTCCTGATGCTGCCCTGGGGCAGACCCAGAGCTCAAAGCCGGTGCGGTGTGGGCTGGCCTGACCCCACTGCACTTGTGGGGGCTGCAGCAGCACCGGGCAGAGCACTCCGACCTGCCCCCGGCCAGCACGGTCTGACCCCGTGTCCTGCAGCTGCTCCGAGGGCTCCTCCGGCACCGAGCGAGCAGCTTTGTGATGTGAAAGGCCAAACGCGGCTCCGGGCCGGGGCTGCTGCAATAGGCAGTTGCTAAAAGCATCTCTGCTCTCTGTCAGTGCTGCAAAACCCACCGGGAGCTCTGGCTGCGGGAGGCTGGAGCTTTTCCAGCGCTTTCACCTCGAGGTCACTGGTTCAGATTCAGCCTGGGGGTAGGGAGCACGGTAAAGTGGATGTTACTCCTGATAGATATGCAAGGGAGGAGGATTTAGGAGAAATTGGTCTGGGCTGTTTTCAGGAACAGACATCCCTCTTGTTAGAGCTAATTAGCGGTCTCGGTTCAGTGGGCAAGGGGGTTGGACAGACCACGAGGCTGCTGAGGCTGGGGAGCTGCTCCACACTGGGCTGTGGGTATCTCCTTGCTCCCTGTGGGATTCTAACCCTTTATAAAGTATAAAGACAGAATTTTGGGGCTCTCCAAATCCCCTGCACCTCCCACACGTTGAGCTGAACCTTATGCTCCACTCCTGCTTCCCCTGATGCTTCATTCCCAAAGTGTTTCTCTGGGTGGTGGGAGGTACCCTGATACCCCATCCCACCCATGAGCAGTGCTGCTGTCCCCTGTGCTTCCAGCCTGGCTCTCTTTGCCACTGCTCCATTTACCCCTGGATCTCCAAAGGGAATCCTTTCACAGGGCACCTTCCCAGATTTGGGCTCCAGTCTAATCGCGTACCGAAATCTGCAAATCTAACCTATACAAACAGCAAAAAAGGGGTTAAAAATACCTTCCTCAGGACTCTCCCAGTAGCTGAAGACTTGAGGAAACAGCTTCACTCCTTCCAAACAAGCTGCTCTGCCTTGTAACCTTTCTGGAGCCAGAAGCCCCTCTCCTGCCCTGCAGAACAGCTCGGTGCTTGCAGGGGCGCGGCTGACCTGGGGCCTCCAAAGCTGCTCAGGGATGGTTTGAGACTGGCCCTTGGCAGAGAAACCCTTTCTCCTTGTGTTCAAGAGGTCATGATGCACAAGTGGGAGGGGGATACAGGCTGAGAACCAGCTCTGCTGGCACCAGGAAAACCTTGGAAAAACTCGGCAAAGCCCTGGCTCATTAAAGGGGGGTAGAGTGTGACAGTGACAGCCACTGTCCCCCAGAGCTTTGCTGTGGTGGACAGAGAGAGAGCCTGTGAGGGCAGGGGCAAGACCCCAATGCCCTGAGACCACCAAGCAGCTGCACAGCACTTATCCCAGGCCTGACATCAGTTCCTGTTCACAGGGGCTCAGCAAAACTCTGCCACCCATCTTCTCCTCCCTTCCACCTGCCTGTCATTGGAGGAGTCATAAGCTGGCATCCTTCCTCCATGCAGTGAGCAGGTGCCAGTTTTCCAGTGGCACCCACACCTGTTTGGGTCCATTTCCTCCCAGTGCCTCCCACAGGACAGAGTCCCCCAGCCCCCCATTGCCACAGCAGTAGTGGGAATCAGAGTTGCCTCTGCCACATCCCAGTCCCGCTCCCACCCTCCTCATTTTTCAGCACAGCTTTTCTGGAAACAATGGCACAGCCTGCAAGCCAGGAATGGTGGTAGAGCAAGGCCTCCTTCCCAATTCATCACTAATGCAGGAACACCAAGCCCTTTCTGGCTGCAGCAAGAGCACCATATAAAAGCTAAAAGAGGCATCAATAATTAAGAACCACTCAGAGCTGGTAAGTGCAAACAGGAGCCAACATACATATCGATAGCAGCGCCAGAGACCAGAGTCTGTCAGCTGCTGGGATGCTCTGAGGGCTCCCACTTCTCTTTTCCAGGCGTCCCCCTGTCCACAGCCCTGGGGTGACAAGGTGTCCCCAGCACCAGGAGGGCACAAGGGGCTGTAGGCAAGAGTGATGAACTGGGGGGGGCAGGAGGGACCCCCAGCACCCCAGCTCTTCCTGCCTATCCCCAGGGGCTCTGGGGGACATGTGGCTTTGGAGAATGGATGCCAGCACTGGGGTCCAGTGCTGTTTGGGGATGGAAACCTGCAGTTTGGTCCTGGGAGCGTGGCTCAGGGCACTGAAGAACCTTGATTTCTAGTACAGCTTTGGCTCAGCTCTCGCTGCCCTGATGCCAGGTCTTTTCCTCCTCATCTCATGTTCATTCTAGGACAGTATCCAGCCAGGATGAAGCCCCTGTTTGTGCCAGCTGCTGGTATACATGGCCTGGGAAATTCATGTTGTCTGAGGGTGCCAGGAACTCATCTCTGCTGAGTTCAAGGCTCCTCATTCAAGTATGTAAGTGAGGAGCTGAAAATAGGATGGCTTGGAAATGCCAGGCAGCCACAGCGAGCCCTGACCACCCTCAGCATCTCTGGGAAACAGGATGGGCCCTGCCCTCAACCATCCACTCTGGAGATGTGCTGGGCACAGGATGCTGCATGTGGGCAGTGGAGTGACTTGACCCACGGCACGAAGCTGGAACAGAGCTGGGACTGCCCTTCCAGTCAAGGGCAGGAGGTTGTGTGTTCCCCTGCCCCAGCCTGGTGTTCAGGCAGGGAGCTGAACGGTGAAATCATCGGGGTAATTCCAGCAGCAGCAACCTGCTTTGATCGGATCCAGTTTCAAATGGAGCTCCTGGGTGTCCCAAAGCCCGGATTGGTTTGATTTCTCTGCTGCTTATAAACAGAAGGGCTGTTTACAGCCCTCGCCTCTTGATCCTGGCCTGGATTTCAAACGCCCTCGTCCTTTGGGGCTATTCCAGGCACTGCCGCTACCAGGCACGAATGCGTGGCTGCCTCGGGGAGGCGGCGGGGGCCCCCCCCCCCCGCGACACCCCCCACGGGCGGCCGGT
>VXBX01007348.1:246575-256826 GCA_013400415.1 Scytalopus superciliaris
CCGGGGGTGTGGGGACGGGGGAGCCCGGGGTGCTCCAGCAGGGCGTGAAGTGGGGAAGGAGGAGGTGAAGAAAGAGAGAACCCGGGGAGCAGAGGGAGAGGCGTCCGGACTGAGGGGTAGCGTGAAACTGTCGCTTGGGGTGCCGGGTCTTGAGTGGGGGGTCCCAAGGGGAAGATCAGCCGTGGTTCGTTTCCTCAGGCTGGGCAGGGTGGAGGGGAAAGGGTGTAGGTGGTTGGGGCAGAGCACTGGGTGGGTGCGACAGGTGTAGGGTCCAGTGCCCCAGGGAGAGCCAGGCCACTTCGGGAAGGGCGTGTGACAGCCCAGTGAGACTGCAGGGGGGAGGCAGGAGATGTGCCGGGCTTGCAGAGGTCACAGGGATGGGGCAGGAGATGCGGGTCCGTGAATGGAACCCCTGGATCCCATTTGCAGCCTGAAGCTGGAATGTGAGAAGCTGGTGAGCGAGAAGACGGAGATGCAGAGGCATTATGTCATGGTGAGCTCCCCTTCCCTGCCCCCCCTGCCTTTCCCAAAAGCGTCCTGGACTGCTGCCCTCGGAGAGGTCCCTGTCCTGGGGCTCCACTCAGCCTCTCACCCAAAGGGGTCACTGCCCTGCCAGGGGTGCCTGGCCTGGTGCTGCCCTCGGGGCCAGGGCTGGGGGACATGAAGGAGAAAGGAGTTAGTCACTGTTCCTGGCTCTTTTGCTGCTATCTACATGCTCAGTGCTGCCTGAGCCCAGAAATCCTGCTGTAGGTTTTGCCTATTATTTCCTTTTTTCCCTCCCTTTTCCTATTTGTCATTTTAAGAGAGTCCCCCACTCCTCCCTGTCTCTCTCCCAAGGGGTGGGTGTTTTAGAACTGATACCCCAAGGCTGGTGTTTTGTGGGAAGGGAGCAGGGCAGGAGCCCTTCATGATTGCCAGCCAGAGCCTGACAGCAGCAGGGGAGCTGCTGGGAGGAAGGAAAGAGATTAAGGACAGCAGAGCAGGGCCAGCATTCCCTCTCCTTTAGCATTTGACACTACTGGCCACTCTAGGGAAAGGGGAACCCAAATTACACCATCCAAGAGGCAAAAAGGTGTAAATTCAGGGAGCCCCTGTCCCTGGGGTGAGGACAGCCCTGTCCATGAGGGCTAGGAATGTCAACATTGCAGGGATGTTCCTCTCATGCATCAGCTGGAGCCCCTTCCCACATCCTGGAGGCTTAGGGATTCCCAGAGCTGGACTGCTTCCTTTGGAATAGGCTTTGCTGGAGGAAAGCAGATCCTCTGGTGCCCCTTCCTCCCCAGGTGTGAGGGGATGGGTTTGGCTGCTGGCACCACTGGCAGGGTCAGCAGTGGCTGGGGAAGAGTGTAATGTGCTGTCATCCTTGCTCTGCACAGGCCTGACACCCGTGTGGGTGGCTGGGTGGGTGGGCAGCTATGTCAGGGTGTGAGTCTGGATTAGGAGTTGGACAAGCCAGGCCAAGCCAGGATGGAATGTGTGGGGCAGCAGGACTGGATTCCCCTGGTTTATATTAGTGCAGAAATTGCAGAGCAATCATCACAGATCTTAGCAGTCTGTGACTTCCCCCTACCTTGTTCCAGGCTTGTGGTGTGGGATCCTGGCCCATGGTGTGTGGGACAGCCATTCCTCATGGGCTGGGGGGAGCTTGGCCAGGGGGAGCAGGAGGGCTGGCAGCCAAAACCCTGGCTGGCCATGGTCCAGCTGCTCTGGGCAGCTCCTAACCAGGCTGTGTTGTGGTTTTCCTCTCAGTACTATGAGATGTCCTACGGCCTGAACATTGAAATGCACAAGCAGGTAAGTGAGGGGGGTCTGTGCCAGCAGCGGGGGATGATGGGGAAGAGGCCAAGGTTGGAGACTTTGTTGGAAAACGACCTCCCTTGTGCCTGTGTAGCTGTAAAGGCATTGGAGACATGACATGGCTCTGTGCAAGGGACTGGCTTGCAAAGGAGTCCAGATGTTGTCAGGACATGTGCTGTTGAGTTCCTTGGGACAGGGCCCCCTCCCTGCCATCCCAAAGCACCACTCAGAGCCCTTATGTGAGCCCTGGTGCCTCCCTGCAGGGGTTCCCTGGGGCCAGCTGAAGGAGGGATGTGGAGGAAACAGCAGAAGCTGGAGCCCACAGGCAAATGGATTGTCTTTCTTCTCTTTTTTTCTTAATCCCCTTTTCCTTTCCCAAAGCCAGAGGAGTGTTTTCACCCTTCCCTGGTTCCCCTTTTGTTCCAGCGTTAATTTGCTTTCCCTCTTCAGATTTATCAATCTAGTCATCATGGGCTCTCTGCCAGGGAAATTAGTTTGGACCAATGCCTGACAAAGTGGCAAGTCAACTGCCATATTCCTCCAGCTGGCTCAGCCCCTCCGAGTTTGCTCCTTTTGTTAGCAGGGAGTGTGGTAAAGACCACGAGCATGTTCCTGCCATCCCCACATGCTCCAGGATCTGGAGTGGGACTGGGACCCAGGAATGAGACTGGGACTGAGGGGTGGCCCCTGCCACGTGGGGCCAGTGACTCTGCCCGCAGTGGTTGATAAATGGGAGCCCTGAGCCACTCGGGTTCAGCCCCTGGCTCTACCTGGGCAGGAGAGGTCTGGAGTAGGGGCATCTGGCTCCTGGGGTGCTGTGTGGGTGTTGTGGCAGTGGCTGAGACAGCAGCTGGGACCTGCAGGTGAGCAGGGTGCTGATGGGTGTGGGGCACAGCAGGTAAATATTCCCTTTGTTCTCCCTTGGCTCTGAGCGCGGTTTGACCTCGGCGACACTGTTGGGGATTGTCAGAAACCCGAGATGAAAAAACGCTTCAGAGCATCCAGTCCCTCCAGCAGTGCCAGGGTGGATTTGCAGTGGGGGAATCGAGTTTTTCCCGGGAGACATGGGTTTTCTCTTGGAGAGCCTGGGCTGGAAGCCACAGCCTCTTTCCTCGGAAGTGCCGCTTACCCTGGCGGGGCCGCGGCCAGGCTGTGGGTCTGTCTGTAACCGCAGGCTCTCCTCAGAGTGTGCACCGGGTTCTCTGCATTCCCCTGTTGCCGCTGCTGGGCAGGGGCAGCTCCGAGGGGCTCTGTGCTTCTGCTCCCGCTCGGAAGGAGCAGGGAGAGCTGCCGGCCGGCCCGGGGCTTGCTGGGGATGGGAGCAGCGGGGTCCGTGCTCGGCTCGGGGCAGGCACCACCATCAGTGCCTTGCAGCGTTTGCTGGCGCGATGCCGAGAGGGGCTGAGTCTGTGGGAGTTCTGCGTGCCACTTGCTCTGCCCTGGCTCTGAGTCTGACACTTGGGGACAGTGCGGCGTGTGGGTGGCCCGCTGCCAGCGCCTGCGGCTCAGCTCTGCCCCCTCCCTGCCCGTGCCAGCGGCAGCCCCAAGGTCAGCCTTGGGTTTGGGTTGAGCAAAGCCAGCTGGGCTGTGACAGGACTGACAGCTCGGGGCTCTCCCTGGCCTGGGTCCACGGAGGGATCTGGGCGTCGCGTTCCCTCCCATGTGCCTGTGGGACCTGGCAGCCTGTGGGGGTCCAGCAGCCCTGGGCAGAGTCGTCCCTTGGCAGCAGCTCAGGAAAACCCAGCAGGGATGGATGGTAGAGGCAGCAGAATTTCTGCCGAGAGGATTTGTGTGGGGAGAGTTTAACTCCTCTGCCGAGGCTGAGTGTCTGCAGGAGGCTTGGCTGCCCTCCCCTCTGCTGGAGGGGTCGGGATAGGGCTCAGAGCCCTCCATCCCAGGTGATACCTGCTTCCTCTTTCAGGCAGAGATTGTCAAGAGACTGAGTGCCATCTGTGCCCAGATTATCCCCTTTCTGACACAGGAGGTAAGGAGAAGGCAGAGGACGTGCACTGACCCGCTCCAGCTTCTCTCGAGGGAGACCCTTGGGAAGGAGGGAATCAAAGTCCAGCCTGAAAAACGGGAGGTTTTGGGGAGGAACACCCCTGTACCTGTGCAGGAGGGGTGGGAGAAGGGGCTGTGCAGCCCCGGGGTGGCTGGGGCAAGGCGGGGCTGCTGCTCCCTCGGGCCGGGAGTGCAGTGTGACCGCCCGCCGTGCTCTTCCTCCCCAGCACCAGCAGCAGGTCCTGCAGGCGGTGGAGCGGGCCAAGCAGGTCACCGTGGGGGAGCTCAACAGCATCGTCGGGGTGAGTCCCAGTGCCCGGCTCTTCCCTGCCCTGGGGGTTTTGGACACCGCAGTCAGGGGTTTTTACTACTTTGGTAAGCCCGGGGCCGGTCCGTTGTGGTGAAGGGGTTTGTCACCGCATCCCAAAGGTGATGGGCAGCCTCTGGGGGCCCCCTTGACCCCCGCTGCCCCGAGGACCCTGTGTTGGGATCGCGCCTGCGGCAGGGAGGCACTCAGGGCTCCGTGGGTGGAAGGAGAGACCCGGACTGTGCAGCCTCAGCAGCTCCTCGTCTGCGCTGGCGCCTCATCCCATTGCGCTTTGCATCCATCGCCGGCAGTGCGGGAAGGGGAGGGCGCCGGGCATGGCTGTGGCCGGCTCTGCCAGATCCAGGACCGTCTGCTCTTTCTCTTTCAGCAGCAGCAGCTTCAGCACCTCTCCCACCACGCATCCCCGCTCCCGCTGACACCCCACCCCTCCAGCATGCAGCCCTCTAGCCTGAGCGGGGCCAGCGGCACCGCGGGGCTCCTGGCCCTCTCGGGGGCACTGATGGCACAGTCTCAGCTGGCCACCAAGGAGGACAGAGTGGCCCAGGATGGGGAGAACAGAGGTAAGGGGGAGAAGCACAGCTGGATTAACCCTTCAAAGGCTGGCTGAGTCAATGCTGGGCAGCCTGCTGCAGGGATCCTGCTGCCTGCTCTGCGTCTTTTCTGGTGCTCCTCAGTGCCTGGTTGTTGCAGCCCCAGGGATGGCAGATCCAGCTCATGAAACACGTGCAGTCCCAGGAGTTTGGCTCCATTTTTGACCTGGAAACAGCTGCTGTGCAGTGACTGTGTGGCAGTGGTGGGGGTGGCTGTGTTTGCACCCCTGACACTGGGCAGCAGGACTCCGGACAGATGTCCCTGCTCCCCTGTGTGTTTCCAGTTCCTGAGGGTCCCCCTCCATGAGGCAGCTGGGAGGGTGTGAGGCCCCCACCACAAAGAAACCCTCTTTAATTACACCAGGGTTTACACCAAGTAAAGCTTGATGCCCAAAGTTGAGATTTTTAAGGGAAATTACTGTTGCAAGCCCCGGGCAGAAACTGTGAGAGCCACAGGTCTGGGGCAAGGAATTTAAAAACCAGAGCCCTATTGCGTGTGTGGTGCCATGCAAATTGCATTAATTCCTAGTCTTTATGGATGCCTCCTCCTGTCAGGATCATGAAGTGCCTTACAAACATCATCAATATTTAATCATCGTGAAATCAGCGCTCTGAATGCTGCTGGCAGGACTGGGCCAAATTAGTAACACTGCCCAGCTTTGCTTGTGGCCTGTTGCTGCACAAAGGAGAAGCTGCTCTGAGCTCCAGTCGCCTTTTTCAGAGTGCAGGCCTTGGGTAGTTATGCTGAGAGGGAGGCTGGGGCAAGGACAGAGTCTCTGGGCAGCGCTATGGGCTAGAAACAGGCAGCCAAATTTAGCAGCTGTGGTGATGTCTCTCTGCAGGTTCCCCTTGGGGAAGGTGCTGACTGAAATGCAGTTGGGACAGGACCCAACAGCAGCAGCAAAGCTGGTCACTGGGTGGGGTTTGCTGCAGTTTCTCATGGTCTGGTTTGGCTTGTTAAGATGTCAGGGTGGTGAAAACAGCAGCAGGAAACTGTCGGTGGCTGCTCTGTGCCCCTGCACGCAGCTGTCTGCAGTCGGAATTCTGACCGTGTTTCTTTAAGAATGGCTTCCCCGAAGGAGAAAAACAAACTCCAGAGAGAGGATAAAAGCAGGCTGTGCCGTGCTGAGCCTGCTTAACCCTCAGAGCCCGGAGAGCCCCGTGCCTCCAACCAGAACTTGACTCAGCCCGGGTGTCTGGCCGCGGTGAGAGCCATTCCTTAAAAGAAAGAAGAGGTGAAACGCTCCATCTGGCTGGGGTTAATCCCCGGTGCTCTGCCATAATTAGCCAGAGCTGGTGTGAATCGAGCTGAGCCAAGGGTGTGGGGCTGATGGCAGGCATCCGGTCCCGTCCTGGACCGTGGCCTTGGAGCAGTGCCTGCAAGAGTCCCTCAGCTCCCATCCCTGCCTGCCTCTTTATGCCAGCAGAGACCTGGATGAATTTGTTCTTTCCAAATGCTGGTGGATCTCTAGGAGTGAAAATCAACCAGGGAGGATTGCTAGACTGCAGCCAGAACCCTGTGCTTGGATTTGCAGCAAATACCTGGCACTTCTTCCCTGACCCCCAGGGTCCAGGCTCCCTGGACCTGTTTTGTTGTGCACGCACAAAAGCCTCAGAGGCTTTCCAAGCAAGGTTTTTAGGCATGGCTTCCTAAGGAAATAGGATGGGTGTGATTCAGGAGGTCTCAGCTGGCTGGTCGGCTCGTCCCCTCCTAACAGCTTTGGACCTGTCACCACATCTAGGGAAGAGGTTCCAAAACTGGGGTAATTTCTTGGAAGCAGGTGGGTAAATAGAGGTTTCCCTGCTTCCCTGAGGAAGACCAGTGTGCTCACCTCCCATTAGACAGCAGAGAACCCACACTTGAGGTGGGCAAAGTGGGAAACCAGGTATGATTTGTAAGCCCGTTGCCTGCCTTGCCCTGTGGTGCCCCCCTCTCTTCTCTACCCGGGTATGTGGGGCACAGCCTTGGCATTAACAGCCTCTTCCTCTCCTCCCCTTTGCCCTGCTGACATGGACCTGCCTGGATATTCTCCCTGCTGCTGTCTGGCTCCAGAACGTGCCCCAAGCCGGGTAAGTCGTGAGGGACCAGTGGCCTCAGCTGGCCTTGATGGCATCTCCAGCGTGGTCCAGGCAGGAGCTGAGCTGGCTGCAGCTCCTGGGAATGGCTGGGGGTGCTGGGCAAGCTTTGCTGGCCTGGGTGGGCTGTGTTTGTATCGGGGTTTTGTAGCTGAAGGTTCTGGGCCACCTCAATTCAGTCTTTGCTGATGCAAGGATCTGAAGATCAAGGGCTGCTCCCAAAATAACCAGCTCTGTCCTTTTCAAGGAGTTTCCAGTTTAGGAATCACTCTGAACAGGTCTCCCTCCTAAGCCCAGTGCTGCCACCCCCTCTGCAGTCCTTGGCTGCCCCCTCCCTTTTACAATCCCCCCAGTCCCAGGTCTGTGACTCCCTTCCCAGGCTCCACAGTAGCTTACAACTCTGTCATATCCAGAGCTCCAGCTCCTGGTACAGGCAGGGGAAGGAAGGGTTAAGGATCTTCTCCACGGCAGAATAGGTGGCATTGATCTTAGGCTTGCAGTCAGGTGGGAGAGGAAGAATGAGAGAAGGTGTCTGTGTTGTGCAGGGGAGATCCCATACCTACCCAGATGCCTCTTCCAGAGATTGCCATGGGGACAGGGAGCACCCTTCCTGCTTCTTGGTTCTGCATGAAAACTGTTGATCTTACTGTGCTGGGGGCAATTGGCTGGGGCAAACCCTGGCATGGGGCATGTTGTCCCTGATTGTTTTCCGTCACAAACAGCCCTGTAGAGTGATCTTGGGAGGGCTGGGGGGCCGTGCCCCAGCCCAAGCACACTGTCTGCTCAGGAGGAAAGGCAGCCCCTCTGGGCAGCCGGTGCCAGCCAAGTGTTCCCATGCTCTGCAGGGAGTGGGGGGGCTGCCAGTGGGAGGCTCCTCTTGGCTGCATTGTCACGAGTGTAGGGATGCAGGGGGATGTGTAACACCTCTGCAGCTGCCAGCAGCCTCTGGGGAAGGGGCCATTCATCCTGCCTGGCCCCATCCTGCTTCCCAGCCTGCTGGCTCCCACATGGCAGGGTTAAAGTGAAGTAAATACTGCTCCAGTGGGGATTCTCCACCACACCATTCCACTCCACCGTGCCTTGCTGTCTCTGCAGAGGTGGATCTGCTCTCCAGTCATGCTGGGGATGCACCTTGCTCAGCTCCTGGTTTCCCACAGCCCCTCGTGTTTGTGGCTGGGCCAGGGTGCAGCTGCATGTCCTGGCCCTCCCTCACTGCTGTCACACTGCAGGGCTGTGGCTTCTGCCCCTGCCCTGCTTTGGCCAGGAAGGGGAGCCCGTGGCTTTGGGGTTTTGGGTTCCTACCCACCAGCCAGGGAGATGCTTTGCCAGGGTGGAGGTGGAGCAGGGCCTCGCCCTGACCAGGAGGTGAGGGGTGGCTCTCTTTCCTCACACTGGCTCATATGCCTTCCTCTCCCCCCTCTGCCTCAGAGTGTTTCTTCTTCCCCTCCTGAGAGCCTGCAGGACGAGGAGCGGACGGGGCTGAAGCGGAAGCGAGAGGAGAAGAACCTGCCTGGGCATTCTGTGAGTGCACCAAGGAGTGTGGGTGTGGGAGGTGGCTGGGGAGCCCTGTGCCTGCCCTGGTGTCCTGTGAGCAATAACAAACCAAATGAGCCTTGAGAAGACCCCCTCAGCTAGAGGTCTGAGTTGCTGCCAGCAGGGCATGGTGTTGGTCCATGAGGGGTGATGAACAGGAGAAAATGGGTCTTTTTGCTGTCTGGGATCCTGGGGCAGAGCACAGAGCCTGGTCCAGCCTCTCCCAGTCCTGACTGAGCCCTTTTGGATTTCTCCCTGCTTGCAGGATAGCGATGGGGACAAGAGTGACTACAACCTCGTGGTGGATGAGGTAAACCTTTACACTTGGAGACTTGCAGGGTATCCATCTCCAGTTGTAGCCATCAGAGTTAGGGTTCTGGTTCCTGAGCTTTGGAGTTCCTCGGGCTCCAGGTCACTGCTGCTGGCCAACAGCAGCCAGACAGGACATATGCCAGCCCTGCTCCGATGTGTTCATGCCAGCCAAGACAGACTCCACTCCCACTGCTCTGGGTGGAAAGCTGTGCCAGCCAGGGCTTGGCTTTGCCAGCCACAAGATTGGCTCTAATTCACAGTCCCCTTTCAGCCCCTCTCCTGTAGCGTCCCATATGGGGAGACTGATAAGCTGAGATGAGAGCTCCAGGGAGATGGGCTTGCTGCTGGCAGCTCCAGAGGGTGGAGGTGGCAGAGCAGGCAGCCACACCGTACTGCCTTCAGCAGGAGCCTCACAGCACGCCCTGGTCCTGCCAGCCCCAGGCTTTGCAACACACCTCATGCCCTGCCTGGCCCTCGAGCAGCCTTGACTTTAACACTGTGTGTCCTGTCTCCGTGCAGGAGTGCACTGAATTCCAGTCCTTTGCAATGGAACTGCTGTGTGCTTCTGATACAACCTTCCCTGGCCACTGAGGCAGACATGACAGAAATTTATCCCAGCCACAGCTGTTCTTGGCAGAGATGATGTTTTCAGGGACATACCCATTCCTTTCCTGGAAGACAGCGGGGGAGGGACAACAAGTGTGAGATCTTTTTTCCTCCTGCCACTTCCTAAGAAAATACAAGCCCTAAGAGGAACATCAGCAGGAATTTCTGCAGGAAACAACACTTACAAAAACTACTCGGTGTAATTATGGTGATAAAAATCACAGGCTTGGTTGAATGGTTATAGGAGTGCAAGAGCTGATGGGTGGCCTTGCCTCTGAAATGGCAGCCCCATCTCAGTTCCTCGTGTGTTGGTCACCATCCCTCCTTGTGAAGGCATCCATGGCCACCAGTGTCCTCTGAACTTGCTGTCACCTCTGATTTTGTTCAAAGAGAAAAATCAAGGCAGTTTCTTCTCCAGGGGACCGTGGAGCAGAACAGAGGCCTCTGAGAGGATGCTGGGGCAGGTGGGATAGTGAGGGGTGTAGGGAGCACACCGGGGCTTGGTGGTCCCTGCAGGCTCCAGGTCTGGGTGGCTCCCTGGGGTCCCTGTCATGCCTGCCCTCCTGCACAGAAGGGACTGGAGTTCCTGCTTCCCACAAGCTCTCTCTGCCCCCCAGGACCCCACCTCGGAGCCCGGCAGCCCTGGCTGCTCACGCCGGGAGGTGCCCGACAGCCCGGCCTCCATCGCCTCCAGCGGGAGCACAACACCCCTCGGGACAAAGGACCAGAGTCCCGTAGGGAGGCAGGTGGGCAGCCAGGGCCGGGGTGGGAAGTGGGGCCAGGGATGTGGCCCCGAATTTCCCTGTGGCTGATCTGTTGGGCACAAAGATGCCGGGGCTGAGGGTTCGTACCCACAGCTGGACTCCCCCCCAGCCCCGGGAGCAGAGGTCTGTGCCCTCGCAGGGGGTTAAGTGCTGCTGGGAGCACAGGCTGTGCAGTGTTCTCCATCCAGCTGCCAGCAGGACTCTCCAGAGCTGCTCGTAGCAATTGATTTTTTCCCTTTTTTTT
>VXBX01007348.1:257435-273423 GCA_013400415.1 Scytalopus superciliaris
AAAAAAAAAGGGAAGAAAAAAAAGAGGGCAGGAAAAAAAAAAAAAAAAAGCAAGGAATGAAATAGCTGTGGGGATCGGAGAGGCCGGTTCATTCCAGATGTCCTCCTGGTCCAGGCTGGGGATGGGGGTGCCCCCCTCCCCATGCATGAAGGAGCTGTTGTGGCCCTGAGGGTCCTGGTGCAGGTGGTGGGCATTGCAGGGCACAGGGCTGTGGCCATTTGGGGTGACCTGGAGCTTGCACCCATGGCGGGCAGAGGGTACCTGAAGCTGCACCACGCCATGGGAATGACTGAGGGGCAAAGGAGGAGAAGAGAAGGGTTTGGGGCCCCAGATAGCCAAGTCCCTGTGAATCTCTGTCCAGGAGCACTGCCTCCCAGGCTCCTTCCCCTCTGCAGGGTTTGGAGGCTGTTGACCCACCCGTGGTGCTGGGGAAGGCTCTCCCTTGCAGCGTTCCCCCCGCTGAGGCTGCTCTTTGCTCTGCTGCACAGACTGACCCTCTGGCCAGCACTGCCCCCTCCAAGCCCTCTGCTTCCTCACCACCCCGTGACTCCCTCACGCCCGGCCCTGGGCCCAGCTCGGCCGTCCTGCTCCGGCAGCCCCCCACCAAGGCACCCACCACCGACACCATCAGTGAGTGGGGACAGCAGGGAGGTCGTGCTTTGCTGTGGACTGTGCTCTGGGGGCTGGAATGAAGGGAGGAAGGACTCTCTCTCCCACCAGCAGAGCTGGCAGGGCCATTTTGGCTCCACATTTGCACCTCTGCCATTGCTACATACCAAACTGCTGATGCTTTCCTGGTGGGCTCAGACCCACCAGGGGTGGTGTGTCAATATGTGGAGCTCTTTGTTATGGGGAGGGACAGGATTTATCTGGCGTTCATTGTTTTTGTCTGGTGAGCTGTCATTTTGGTGGGGCTGTGTGAAGCTGGTGCTTCAGGGGCTTGGAGGGATGTCTGTGCAGTCACCAAGTGCCCCTTTCCCTCGGGTGATGCTCACACCTGAGGGCCAGGGCCAAGATGTGGATCTCTCCTCATGCAGCTCTCCGCAGCCCCCTGAGCACCTCCGGCCCCTACACAGCCTCCTTTGGGATGGTGCCTCACACCACCCTCAACGGGGAGCTCCCAGCCCCTGGCATGTACATGGGCATCCACCTCTCGCCGCAGGTCAGCGGCGCTGTGCTCTACGGCCGGTCCCCCATGGTAAGTCACCGAGGGACAGGCCAGGGCTGTTGGCACCTGCTGGCTCTGCTGCCTCTCTCCTGTGGTGCTGGGCATGTGCTGTCCCTGTGCAACATCTGAGGCTGGAGCCCCAGTGGGGGTGCAGCCATAGGAAGGGCTGCCTTCCAGAGGTGGTTGGGTTGTGGGGGTGGTGGAGGCTGCAGTGGTCTTAGAGAAGGCTCTGCTGGTTCCACTGGTGTGTAACTGTGTCTGTGGGAAACCATTCTGGCCTTTGTCCCTTGCACGTGGAGGACAGAGTGAGCAGGAACCTTGCACAGGGCCAGCCTGGCTGTGTCCCAGGCCATGCAGGGAAAGGCCTGAGCCCAACCTTCTTATCCTCCCCTCTGTTCCTCATGTCCCCTTTGCTTTGTGCAGGTGGCTTTTGAATCACACCCTCACCTGAGAGCTTCCACCATCTCATCTTCAGTCTCAGCCATCCCTGGAGGGAAACCGTAAGTGGCTTCACACCCCTGGGCTGCAGGGGGAGAGAGTGGGCAGCGAGGGGCTGAACCAGGTGCAGGGAGCATCGGCTTCCTCAGGGCTCATCTCTGTGCCCAGGGCAGGGCCAGGAGGGAATTGCTCTCCACTTCTGAGTCCAGTGCTGCCATTTCATTCTTGGCAGCTGGTGGTGACAAGGAGCCGGGTAATTACATCCCTCATTAGCCAGAGCACAACGGGCACCTTCCACCTGGCTCGAGCGTGGCTGAGGGAGAGGTCAGCTCCTGCACTCTGGCCTCAAGCAGGAATTGCTCAGCCCTCTCCTCTGCTCCGTTCCAGTGCCTACTCCTTCCACGTCAGCGCCGACGGGCAGATGCAGCCGGTGCCTTTCCCACCCGACGCCCTCATCGGCTCCGGCATCCCCCGCCACGCACGGCAGCTCCACACCCTCACCCACGGCGAGGTGGTCTGCGCCGTCACCATCAGCAACTCCACCCGACACGTCTACACGGGGGGCAAGGGCTGCGTGAAGGTGTGGGACGTGGGGCAGCCGGGCACCAAGACGGCCGTGGCTCAGCTGGACTGCCTAGTAAGGACGAGGAGCAGGAAGGTCTCTGGGGGGGCCGGGAAGGGGAACGTGCCCCTCTTACAGTGGAGGAGACAGAGGGTCTTTTCACGTCTCCTGCAGCCCCTTCTCATGCACTCATCAGCTCCCTCTTCACTTGCCCCGTCCCCTGTGCCCCCAATTCAGAACCGTGACAACTACATCCGCTCCTGCAAGCTGCTCCCGGACGGCCGGAGCCTGATTGTGGGGGGCGAGGCCAGCACCCTCTCCATCTGGGACCTGGCGGCCCCCACGCCGCGCATCAAGGCCGAGCTCACCTCCTCTGCCCCCGCCTGCTACGCCCTGGCCATCAGCCCTGATGCCAAAGTCTGCTTCTCCTGCTGCAGCGACGGCAACATCGTCGTGTGGGACCTGCAGAACCAGACGATGGTGAGGTGAGCATGGGGCAGGGGGAGATGCTGGCTTGTGGGGAGCTGGCCACCCTGACAACTGTGCCTTTGCCCTCTCCCTCCCCTCTTTCCCAGGCAGTTTCAAGGACACACGGATGGTGCCAGCTGCATCGATATCTCTAACTATGGCACCAAGCTGTGGACAGGGGGGCTGGACAACACCGTGCGCTGCTGGGACCTGCGGGAGGGGCGGCAGCTCCAGCAGCACGACTTCAGCTCCCAGGTAGGGTTGGGGCTGTCTGGGAGCCCCACGGGGCCAGGTGGGACCTGCCAGGTCACTGTCTGACCCGGTGTCTCCCCTCAGATCTTCTCCCTAGGATACTGCCCAACGGGGGAGTGGCTGGCAGTGGGGATGGAGAGCAGCAACGTGGAGATCCTGCACGTCACCAAACCCGACAAGTACCAGCTGCACCTCCATGAGAGCTGTGTCCTCTCCCTCAAATTCGCCTCCTGCGGTAGGCAAGGTCCATTTTTTATTGTCTGGGCCCTGTACAGCCCCAGGTGGAACCTTTTGATTTACTCCCCCATACTCCGCTCCCCTGAATGGAGTCCCAGACATTGACCCACTCTGTCTCCTGCCCCAGGCAAGTGGTTCGTGAGCACAGGGAAGGACAACCTCCTCAATGCCTGGCGGGCACCCTACGGAGCCAGCATCTTCCAGGTGTGGGGGAGGCATCTGTACAGGGGGATGGTGGTGGATCCAGCCACCAGCCCTGCCCTCACCTCCTGCCTCTCTCACTCCCAGTCTAAGGAGTCCTCGTCTGTCCTGAGCTGTGACATCTCTGTCAATGACAAATTCATCGTTACGGGCTCTGGCGACAAGAAGGCCACAGTGTATGAGGTGGTCTATTGAAGCCCCATCTGCCACCATCCCTCCTCCATCAAGGAAGGGGTCAGTCGTTGCCCAAAGCCACCAGTGCTCACCGAGACCTCCAGTGCTGAACCTGCCGTCCCCCATCCCTCCTTTCCCTCCTCCTCCTTTGCTTTCAGACACCAAACCAAGACTTTGGCATCACTCTCCTGCCCCAGTTCCTGCCTGATGCTGGTGGTGAGGGCTCAGTGGGGCCTGGCGTCCCCCCAGGCAGGACAGGGGCTGGTTTGGGTGTCCTGGGACCTGTCTGTACCTCAGGCTGGCTGCACATGGAGCTGGACAAGACCAGTACCACCTGAGAGAATGTGTCTCTTGAATTACTGTTGCCAATTTAATGGGACCCATTTTCTGCTGCACCAACAGCTGTAAATTATCAGTAAAGAAATGTATTTAACTGTGTTTTCAATCCTTTACTAATAAAAAGGAACAAAAGAGGGGCTGGTCTGGTCACGGGCAGGAGCTTTTGCCAGCCAGTGCTGCCACCTCTGCCATGGGCTTGGCTGTGAAGTGGAGCCTCAGGGTCCTGCTTTTGGGCAGCAGGACAGGTGAGGCTGTTCCCACCATGGCAGAGTTCCCACAGCAGCCTCTGCACTGCTGCAGCAGCAGCCTTGGCTCTGTGCTGGGATGTGGTGAGCTGTGGCTCAAGGCTGGGCTCGGGGCAGATCAAAGCAGCACCCACACCGCAGCCGGCGGCACGGAGCTTCCCTGCCAGCCCTGGCCATGGCCACTGCCAGTGCCCAAGGCTCTTGGGAACAGCCCTGCTTCCCCATGGCAGTGCTGGCAGGAGGCCAGGCTGATAAAGCAGCACTGAGTGCTCACATCTCGTTTCCTTCAAAAACCACTTCCTCCACCACGGGCTTCTCCCCCACACCCCACAGAGACAGAGGTGGCTCCAACGACCAGAGTCCCCACCAGGACTGGGTCTGTGCCCACACACAGGACCAGGGCTGGGCCCTCCCCACAGCAGAGCTGCCACAGCCCTGCCCTGGCACAGGAAAGGAGCAGCAAAATGCAGTGGCCAAAGGGGATGAGGTTCCTGCCCTGGTCTCACCCATCCTCACCGGGCTCCATCCCACCTCCAGGGAGCACTGCCCAGGACAAGGCACAGCTGGGCTAATTTTTGGTTTGTTTTTATTATTAAATATACCCTGGGAGGCACAGAGGGAAATGAGGCCAGAGCCCATCCACCCCAGCAGGCCCAGAGCCTTAACAAAATAAAACCCCCACAACAAAAAGTTAAAACCAAACAAAAATAAAAAAAAACCCCAGGCAAACAAAACCCCTAACAATGCCAGACACCCCCCCCTCCTCCAACTCCCACAGTCTAGGTTTAGAAAGAAACCGACAAAGACCAAAACAAGGAGAAAGTCCCCAGGAAATCCACCCCGAGCAGCAGCCCACATGATGCCCGGCCACGGTCCCAGGGCCACCTCCACCCCTCTCCGCTCTCTTCCAGCTGCGATGCCACAGCCACAGGCTGCATGTTCTTTGGGAAGTCAGCAGTCGGGCAGGTAGAGTCCACCTGTCCCACAGTTGGCACCTCTTGTGCTCAGTAAATGATCTCGTAAACTGTAGCTTTCTTGTCCCCTGAGCCAGTCACGATGAACTGGTCATCCGTGGAGACGTCGCAGCTGAGGACAGAGGAGGTTTCCTTCGACTGGAGAGAACAGGGGTAAGCACAAGAAGCAGGCCCAGAGCAAGGTCCCACTCCTTGGGACTCCAGCCCCGAGTTGCACCCAGGGAGGCTGCAGGCCTGAGTTTGTTCATGGGGCTCATTGCTAACACATTTACAGCCAGGTTAAACTGGGCAGTTCTCGGCAGCCTCACCCAGGGGAACCCCCAACCCTGCTGGCCACACACCTGGAAGATGCTGGCTCCGTAGGGTGCCCGCCAGGCATTGAGGAGGTTGTCCTTCCCTGTGCTCACGAACCACTTCCCTGTGGAGGGACAGCGGAGCCTCGTGTCACCAAACCAGGCCCAGCAGCTGGATCCCAGCAGCGGGTCCTGCCCAGGCTGTGGAACACACGGTGCAGACAAGGCAGCCACGTCTCTGCCACCCATGAGCCAAGGGGCTGCTTTCAGGAACACAAAGGGGAGTCCTGGGACAACAGAGCTGAGCGTGCAGCTGCCAGTGCTGCTCCAGGAGGGACAGATGGCCCTTCTCTGATGGATAGGACTGTCATCTGCTGGGGACAAGGCTCACTATTGGAACCAGTGTTTGTCCCCAGTGCAATCAGCCCTGTGACACACGGCCAGAAGTGGAGATGGCATCCATGAGGCTCCAGCGAGGGGGACCAGGAAAGGCATGCCTACCGCAGGAGGCGAATTTGAGGGAGAGGACACAGCTCTCGTGGAGGTGCAGCTGGTACTTGTCGGGTTTGGTGACGTGCAGGATCTCCACGTTGCTGCTCTCCATCCCCACTGCCAGCCATTCCCCCGTTGGGNCTTGCCTGGGGCAGGAGACAGAGTGGGTCAATGTCTGGGACTCCATTCAGGGGAGCGGAGTATGGGGGAGTAAATCAAAAGGTTCCACCTGGGGCTGTACAGGGCCCAGACAATAAAAAATGGACCTTGCCTACCGCAGGAGGCGAATTTGAGGGAGAGGACACAGCTCTCGTGGAGGTGCAGCTGGTACTTGTCGGGTTTGGTGACGTGCAGGATCTCCACGTTGCTGCTCTCCATCCCCACTGCCAGCCACTCCCCCGTTGGGCAGTATCCTAGGGAGAAGATCTGAGGGGAGACACCGGGTCAGACAGTGACCTGGCAGGTCCCACCTGGCCCCGTGGGGCTCCCAGACAGCCCCAACCCTACCTGGGAGCTGAAGTCATGCTGCTGGAGCTGCCGCCCCTCCCGCAGGTCCCAGCAGCGCACGGTGTTGTCCAGCCCCCCTGTCCACAGCTTGGTGCCATAGTTAGAGATATCGATGCAGCTGGCACCATCCGTGTGGCCTTGAAACTGCCTGGGAAAGAGGGGGATGGAGAGGGCAAGGGCATGGCTGTCAAGGTGGAGAGCACCTGCAGCACAGAGTGCAGCCAGGGCAGCACCCAGGAGTAAGGAGCAGGAGATCCCCGCTGCAAGGACAGGGACTGTCCCCTTGCCCGGGTTAGAGACAGGGAGGGGTGAGTATGTGTTGCAAGGGACCGGGTGATCCTTGGCCCAAGGAGCCCTCAGCGGTCCTGCTCATGCTCCTCCTTGCCCAACTCACCTGACCAGGGTCTGGTTCTGCAGGTCCCACACGACGATGTTGCCGTCGCTGCAGCAGGAGAAGCAGACTTTGGCATCAGGGCTGATGGCCAGGGCGTAGCAGGCGGGGGCAGAGGAGGTGAGCTCGGCCTTGATGCGCGGCGTGGGGGCCGCCAGGTCCCAGATGGAGAGGGTGCTGGCCTCGCCCCCCACAATCAGGCTCCGGCCGTCCGGGAGCAGCTTGCAGGAGCGGATGTAGTTGTCACGGTTCTGAATTGGGGGCACAGGGGACGGGGCAAGTGAAGAGGGAGCTGATGAGTGCACGAGGAGGGGCTGCAGGAGACAGATCTCCTTTTCTCATCACAGAAGTGAAAGGACCCTCTGTCCCCTCCACTGTAAGAGGGGCACGTTCCCCTTCCCGGCCCCCCCAGAGACCTTCCTNCAGTGAGAACCAGAGGAGGATCCTGCGAGGACAGTGGCCGGTGCCACACAGGCCCCCACAGGTCTGACACAGGCAGCACATTTTGGAGTTGGAGCCATGAGCAGAGCACACCCAGTGACTGCAGCTGTGCTCCCCATCCCTGCTGGCCCAGCTTCAGCCCCACAGGTCACTTCAACCCCCACCACCCTCTCCACAGCCCAGCCCAGCCCGGCCCCACTTACGGCTTCCCTGATGTCCCCACTTGCATGCCGGCCACCAGCCCTGGGACGCGCATGTGGGGGTGCGGGTCATAGCCCACCTGGAGGGGACAGCAGGTGAGAGCAGCTCCCACCCCATGGCCCCCACGGCCCCACGGGGAGCAGGGCACGCACCAGGGGGGAGCGTCCGTAGCTGCTGGCTCCCACGGCTGCTGCAGCCCCGTTGAGCTGCGGGGACATGAGGTGCAGGCTGGCGTAGGCACCAGTCCCGGCCACGTCCCCATTGACTGCAGGATGAGCCAAGCCAAAGGCAGCTGAGTAGGGGCTCTGCACTCCCAGTGGATTCCTCAGGCCCAGGGCTGATGGAGGAGAGGCAGTGTGAAGGGGCAGGGCCCCAGGGCCAGTGCTGGGAGACCCATGCCCAGGCCCTGGTGGGGCCCAAGCTCACCCAAGGGGTCCATGGGGGCTTTGGCAGCAGCAGGGTGAAACTGCTGGGCACTGCTGGAGCCTGGGGCCGTGGCATCACCCTGGGAAGTTGGGGTGCTGGACTTCAGGCTGGGTGTCCCTGCCTTCTCCACCTGCCAGGAACAACACGGAAATCTGAGAGCTGCACCACGCCCCTGCCAGGGGGTCTGCTCAGGTGCTCTCCAGCAAGCTGGTCTCAGTTCCTCCCCAGCTCAGTCAGCACTGCAGGCTCTGCGGGTCTGGGATCTAATTGAGCAGGAGCCCTGTCCTGTCCCTCCAGCACCTTTGCTCCATGGGTTTGGAGGCAAGTGGACCCACGTCCAGCCACTATGTCGCCCAAACCCAGGCAGGAGGGACACAAGCACAGGCCCTGAGTGAAGCACCCCAGCTGACCCAGGAGTGCACGTACCGTGGGTGCATCCTTGCTCCGAGATGGGGATGTGCTGCTGGAGGAGGCCATGGAGGTCGGGCTGAGTGGCATGGCCTCCTTCCTTCCCAGGGGGACCTTCTCCACCCCGTTCTCCCGGGACGAGTAGGAGTGGACGCTGTGTGGGGAAGAGGGGTCCTGGGGGGGAGAGAGGGAAATCAGCAAGCAGCAGAACAGGCAGGAGTGGAGGGACATCCCAGGTCATGGTGAGGTAGCAGCTTGGGCAAGGGCCAGGCTCGGAGCCTGGATCCTGGGGCCCATTGCTGCTGTCGGTGAGGGCCAGGGAGTACAACTCGGGGGTCCCACTGGCACCGCCCTGTGATGCCCATCTCTGCCTACAACAGCCTGTTAGCCCCCAGCTCAGGGATGGACAATGCACAGTGACCCCAGCCCCCTCCCACTGCCCTGCAGCCCAGCACACTCACCTCATCCACCACCAAGTTGTCTTCGCTTTTGTCTGCGTCACTACCCTGAAACACAGAGGACAGTTGGAGACAAAGGGGCTGCAGCCACCCTCACTCCTGCCTGGGGATGTGCCAGAGGCACAGGCAGCTCCATTCTTCACCCCACAAGAAGGGATGGGGCCACCCCACACGCCCAAGCCCCAGGCTCACGTAGTCTGTAACGAAGTCCTTCTCCTCCACCTTCCTCTTCTTGCTGCTGCTCAGGTACTCAGCTATGGCTCGTGCCCGCTCCCCATTTGGCAGCACCAGGGAGCTCTGGGGTGGGGGGATGCAGAGTTAGCAGCTGGGGATACTGTGCCCAGCTCCTGGGACAGGCAGCACCAACATGGGGCTGCAGCTGACTCCTGGAGCACAGAGGGCCCCAGTGCAGCCCCCGTGTCCTGCCCAGAGCCTGTGCTGCCACAGAACGGTGCAAGAGAAGGAAAAAGCACTTACGGGGCCGGGGTCTCGGTCTGTCGCTGTGGCAATGCAGAGGCGCAGCAGGAGGAGAAGGGAAGGGGGGACACGCTGTGCCACCACCAAGAGCCCCCCAGGAAAGTCACCCACTTCTCCCGTGGGTGCTGGGGTGCTCACAGCAGGGCCAGGCCAGCACTACAGCAGCAGGGTGGTCCTGGGTCCCCACCAGGGATGACCCCCCACCAGCCAACCTCACCGCCCTCCCAGGGCTCAGTGGGAGATGTTCCCTACCCAAACCCCTCATAGCTGGCAAGCCCCCCACCCTTCCAGCCTGGTCAGCAACCCTGAGGAGGCATGGACAAGTGGCCCCCCACCCCGGGGAAGGGCCCCAACAGGAAGGTCATGGGGAGCAGAGGCAGCCCTGGGGCCCCACACCACCCCTTCCCAGGTTCACTCAGACCTGACCACCCCCAGCCCTGGCTGCCCCCACACTTACCCCTGGGCTCTGTGTCATGGACTCCACGGTCGTCCTTGGTGAGGAGCTGGGCCTGGGCCCCCAGTGCCCCTGAGAGTGCCAGCAGCCCTGAGGCGCTGCTGATGCCAGCGAGGCCAGCGGGCTGCAACCCGGAGGGGTGGGGGGTCAGCGGGATGGGGGGAGCGTGGTGCGAGAGGTGCTGGGTCTGGAGCTGGTGCTGGAGAGGAGTGAGAGGAGAGAGCAATCGAAGGGCTGTGCTAGGACAGTTGCTGGGCAGGGCAGGGAACAGGCGGCCCTGAGTCAATCAGCAACGGGACTTGGGTGAGGAGGGGCAGGGCATGCACCCAGGGTGCACCCAGCCACGAGTGTGGGGGCCATCATGTCCCTTCCACCAACTCCCCCCACCCTGTGAGAGGAGCTACTGGGACAGATGGGAGACACTGCCAGCACCCAGAGCACTGTACTACTGCAGTCTCAAGGGAATAACCGAGGAGTGGCAACCCCCCCTTCACAGGGGCCACAGGGCATCAGGACACGGGGACATGCGCCAACCACCACCCCCACACCCAGCTGCAGCTCCTCCATCCCGAGTACTGCTGGCAGCCCCCCAAACCAGCCTGGTTTGCCCTTCTCCCACCCTGACTCAGCTGCAGGTGGGAGAAAGGCATTCAGGGCCACAGCTGCCATGGGCATGTGCCCTGGGCAGGAGGGGTCTCCAGCCCAGGGATGGCAGGAGCCCAGGAGGTGCCACTGTCACAGAGCCCAGCACCCCCGGCCTGGGAGTGGCAGGAAGGGGTGGGCAGAGGGTTGACGTACCCCGATTGCCACGTTCAGGTCGGTCATAGTCACCTGCTTCGCACGCTCCACAGCCTGGACCACCTGCTGCTGGTGCTGCAGGGAGAAAAGGGAAGGGCTGGGGCACACTCATCTCTTCAGTGAATGGGGCAAAGCCAGCTCCCCAGCCTGGCCAGAGGGCAGGGCTCCTCGGGTCCCCAGAGGAGCTCTGCACACCTGACCAGGGCCCAAGGGCTCACCCACCTCCTGAGACAGGAACGGGATGAGCTGGGCACAGATCACGTTGAGCCGCTTGGCGATCTCCGTCTGGCAGTAGAAGAGAGGCAGTGCCCATCAGGGCAAGGGGTAGAGCAGCCCCCACACTGGGGTGCCCCAAGGCTGCAGGAGAACCCCCTCCCCACATGAATGCCCTGCCAATGCCATCCAAGCAGCCTCAGGTACTGGCACTCAGCCCCAGTGAGCAGAAACACCCCTGGGGGGGATCAGGATCAGGACCAGGACAACTCTCCTTCCTAACAACACCCCTTCCAAAAACTGGTATCCTCCATCCCCACCCTGGGAGCCCAGGGATGGCTTCCACCTCCTCCCTGCCAGGGACATGAAGCTCCATGGCCCATGCCACTGAGGGCCACCCCCAAGCAAGCCCCCAGCCCTGGAGTCTGGCAGGCTCATCTCATCTCCACCCCCCGTGCAGCCCCCTGCCAGCACCACGACCGCTACCTGCCGCCCTCGGGGCCCGCAGGAAGCCCTGGAGAGGTGCTCTCCTTACAGCTGCTGTTTTCCTGCAACACTTGAGTGCTACTGGCAATCAAGAGCACAGAGGGCGAGCACAGCATGGGGAGGGAGAGCAGCGTTGTGCCTGCCATACTCCCAGGGCACCCCACTGCCAGCTTCCAGGGCCCCCGTCGGCACTGCCCTGCACAGCTCAGGCGAGGGGAGAGCACAGACATTCAGCCACCCCTGGCCCCACAAACACATCCCTGGGAAGAAGGCCCAGGGGCTGCAGGAAGAGGTCCTGCCCCTCATACCAGCAGGCAATGGCAGAGAGAGCAGACACTGCTTGAGGCAACAGCAATGATGCCCACACAGAGCTGGGGACCCCCATCCAGAACTGGAGAGGGCACAGAAATCAGGAGCTCTCCCTAAACCCAAGTGTCCTCTGCTCTTGTTCAGGTAAGATGCTGTCCCAAGCTCTGAGGAGCTCCCCTGCCCACCCTGGTGGGGTGGATGAAAGTACTGTCAAGCCAGCATGGGGCTGAGAGGAGGGGGGGTCAAATTCAGACCCCCTTTTCAGTCCCTGGAGGAGATCAAAACTGAAGGGGCCCAACAGCCAAGGATGATGCCTGGATCTCCCCGCCAGGACCTTGGGCACGTCTCCCATGCCCAGCTGGTGCAGGCACCACAGTGCCAGGGTGAGGAGCTGCAGCACTGCCTGGCTGGTGTGGGGACACAGACCCAGGGACACCCTATGCCGCCCTCCAGAGCAGCTGCCGACTGTTCTTGCCAGACCCACAGAACACAAACAATCTGGCACCTGCCCTCGCTTCCCCTTCTGAGGGAGGAAAAAAGAGAAAGAAAAGAAAGGAAGAGGGGGGAGCAAGGAGATTTGGCAGCCGGCAGTTCTGGGAAAGATTTAGCTGTCTCCCGGGGCCGGCAGTGATGGATTCTCTTCCCTAATGCACTGATGGGCAGCAGCTCCTTGGGGAGAGCTGCCTCCAATTCACTCGCACTCGTTAATGTGCAATTTACTGGCACTTTAACGCTCTCAGCATGAAAAATGATCACGCTGTTTGCAGCCCCCCCAGCCACCAGTACCGTCACCTCCTCTCTGGCTTGTGGTGAGCAAGTCCAAGGCCAGGCAGATTCGGGGAGGTGGTTTTATAAAAAGCTACAGGCCCCTTCCATGCCAAAAACAAAGCAACAATAAAAAATTAACGTCTCCTGCTCATTCCTGTCTTGATCCTCCCCTGCCAAGCCTGTGGCTGCCTGGAGAGCTGCACCACCACTGCCAGTCCCCAGCCCCATTTCCCTCCAAACAAACCCAGAGCAAAGCCCCATGCATTGGTCTTTGCTGATGCCAGCACTGCCAGGCACCTGGGGAGCCCCTGGGGATGCTGGGCTGGGCACCACAGCACTACCCACCCTCCACCCACGGCCACGGGTGAGCGTTCCCTCAGGGGTTCCAGAGCAGCCAAGAGTGCCCAGGACCCGGCTGTGCCCACGTGCAGTGCTGGATTTGGGGGAAGGGGAGGAGAAACGGCGACACAATCCCCCCCCCGTGGCAGCGATAACCCACAGCTCCCGCGCTGGCAGTTCCCGTTTCTCACACAATGGCCGCTGGCTGTCAGAGCAGACTTACGGGCCCTTGTTAAAAGTGCCGACAGCTCGCTGGCCGGCGGCCAGCGGCACCTGGGGCTGATAGAAAACACGAGCCTGCGAGGCCTGGGAGAGAACCAGCAGCCAGAGGAGAGGAGCTTGCAGCCCTCTGGGGAGGGGCACCGAGCCGGGTGGACCCTTGGCACCATCTCTGGGCAGGGCGGATTCAACACCTCCTCCTCAGCAGGGGTGCCGGCACAGGGAGGGCACCCGGCAGCGCCAGGAACACCCTCCTGGCAGGCACAAAGCTAGCAAGAGTGGCCAACAGCCTGCCCTGTGCCGGGGACGGGGGCCAGCAGTGCCACACTGCCCGCCCCGGCAGGCTCCCGTGCAACAGTTGGCATCGTTGGGCGCAGGGCGGGCAGGGAGGCGGCCGCGGCGGCAGCGCGCCTCGCCAGGCTCCTCCGCAGCCTCTTTAAAAATAGATGAGAAGAAACCTTCTGTCTCAGAGCAGCTGGTGACCCGGAGCTCAGCGCAAGGGAGGAAGGGAGGGAGGGGAGGAAGGAAGAAGGGAGTGATGGGGATGCAGCGAGGGAGGATGCGCAGCCCCGAGCCCACAGGGAGCCCGCTCTGCACCCACATCCCAACGATCTCCTTTCCACCTCAGGATGCTCCTCAGCCCTGGTCCCCAGGTGAGCTGCCCCCAGGCCAGTGGGCATCTGACAGTTGCAAAGGTGGCAAGCTAGAGCTCATCACCCTGCCGTGACACTGCAGCCCCCTCACCCTGCGGAAGCCAGTCTCCTTCACAAGAGTCCCCACACAGCCACTCACAACTGATGAGAGCAGCCATGCAAGCACAAGTCCTCCACTGCTGCTCTCTGCCCGACACAACAAGAACACCACAGTCCAGCCAGGGCACCCTGAACCCAGCAAGCAAACAGAAGCTCAGGTTGGAGCACAGACGTGTGTCCAGAGAGCTAAGGAGGCAGCCAAGGCCATGACACAGAGCAGCACGAAGCTCCCAAAGCACAGAGAAGGGGACACATCCCCCACAAGCACAGCCTTCCCTGGGCGACAGCAGAGAACAACCTCCCAGGCTGTCTCTTGGAAGGGATGGCCTGAAAAGCCCAGATAGCAAGGTGGGGCCAGGGAGGCAGGACCAAGGGGATGCACAACACTCCTGACCCACCCAGACTCACCTGTTTGTGCATCTCAATGTTCAGGCCATAGGACATCTCATAGTACTGTGAGGGAGAGAAGGCAGCGTCAGCACGGCTCCTGAGACCAGAGACTCATAACCAGAAAGTCCTTCCCAGTGCTAGCACAGCAGGTCAGCCTGGCCACAAAGGACCACGGTGTGGCCAGACCAGGACAAGAACACAGTCCTCCCAGGGCTCCCACTCACTGCAGGAACTGGGGAACTGTGGGAACAGAGACAACCCACATGGGAGCAGCTTTGCCACCGCAAGATGTGGCAGCAAGTCCTGCTCAAACACCACAGCTCGTTTTGGGGGAAAACCAGACAATAACAGCCACAGGAACCAGATTTCAGGGCCTGGCCACACAGCCCAAAGACAAGAGGAAGGCAAAGCATCCCAGGGCTCTGTGACCTTTGGTGGTTCAGAGGACCCACACCACCCTCCTCCTTTCAGGTGGAGCTCACTAACCATGACATAATGACGCTGGATTTCTGTTTTTTCTGTTGCCAGTTTTTCACATTCTAACTTCAAGCTGTAAAAACAAAGAGAAGAGGGAGGGAGAGGGAACGATCCCCCTGGTCCCCCCAGTGACAGGATCTCCCTGGCTGGACAGAGTATGAGTCCTCCCAGTGCACCACATGCTTCAGTCTCCTGCCCTCAGCTTCAAGCCCATCTCTCAGCAGAAGCCAAGAAAACCACCTGAAAGAGGGTGGGAAAGGGCTGATAAAGAGGACATGGTCGGCAAAGGGATCTGGGCATCAGGGAGCAATTTGCATGGACTCTTAACCCCCTCCTCAGCATCTGCTTCCCAAATGGAGTGAGCTGCAAAGCTGAGCTGCATTTCAAACCTTACTCTGCCCCACACGGTGTGGGGAAGGGGAGATGATCCTGGACAGCAGCTTTAGGGATCAGAGGGTCTCCAGGTCTGCTAAGTGATGGCTCTGGCTCAGCCCAGCAGCTGGGTGCTGGAAGCCAGCACCTCATCCTGGGGCTTTTGGCAGGCAAAGACTGAGTTTCCCCCTCAAGCAGTGTCATTTCAAGCTACCAAGGCTGCAGTTGGCACAGCCATCCCGTGGATGGACCAGTGCCCACAGCCTCCAGGAATGGTGCCACTCGCCCCGATGCCCAGCGCCAGTGGGAGCCCGGTGGCTTGCCAACACCAGTGAAGTGCCCAGCTCCTCCCTGCTGGCACATGAACTCTGGCAGCTTCTCACCTGTGGTATTGGTTCTGCAGGAACTGGAATTCCTCCTTGATGCGGTCCAAGGTCTCTGGGTAAGTCAGCTTGAGGGACTGGGGGGTGCTGGGAATGGCACTGGCAGCAACAGCAGCTCCTGAGGCAGCAGAGGGTGCCTGGAGATGGGCCTAGGCAGAGAATGGGACCCTCGGGGTCACTGCTGCTGGCCAGTGAGATTGGCACATCCCACCGGGGGTTTCCTGCACCAGGGAAGAGGCTATGGGAACATCTGGGAGAGCAGCATGTGCAGGTGGTGGCAGAACGAGTTATTGGAGGGGAAACTGGTTACAGCCAGGCACCAAGGGCCTTGTGAGCATCATTTTGGCCACTGAGGCAGAGGATTAATGACCACGGGTGGCACCAAGTATAGCATGGATACAGTGGCCTGTCCTCGCCCGAGTGCCACACAGCTGAGCTTCTTGCCCACCCATCACTGGTGGATCCCACTCCCAGCACCTCATGAAGCCCAAACCCCCAGTAACTGGGAAGTGCCACAGCACCACTCGCGAGCATCACAGCTGCTGGCACCGAGCAGAGAGCTGGGTCTGGGGGACAGGCCCGGCGAGGGCCGAGAGGGGCACTGCTGCGAGGGGTGGAGGCCACACGCGGGCTCACCGGGGGCCGGTTCTGTGGGAACATCCTTGGCACCGGACAGGCCCGGGACCCTCCAGCCGCACGGGCCCCGCCTGGAGGGGGCTCCCAGCTCCGGATCAGGCCCTGGGGAAGAAACCGGGAGCTCACGGCTCGGCGATGCCCGAAGGCGCGGGGGGCCCTGCGGGACCCGCAGAGGAGCCCCGGAGCTCCGGCCCCGCCCGCAGCCCCCCCGCGACCTGCGCCCCCCGCACGGCGCGCCCC
>VXBX01007348.1:273609-284132 GCA_013400415.1 Scytalopus superciliaris
AGCCCGGCCGAGCCCCCGCCCCGCCCCGCCCCGCCCGCGCTGCGGAGCGCGATCAATGAACGAGCGCGAGCGCCAGCTCCACGTGGGGCCTGGCCCGTGCGCCCAACCGCCCCGGCCGCCAGCCAATGGCAGCGCAGCGGGAGCGGCCCGCCCCCACGTGGGGCGCGCCGAGCCGCCTTCCCATTGGCCGCCCGCGCCTGCCGCCTCCGGGAGGGGTCAATCACGGGAGGCCGAGCAGCCAACGGGGGGGCGGCGCGGTGGGAGCGGGGGTTTAACCCGTGCGGGGCCGGGGGCTCGCGGGGCACGGAACGGCACGGCCCGGTCCGACCCCGCCGCGGGGACCCCCCCGCTCCGGCACCGCAGCTCTGCCCGCACAGCGGAGCCGGGGGTTTGCAGCGGAGCCACATCGCCCGCCCCCCGCTAGGCGTCGGGGGCTTTTTTCGCCGATAAACGCTGCGTACGGGAAGTCGTCGTGTCCCGTCCCGCTCAACCCCCTTTGTTGTTTTTAATTAAGAAAATAAACGAACCCGACACCACTCCCACACCCTCTCCAGGCTGCACAGTCCCGCCTCACCGGGAATTCCCTATGTGATGGGGAGCGGCATCATCCCTCTTGCCCGACAGCTCTGGCGCGGCCTGGGAAGGGCTCCCGGGCCATCTCTGTCCCTCAGCCCCAGCAAAGGACTCTGCCATCACCCCAGCATCCTGCCCAGCCCTGTGGGGTGCTGGTCCGGGGGTCCGTCACCCTTGGACAGGCAAAGAGATCCCCATGCCCCCGTCCCAGTAGCCCCACACCAGCCCCCACATCCCCACCAGCAGCGGTGTCATCGTCCACCTGGAGCTCTCTGTGTTTCCAACCAGCAGCACGGGGTCCATACAACCCACTTGGGTTTTCTCTTGGGTTTTCTGGTGGGCTTTACTCCTTTCAGGGAGACCAGCGGTTGCTCGACATTTTCTGCTGCTGCAGGTCAATCCAGGCTTACACTGAGCAGGAAATAAAACATCTGAAAAGCAGCAGCTGTGAGGTGTCTGTCCGCCTCTCCCCCTCTTTAACCTTAATCCAGGAACAGGCCAGTCCTCTCCTCCTCACCGCAGCTTCGTCCTCGGTCCTGTCACCGTCCAAAGGCAGCGATGGCTCGGCCCGCGGGACAGACTCATCCTCACAGCAGCGGCCGCTGACGGCCGATTCCCAGCAGGGTACACAGTGGGAGTATCAGAGCCACTCCTTCGGCACGGCAACTCGCCCCCAGCCTCTGAAAAAAAAAGGACAATAACAATCATAACCTTAACAAACCCACTGAAATAGAGCAGGACTGTGCAAGGGCCATGCTGTGCATGCCCAGAGAGCTCGGGATTCCTGGGGATGACGGGCTACACTGGCCCTTTGGGCTGGGAGCAGGGTTTTCCAGCTGTGAGCCAGGTCCTGCTGCTTTTACTGAAAAAGGGACTGTTCTTAGTCCCCCTGGGGGAAGCCCAGCCCGTTTTGCCCATTTTGCCCTGTCTGTCCCCTGACAGTTCCAGGATTTTCTGAGAGCAGCTGTGATCTCAGATGGGAGATCCCCCATTAACCCAGCTCTGCTGGGGGCAGACAGGGAGGGAGACCCTCCCCTCTCTGGAGCAGGGGATGCCCCTGTCCTCGCTGCACCCACTCTTGGCCCTGCACCAGCAATCAGTGGGGTTGTGCTCTGTGGAGGGAAGGGGGTTGTTGGGGGGAGTAGTAGAAGAGTGATCTCCCAGCCCTTATTATGTTTTAAAATGTAATAACAGCACGATATCTATTTTCGTAGACAGAACAGATCATTTCTGGAAGAGGGCCATAAATCTCAAAGGGAGGGGAAATAATTTGGCCAATGTCATGTTAAGGCAGCAAGAGTGTAAACGAGAAAAATATTAAACTAACAAAAAGAAAGGCAGTCTAGACCTGGGCTGAAGCACCATCTCTGCCCCTAAATCCCCTCCTCAGCCTCAGAACCCTGTCCCCTCTGCCCTTCAGCTTTCCAGCATTGCCCCATGGGGCTGAGGAGGCTGAGATGCATGTGATGGTCTGGCTGAGTGGAGAGGCCAAGGGAACAGAAGAGAACAGGGATCCCAGCAAGGGCCCTGGCAGGATCCTGCTGAGCCACTGCCCCAGGGGCAGCCCCCTGCAGCAATCCCCACACACTGTGCTCAGGGAGGCCACAGGCATGTGGGATTTGGGACCAGGGACAGACTTGTGCCCCTGTGTGCTTGGGGGACAATGTGCCTGAGGTGAGCACATGGCTGCAGTGCCACCACCATGAGGGCACGATGGCAGCAGGGTGGGTAAATGCTATTCCAGCGCTGATGAGGAAAGCAACAAAGCCACTGGCAGACCCCCCTGCCCTGCCACTGCCATCCCTCATCCTCACTGACAGTCCCTCTATCCCATCCCTGGTACTGGGGCTCTGGCAGCACTGTCCTTCACCACCAGCTGCCCACACTGTCCATCCTGGCAGAGGCTGAGCGGAGAGGCACAGGTTTGGCAGGGCCGAACCTGCTTGCACCACATGGGTCATCACTTGTCCAGCAGCCAGTTCTCAGGCTGGCAGCAGGGTGATCCCTGCTGTGACTCGGAGAGACCTGCAGGCACCGGGGAATGTGGAATTCCCAGAGCTGGGAGTGCAGCTCTGGTTTGGTAGGAATGCCGTGGCAGGAGCATAGAAGGAAAGGACCCAGGAACACCCACCTCACCTGCAGCTGTGGGTCAGGCCTGCCCTTGAGCAGGAGCCAGGGCCAGTGGGGAAGAGCCAGCCCTCCCGCAGGGCCAGAGCTCAGCAGCCAAGTGCTTCCCGAGAGCACGTCCCTGGCATGGCCACAGCTCTGCACGGACCCTGGCAAGCAGCAGAAAACAAACTGCTGCTCGTACCCCCTGGCTGCTTCCCCGGGCTCCGCTGCCAGCTCCCGCATGCCAGCGCGGCTCGAGGACTTCGGCCGTGCTACCCCAGCGCCTGCCCTGCCGAGGGGCATCCCCAGCCTGCACCAAGCTTAGGTGCCCCGGGCTCCGGAACGGGCACCAGCGAGGACAGACTCTTGCCTGATGCTCTGATGAGAAAGAAGCGACCTTTAACAGCCTCCCCCGGGAGAGCTTTCCCCTTCGCCTTTCCTCCTTCTGTGGCGGTTTAATTTCTTCTTTAGCCCCTTTCTTCTCTTAGTGAGATCAAAGGAGTCCATGGCACCAGGCACATTTCAAGGGAATCGTCGATTAAAGGGAGTGGGGGAGGCGGCGCTGGTGGGATCAGAGGAGGAGCAGGAAGAGAAAGAGGAGGGGCAGGAACAGAGAAGGCGCAGGAGAAGGAGGAGAAGCGAGGCTGGAGGGAGCACCTGGCTCCATACAGTGTCCGGGCAGGACGAGTCGGGCCGGGCAGCGTGGGCGGCACCGGGGCTTGGGGCGGCAGCGCTGCCGGGGCCGGGAACTCCTCCGGCCGTGGCTCCAGGGCTCCTCTCGGCGGCTCCGCCGGGCTCCTGCAGCCCTCTGCTCCCGGGGCCGGGGCAGCTCGGGGAGCCCAGCCCGGACACCGGCCCTGCGCTCCGCACCGTGCCGGGCCCCCTCCGAACGCCCACGGGCCGTGCCGGGCAGAGCCGCCACCTCCGGGGGTCCTGGCTCCGGCCCCACCCCGCTCTCCCCCACGCGGCGGGGGCTGCACTCGGGCAGGGGTTGCCAACACCCCTGCCGAGGGTGCGATGGTGTCGGTGTCCCCCCAGCGCATCCCTGAGCCGGAGCCACCTCAGGCTCTTCAGCCACGGGCGCATCTGGCCGCAGCATCTCCCGTGGCCGCCGGCCAGGGAAGGGGATGTTTAGGGGATGAGTAACATCCTTCCTGGCAGCGCCGCTGCCCGCTCCTGGAAGCTGCTGCAGGCACAGAGGAGCTCAGCCCCTTCGCCCGCCTCTCGCCCCACTCAGCCGGGAAAAGAAACAACGAGAAAGGAAAGAAACCTGGGGATGGGGCCAGTGCAATTGAAACCCGTGGAATCGGCAGGAGTCCCAGGTGCCAGGAAGAAGGGAGGGAGGATGCTGCGTGGCATGGTGGGAGGCTGCGAGGAGGTGCAGGTTGGGGGAAGCAGCTCTGGGCCCCCTCTGGAGCAGGGCTGGAAGCCAGAGCCTGGCTGAGAGCTGCCAGAAGCAGCTTATTTTGGAAAGGAGGCGTCTTGGCAGAGTGCTTGGTGAGTGGAGCTGCTGACGCTGGGGAACAGGACGGCTCTCTCATCAGGACCCAGCCATGCCTTGCAGGCCAACGCTGCTTGGCTTCAGCCCGCAGCTGAATGTGCCCCAGCACAACCAGGACTGGATCCCCAAGTCCTGAGTCACCCACTCCAAATGGGTTTGGACATCCCAATCACAAGCTGTCACAATGCCCCGGGCCACAACTCACCTTGAGCACCAGGGGGGCTGCCTGGGACACACCAAGCAGGATGCACAGAGCTGAGACTAGCTTTGACCCATGGAGCCAGGTACAAGCACAAGGCTTGAACAGAGAAAGAGAGGCACACAGGCTTAACCCTATCCCCGGATGCTGCTTCCCCTCTCCTCAGCTCCCAGGAGCAGTACCAGCCCCACAGGAAGCCCACCCCAATCCCTCAGACCCAAGGACTCAAGGCACCAGGGTCCAGCCCAGAGCCAGAGCAGCACTGGCAGGATGCCGTGGCATTCAGACATGACCAGGGCTAGTAAGGGCTAGAGGGATCCCAGACTTTGCAGCAGAAACTGGACCTGCTCTGCCTTCCCCAGTGCCCTGCTGGCCCGCAGGAGGCCAAGAAGCCCACACAGGCAGCTCCCTGCCTCTGTCCATCCAGAGTGGGGCCGGGCAGCATACCAGGGGCAGGCTGCAGTTGAGAGCCCCTTGCTGTGCCTGCACATGGCTCAGGAGCTCCCCACCACCTGCAGGTTACGTGTGGCTTGGCAGGCCCTGGGTTGGGTCAGGTCTCAGCCCGGCACAGCTGTGAGCAGGAGGGCAGCCTCGGCCGTCCCCACGGAGCAGCCCAGCTCCCAACAGGCAGCAGCCAGCCCTGCCCTTCGGAGCCGCACACTGCAGCATTGTGGCCCAGCTGGTTTTTCCAGAGATGCATCCAAGGGGCGAAATCAGATCTCAAGGGAAGGGAGCAGGCCTGTTCCTGGCTGCGCAGAGGAGCTGTAGAGGCAGTGCCAGGAACTGGGGCAGTTGCTGGGCACCACAGCAGGCCAAATGAAAACCTAGCAGGCAGCTCACTAACCTGGGCTGTACCTCACTCCCCGACTCCAGGAGCTGCTGAGCCTTTGCAGAGCTTTGTTTGTAAACCCTGCGGGAGAGCTGCCCTGCCCTGGCACTTCCTCCAGCTTTGTTTTACACCATCAGATAGTAAACAACCAGCCCGGAGGGCTGGGATGGGGGAAGGACCCTGCTGGGGAGCAGGGAAGGACTTTTGGGAGGAAGGCTCTTGGAGAAAAACAGAAAAGAAGCATTGGGGAAAGGGAGTTCCCTCCACCCAGGGAGGGTGTTTTTGGTCAGGGCTTGTCTAGACTGGAGTCACCCACACTGTGCAAGCACATCAACACCACGCAGCCAGTATGGGGCTCTCTAATGTTCCCAGCAGGACTAGCAGGCTCCATTCACCGAGGGTGGGCAAGAGCCAACCCCAGGACTGGTTATCCCACCCCCAAAGACAACTGGGGGCATCCTAAGGCTTCCAAGGTGCTGCCTCCCGGTGTCCCCCATTGCTTCCCAGCAGTTGAAGTGCCCTGTGCCCACCAGCTCCCCAGCCTGGCCCTGTCACCTGTCCCCACCACAGCTCTTGGGCAGTGGAGGGACACGGGGCAGCTGTGCCAAGGCTCTTGGCTCCCTGCCTTCCTTCAGCTCCGGCTGCTGGAGCAGCAAAGGGAGCTGCAAGCACAAAGCGTCACTTTTTCCGAGAGCCTCTCCCTGCCTTCCCTCCTCCCTCGCAGAGCAGGGCCATGTTTTTGGGGAGCACAGGAGGTTCCTGCGTGAGGGCAAAGGCAGTGCCAGGATGGACCTGGCCAGGACAGGTCTTGGAACCACTTGCTGGCCATGTCTCTGCTTGCCTGGCCAAAGCACAACCCCCTTGAATGTGATACCTCACAGGCATAGCACGGGCAAGGAGCACGTGGCCCTGGGAGGCTGCTGCCCCCATCAGCCCTGATCAAACCCACCTTTCCCAGCACAAGTGGCAGAGGGGCTTAGTACCCCTGGCAGCCATCAGCCACCAGCAAACCTACAGCTAAGGAGGGGCTTCAGACACCTTTCCCTGGGAAAAGAAAACCCTGAACACTTAAGCTCATCCTCCAAGGCCAGGAGCATCCATGGAGTAAGAGAACAGGCCTGACACAGACATTCTTTAAGGATCTAATTTAAAAACACATTTTTATAAAAACACATCATAATGAAAATGCATGTAATTTTAGAGACCCACAGCACTCCAGTGCTGGAGGCAGCTGCGTGTCAGCGATGGGACTGCTCCTTACCCATTTCCCCCCTTTCCCAGGACATTTGGAGCCCCGTGTCCAGCTCCACATCCCCATTTATGTTCCTTTACCACAGAAAATGTCTCCCTAGTTCCCCACACACCCTAAAGCATCAGCTGAAGCTGCAGGAGTGACAAAGGCTGGAGGATTCCCTTGCCCAAGCCTGGCATGAAGCAGGCAGGGGGCAAACCGCCCTCACTCCCAGCACTGCCATAACAGACACTGCTGGAGAAGAGCCTGCCTGGGCACCCTTTGCTCTCACCAGCAGCTGGTGGGCAGGACTGCGCTTGAAGGTAACCAATGGAACAGAGAAGAGCTCTGGATTGCTTTAATCCTTTCCAAAAAAGTATAGCTAGCCCAGCAGTTGTCCCCCTCCCTCTGCGCCTGTGAGGATTTGTACTCATAAGGCTGGCTAATTTGACAGGGACAACACACACTCAGCACAGGCAATCTCAGACTTCCCGAGGAGTTTGCTCTTCGCTCAGTGTGCTCTGCCAGCCCAATAAATCCACTCCCACGTGTCACCCTCCCCTCCCTCCCTTCCTCCACGCTGAGGGCTGGGACAGCAGCCTTGGAGCATGACTCAGACGCACAGGGGGTGAGGACATCCCCTTCCCACAGGCAGGGCACTGGCATCACCCAGGTACCAGCAAGTACAGCAGCACTATGAGCACAGGGAGCTGGGCGCCGCGGCACTGTGGGAGTGGGAACAGGCAGGGCTGTCCCCCTGGTACCTGTGGCAGTCAGAGGCACCAGAGCCGTGGAGCCAACAGTTAATACAGAGCCAGCGTCCCCATCCCTGGAGCCAGGAGCAGAGCGTGGCAAGGGGCAGGCCTGCAGTCGGGCGGGCCGCGCGCGGCTCACGGGGCACCGCGGTAGCTGTAGTGATTGTGGTCGGGGTCGCTCAGGGTGAGAGGCAGGCTGGGCTTGCGCTCCGGGTCCTTCTCCTCACACTGCCGCGGGGGACGGTGCTTGAAGAAGTCAGAGACGTAGCGGACCTGGAAAAGACCGGCAGGAAGGTTTAGGGGACCCCCCTGTATCAGGGTGAGCTCTGGCCAGCGGGAACCCAGGCGAGCAGCTGATTGAACGGAGGACACTCACGATGAGGACGGCAATGAGAGCCCCTTGGAGCAGCCCCACCAGCACGTCGCTCCAGTGGTGCTTGTAGTCGGACACCCTCGTGTAGCCCACGTAGATGGCGAAGGCGATGAGGAAGAACTGGATGGTGGGACGCAGCAGCCGGGCCCACTTCCCCACCAGCCGGGCTTGCACGTAGAGCTGGGCAGCAAAGAGGGGAGAAATCACCCAGAGAAGGGGGCACCAACCAGTCTGGTGAGGGGGTGCGTGGGGCATGGGATCCGTGGGGGTTGCTGCCTTCCCGTGGCACAGCACTTACCGCCAAGAACATCATGCAGTACATCCCAAAGGAGGAGTGTCCTGAGTAGAAAGACAGTCTGTGGAGCAAAAGGAATTGGTCAGGTCATGAAAACGAGCCCCTAGCTGGCCCCCACAAGCCCCCTACCCACTCTGCAGGCTCTGCCCTGCAGCAGGAGAGCATCAATACCCATCTGGGGCTGCCACTGGGAGCCCAATGCTGTTTGGCAGTTGGGGGGGACACTTTCTCTGGTCCCACAGCTCACCTGGACTCGGTGATGTTCCTGGTCTCTCCCTGGCAGACATTCTCCAGCTGCACATAGATGGAGCAGTTCACCTTGGACCAGTCAGGATTGCAGACAGCCAGGAAGTTTGGCCGGAGACGGCCAATCATGTATTTGGCCAGGTCAGTCAGGGACTGGCTGATGGCGCCCCCAAAGAGAAAGGTCCCCACCACCTTGTAGAGGGCAGCCAGGTAGTTGTTGAACTCTGACTTGGAGTAGAGGTGCTCAGTGTAGACCAGGTATGCCTCCCCTAATGAGACCTGCAGAGACCAGGGCAAAAAGAGTGAGGGTTAGGGACTACTGGGCAGCTCCCCAGAACCAGGACTGCAGGATGCTCTGGCTCTTGGGTCTGTGGCAGAGAAGCCCCTGGCATCTGACTGCCACAGGAGCTCACAGGCCCTGTCCCTGCAGGGAACCAGCCCCACAGGACATGGGTCTCACCACCCCAGTGGGAGCTCCTGACCCCCAGCAGAGCAGGGCTCAAGCTGAGGGTCCTGTTGCCCTGCCAGGGCTCTGGAGGCGGCTGTGCTGGGCCCCAGCTTCGAGATACAACACATCAGAATGTCCCTGCCCTGGAGGGAAGGAGGTGACACATCCTTACAATGACAACAGTGCAGGTGATGGTGACCCCAGCCATGAGACCGTGGGTGATGGTGTCTGCCTTGTAGGGGTAGCGGATGGAGTCATCGCTGCAGTAGAAGCCTCGCTTGTAGGGTGAGTTCACCATCGTCAGGATGATGAAGGGCAGAGATGCTGCAGGGCAGAGAGAGGTGAGGACTGGAGACGCAAGCCAGCAGGGGCCACACTGGCACGCAGCACTGCACAGTCTCCCAGCACCCGGGGATGGATCCCCTCCAGGGATGAAATCCTGAGCTACCTATACCCTGGGCAGGAGGACTTGAACCCAGCAGTGTACGGGCCCCGACACTGATAGGGCCCTATCAGAGCTTGCAGATGCCTGGGGAGCCCAGATACCACATGAGACAGCCACAACCGGGCACCCACAGAGCCCCCACAGCCACCCCACTCCTCCCCAGGCACAACAGTGGCAGGGCCCGATCTTGTGCCTTCTCCTCCTGCTCCCCAGAGTCTGTCGGCCTAGGAGGACAGACCTCATTAAAATTAACGAGCACAGGCATCCTGCAAACCTGTTTTACAGCAGCAAAGGGCCCCCAGATGGTCCCAGCAGAAACCTCACAGCAGCTCCAGGAGACCCAGTGCTGGGCAATGCTGATGGGTGATCCAGCCCAGGCACAGTGGGACTCCAATGCACTTGGCTTGTCCCTTCATGCTCCCACAGCCCTTGCTCCTACCAGCCTCTTCTCTCCCCTGCCGCCTCGGGGCTCTGGAGAGACGCTGTGCTGGGAGGCTTTTCCACCCAACGTGCCTCAACCTCGGACATGGGCAGCTGAGAACTCACCGGGGAAGGAACCACCCCCGAGATCCAGAGGAGTCTGTGGGTCTCTGCCCCGTTCTGTAGCCGCGCCAGCCTCTCGATGGAAGGGAATCCCCTGCCCCATCCATGCCCAGGAACAGTCAGAGACAGGCCGGGCGCCCCCACCACGGGGGTCCCTGGGTGCTCCCCCCGGGAAGCGGCCCCCGGCCCCCCAGGCCACCTTAGGCTGGGCTCCTCTCCCAGTTCCGCCTTTCCCGGCGGTTTCCGCCTCCCCTTGCTCCTCCGTCTCCCGGGAACCCGCACCTTTGTCCCCGCCCGCCCCGCCCCGGGGGTCCCGCCGCGTCCTGCGCTCACCGAGAGTGCGGGGGGCGCGGCGAAGAAGCACCGGGGGCTGCCCCTCTGCCCTGCCGGGAACCGGCGCCGGTCCCTCCCGGCCCCGCCGCCGCCTCCCGCACACCTCAGACGTCCATTTTCAGCTCAAATTAGACACCAATTTTCTTTCTGGATAATTTCACCCTCCAAAAAAAGCTCCCCTAAAAATATAAAGCACCGGCCCACAGGAGGGAAACGCGCCCTGAGCGGCACCGGGTCCCGGCCCCCCCCGCGCCCTTGGGGCCCGCAGCCCGGGAAGCTCCGGCCGCGATCCCGGTCGGGGCCTTTATTTTTAGCCCGTCTTAATTCGGTGCTTCCCTGCAGTTTTAGAAACAAGCATTTGCCCGCACTGGGAGGGACGGGGAAGGTCCTGGAAGGGGCCCCCTGAACTGAACCCACCCGTGCGGGGCTGCGAAGCCCCGGCCCCGCTCGGTCCGCCCGGGGAGCGCCGGGCAGGCGGCCAGGGCGGCGGCGGAGGGAGCGTCCCGGTGCCGGGACACACCGCAGCCTCCCGGACCGGGACACACCGCGGGCCCCGCCGCGGGCACATCCCCGGGACGGTGCGGGTTCCCCCGGGAGGACCCTCGGCCAGCGGGGGCGGCCCCGGGAGCCGGGACCCCCGAAG
>VXBX01007348.1:285851-301694 GCA_013400415.1 Scytalopus superciliaris
CGGTGTGGGGCTCCGGGGAAAGGGCACGGACCCCTCTGCAGGCACAGGGCCCCGCGCTGGAGGGGGAGCGGGCAGGGGCAGCACGACACGGCAGCAGCAGGACTTTGCCCCACGCGTGTTCGTGGCTGCCGGGCGGTGCCGGGGCCGCAGGAGCCTCTCGGGAACGGCCCAGCCCGGCGCTCGGGGGTGTCAAAGAGGTGGGTGGGGGGTCCCGGCTGGCCCGGCCGCGGGTACCGGGGGGCGCGGGAGGGTCCCCGGGCGCGGGGCTGTGGCTCCCTCTGCCGTCCGAGCGCCGCGGCTGCGGAGCCCGCCCGGGACCCTCCCCCGGGACCTGCGGGGGCTGCAGAGTCCGGGGGCTGCGGCCCCGCTGCTCTCGCACCCTCGGAAACATCGCTCGGGTCACACAGGGCCCAAACCGGCGTTTCGTTTCAAAGGATGCCACAGGGTGCTCCGAGCACACCCATCCTTCCCGCTGCTCCTCGGGGCCTCGAAGGAAGTGGGGAACCCTCTCCAGTCCCTCTGTGCCCACCCTCGCACCCACCTCTGCAGGGCAGAGCCAGGGGGCTGCATGGCCAGAGCCCCCCAAGGCCCCAGGACAGAAGGCCAGAGCCAGGCACAAGTGGGAGAAGATAATCTGAGGAGTTTTTGATGGAACAGAGGGGCTGTGTTGGTGGGGAAACACAATGCAGTTGCAGCAGGAACATTTCACTCGGCCCCAAGCTGCTTTATCTGGCTGAAGTGGTGAGACATGCATGGAACTCCTGCCTCCCACCACCACAGGCTGACAGGGGTTCAGAGGACTTGGGGCACCTGTAAGAGCAACAAACAGCTCCCTCCACCCACAGCACCAGGAGGGAGAACTCAGCCAGGCATGCTGGGCATCCTCCCAGGCTGGGATGGCATCCCTGGCACTGGGCATCCTGCCCTGCCTGCAGAGCTGGAAAGGATCAGACAGCAGAGGCCCGGACCCCTTTCCTTGCTGCTGCCATCACAATACACAGGACTGTTGCATCTTGTCCAAAAAGAAGACAGGCTTCTTACTCACTTTCAAATTAGGTTTTTAATTAAATAAATAACGGCGAGGGGTCTTCAAGGCAGTGTCACTTCACAGTGTAGGGCTGGGGGGCAAGGGAGAAGAGTCCAGCATTGGGAGCGTCTCAAAGTGAATGTGCTTTGTAAGAAGGAAAAAGAAAACCCCAACAAAAAACCAAAACCAAACCTCCTCCCCCAGTGACTCCCCCTTCCCTGTCCCAGCCTTTTTCACCCCTCTCCCTCAAAGTTATGTGGAAAAAGCCCACACTCATGTTGAAAGACCCCATGCAAATCTGTAAACAACACTGAAGGACATAAAGAGATTTCTGCCTTCCCCAGCTCCTGTCTCCTTTCACTAGGGCTTGAAACAAACCAAAAGAAAAAATGTTTTTAGGAAAACTAAGAATGTTCTCAGCCGATGGAGGAGATGTCAAGGCCTGGCCCTCCCTGGGAGGGCTGCCCATGCTCTCACCCTGCTTCTTCTTCTCCCTTCAGCCAAGGAGCTTCCTCTCTTCCCCAGAAAAGGGGAATCACAGCCTGGGCAGTTCCACTATGGAGTGGACACTGGGAGCAGCTGGAGGGAAGGCCTCTGCCAACCACATCTGGCTGACAAAATGATGCCAGGTGAAGACAACTGCTTGTGCCTGGGGCTCAGCACCTCCCAGCAGAGTGCTGGGGACTGAAGCAAACCCCTGCTAATGCACATAAAACAGATCTGGGGCTTAGGAGGTGAGACAAGGTCTAATCCTGCCCTCTCATGAGGCTGCTTGATCCTGTGTCTGTGCTCCAGCTGCAGGGCTGAGCACAACTTCCCAGGGTAAAAGGAGGATGCAGGCTCGCAGGTTTAGGTACCTGCCAAATCCACTGGCAACAGAGCCAAGTGCATGATAACAGCCCCAAGGCCTCTACCAAAGCAAACAAAAAAACTCAACCCACGCCCCTTCCCAACTGCAGAACACAGCTGGAGGAAGGGACAGTCTGCACCAGAGTCCTGCCCAGCAGGCGAGTAGAGAGCAGGAGGGGGAATGAGAACACGTTGGATTTAAGCCAGTGTCAAACCCCAGAGCTGGAGCACATGTGGGAAGCAAAGCAGCTCTGGACCCCAGCACACCCACAGAGAGGCCCCCATGGCTCTGCAGGGCAGGCACCACCTCCTCACCACATGGGGCCACCTGTCACCTCCCTGAGCATGGCAGTAAAGACACACTTTCCTCCTGGAAAACAGAGCTTGTTTAGTGATGCAGGGAGGTGAAGGGATGCCTGGGGATGGTGTGCTCCCCTGCCTGGGACTGCACTAGCACCGGTGTCCCAGGCTTTGCATCCTGGCAGCTAAGCACCCTCCTCCCTCTGCTGATGAATTGTTGGAACAAACTGGGAAATTACAGAAGTTTTCATCTGCATTTTACCCCTTTGCACTTTGAGTAGGTGAGGATCAGGCCATTCCCTGCCAGCAGCAGAAGTGGCACTGTGCTCTGGGCCACCCTCACTCTGTGGCTCTAGAAACTGACATTACTGCCCCATACAAGTTCTCCCTGGGCCAGCACTGCACGGGAAGGTGGGAAGGACTCAAGTGCACACAATGCTGCTGCACCACACAGCATCCCTCTCCAAGACCTGACGCTTCAGCCCAAGGGCTGGACCAGGCCGTGACCCACCTGCAGCTGGTGGAGAGTGGGTGCTAGGAACAGGTGGCTGCCTGAGGCTGGAAGCAGCAGTGTTCCTGCCTGTCATGATCCATGGCTGTTGGGAGAAGATGGGAGTGAGTGACTCCTACTGCAACACACTGCCTGTGGGAGGAGGGCCAAGACTCTTCAGCTTCCCTTGGCATCGCCGTGCCCACCTCTGCAGTAAACTGCCCTGCAGACCTCCCAAGCTCTGGGACCCCTCAACTGCATCCTCAACGTGACAGCGACACAGCCCTGTTCTCAAAGCATCTCTGCCCTCAGACTGTCCTGCTGGGGCCAAGGGACACTCAGCCTGTCCCAAGGCAGGGACTCTCCGAGCAGCCTGGCATCACCTGGGGTGACACATGGTCAACAGAAGAGGGGGTGATGGACCTCCCCCCTCAGAAAAGCCAGCCACCACTGTGCACAATTGTGTCAGGATACATTGGAGCAGAAAGGTGTTTGGTTTCACTGTAGCCTTGGATCAAGGAGGATGGAAAGACGGATTCCGACCAACAGCTCCAAACTGTCCCTACAGGAGAGTGGAAGTTCCAGGATTTCACTCAGTCAGGTCAAAGTCCTTGCTGGGTCTGTGACAAATTTGTGACTGGAGACTCACTGTGACAGAGGCTCTGACCGAGCCACAGGTGCTGGGCAAGCCTGATGAGCAGTCAGGAAACTATTTACATCTCCAATGCCAATGAGACCAAAATCTGTGACCGATAAGGACACTTGCGCAGGGGCCACCACTGCCTCCGGGTCTCTGTCCAAATCCACAGGGCCAGCAATTAAAGGCAACCCCTCATTAATGTCTGCAGGGAGAGTGAAGTCCATGGTTATCGTCTCACCAGAGCTCTGCAACGTCTCCTGCTTCTCTGCCAGTCCTGGTCCCGCCTGTGGCAAAGCAAAGAGCTCGGGCTCGGAGGGGGGGACAGTGTGTCGTTGGCAGGAGGCTGAGACAGCGCCTGAGGACGTCTCCTCCGTGGGGTCAAAGGAGCAGTTTGTCTCCGAGGGGGTGCTGCACTCGTAGCCCTGCCCCGACTCGCTGATGCTGCCCAGGCTGCAGGCCGTGCTCTCCACGCTCAGGGGCTCTGTGCACACAGCAGAGGGGAGGGGGGACAGACAGCAGGGCAGGGAGAGAGGGGGACACAGCGAGGGAAAGAAAGCCACAGTGAGTCCGCAGCACGCAAACACCCAGGTCAACCCCACCTAATCACAACAGCATTTGTTTGATGGCACAAATGCTTCTTTATTATAGCAACCAAGATCCGTGCCAGCATGTACTGAAGAAAGGCAAGATGCCGACAGCAGATGGGAGGCCATCAGTGTTTCTATGGAAATTGAAGGAAACCTCACAGACACATTCCAAGATAAGCCAAATCCTAAATTCTATCCCCTCGTGCCAACAACTCCTGGGAGCTGCCCACACAATGCCTTCATCTACGGCAGGACAGTGAGGGAATGAACCCATGTTGGGTTCCCTGTGGGTCTTCTCACAGCCAACTCTGTCTGAAAGTAGCTTGTACCTACAGCCTGACTTCTAGGGCCTTAACCCAGTCTCTGGAGGAGCTGCCTGTGTCAGTGCACTGGAAGGACTTTGCTCAGGTGCCCAAAGTTAGTGCATAACTAAGATTTAGGCCATCCTTCTGAGCCCAGCACAGGAATAACTGTTTTATAGTCACCCCTGGTCAACGTAGAGACAGGGAAGACTCTTCCGCTCACATCAAAACCAGCAAAGAGCTGGTATTTAACAGAGGGCACGGTGAGAACACCAGCAAGGTGCAGGGAGGAGAGCAACAGCAGGATAATGGGAAAGGCAAAGGAGGGTCTGTGCCACTGAGTGTGAGAGATGAGTGAACAAGGAAAGGAAGTTACCTGTACTCTCTATTGCTATCTGATCTTGACCAAAGTGAGCATTCAGGCAGCCAGTTGCAGAGGGAATTGGTGGGGAGCTCCGAGAACGGCTGGTGTTTTCCACTTCAACCCCATCCAGGTCATTGTCAGTGAAATCCCTGTGGGGAAAGAGAGAGCCTTGCCACCACCTGCTGAGCAGAGAGATGCAGGCAGGAAAAAGGGTGACTAGGATTAAAACCCATCAACAAATAAAGCAATGGGACTGTAGAGACATCACTGGAATGAATGTCCATCCCTCCTTGATCTGCAGAGCCCAGTTTACACTTTGTCCTGTGGAGCTGAAGGCAACACGGCCAAGATCAGCCCATGATAAATCAGAATGGGCTCTTCCTAAAGAGCTCTGCTCCCAGTTTTGTGAGCCTCAGCCCCTTCCAAAGCAAAATACATGGTCAAATGCCCAGGAACACCCAGCTTCATGGAATGACTGCAGTGGGTGCCTAGTGTGCCAGCAAAGAGCAAGTGATGAGAATGTATTTTCCTAACCTGGGAGGATTTAAGATTTCAGGTATTTTCCTCTCTTGCATCAAATTTTAAAAAAAATATTTAAGACTTCATCTAATGCTTTTAATTGATTCAGCTTCAATATTTCATTTTGACCTTTTAAGACATTTCAATTTCAACCTTTTTGAAAAGATGTATTTTGAAAAGTATCTTCAGCAATTAGCATACATTTCAAAGGTAAGAATTTGCCTCAAAGGGTGGCAGCAGCAAAATTTTCAGTTTCCAAACCACCATAAATAGGTGTAGTTTTGAATTTAAAAAGCTCCCTTCCCAAAACCTCATCAAACCGGAGTTCTTTCCCCGAAATCAACTCTGAATCCCTGACCCCAGGGTGGATGCATCTGTCTGACACAAAACTATTTTTAACACAAAAAAAAAAGTCCACATCCAAGCAAACAGTTCTTTATCTTCCCTCCCCACACCGAGAGTGTTTGTATGCCGAGAACATCCTGTGCATCCCTCCATCCTCCCACCCAAGAAACCTTCTAGAGAAGAAGGCGCAGTCTGTTAAGCGGAGGTGCTTTGCAGCAGGAATCTTCACAGGGAGGTTAACATTACTAATTTTAGTGTGAGAATATTCCACGCACGTGGCTCCAGGGTGGAGGACGTACTTCTTCCTTCCTAAACGGGTCTGCTGAGTGAAGTAGTCATAGCGCTCTGATTTTTTCCACATGTAATAATACTCCACACACTCGCCCACCGACCGGGTGCGGACCTGAGGAGAAACATCCCAGTCAGAACACCACGCATCGAGGTGCATCTCATGGAGCAAGGGCTATTTTCCCACTTAACCAGCACAGAAAGTTAAGTGCATTACAGTAACTTATATTGCTATGGACACATCTATGCTGCAGAACAGAAGCACGTACTGAGATTTCCGAGGTGGCGATCGGCCAGAGAAAGAACTCCCCACAGTGCACAGCTGTTCTCACAGAGACCCGTGTGGGCCAGACATGTACACTCGTGCAGGACTTTCCTGCACTTCCAGCAGCAGCACACTTAGCAGAGAGAGCAAACCTGCATCCATTTTCACTGGCCAGCATCAACATGCCCACAATTAACCAGTGGTAGAACTGGACTCTCTGGTTCTGCCAACTCCCAGCACAGCAGCATGTCCCGTGGCCCAGCTCTCCCTACAACAGCATCTGCCATTCTAGAGGACCCCAGGGGACTTTACAAAACATCCACATGCTCAACTCACTCATTCACAGAAGTACTGCAAGGGCTGAGAGTTTGGAAAGAACTTTTGAGACTCCAGAAAGGGCTAATCAGTAATTAACTGACATCACTCATGCAGGTCAGTGGTGTTTGTGACTTCTCCCACCTGGAAAATAAGGCAGAGCAGGGCAGTGAACAGCCCATCACCTGCTGGCATGAGTCAACACAAAGCCTGGGATCGGAACTCGGCAATCCTGAACTCCCTGCATCAGCCGAGGCCCACAGCACACCTCTGGTGCCAGAGCACCTGCCTCCTTCCCCTGCTCTCAGCAGGAGCTGGGGGGAGCAGCCTTACCTTGTTTGCTTGGATAAGGTGAAAGTTTTTCCCGTGGACCCTAAAGCCATGCTCAAAATTTCTACATTCTTCCTCGCTCCAGGCACAAAGTTCATCTACAGCAGAAAGAAAGAGGAATTGGGAGATGTACAGAGTTCTAGAAAGAGTTGCATGTGCACTGATGTTTGGGGCAGAACCCAAGTAAGGGGGGGTTCTCACCTCTGATAACCTTCACATTGAACCGTAACCTCCGCAGTGCCTCTTCTGCATTGAAGTTGCATTTCACCAGCTCATACAAAGCCTAGGAAACAGAAGGAGATCACTCATAGCACATACCTGAGCAACACACCACAGACCAACCTGCTCATGACTCACATTTGCCTCATAAAACTTGTATTTCCCAGGGGCCACCTTGCTGCTAACCCCTGCTTGACCATCAGCAGAGATTATCCCACTTTTTAAGGCACTGGACTACAAACCCCAGGACTGGACAGATGCAGCTCTGCAGATTACAAGTGTGCCTCTCTGTTCCTGAAGACTCACTGCCAGAATCTAACCTGGCTAACTTAGAGGAAACACAGCTGCTCTGATATGGTTGATCTGCTGGCTTTTCCAGTCTTCCCAACGGAAGGGTGACTGGCCTCCTCATACCACAGCTGGGCAGCACACCCTCACTTATCTGTGAGGCAGGAGCAGGGAATCACTGGAATTAGACCCCACTCTGACCTCTGTAGGGAACGTGGCACTGCCAGGCAAGCACCACGTGGGTCTGCATGAGCTGCAGGAGCCCCCAAACCTGCTCGTTGTCCTTCACCACCTCTCCCTCTGGCAGGCTGCTGCCGGACAGCTCGTCCCACTGCCGCTTCACAGCACGGTACAGGAACTCTTCAACCTCTCTCTCAGGAAGGATGTTTGGGTCCCAAAGCAGCTGATCTTCATTCTCATAGGCTAACAGAAAAAGCACTGAAATAAGATAATCAAACAGAGAATTCTGCTGCTTTTGAGAAACGGTCTACATGGACATGCATGGGGGAGACAGAAGAGGGAGAAAACCTTTGCTTGGTACTCCAACCCAGCACTAGAGATGACAACCATCTCTTAAGGCACTGCATTTTCCTTCCCGATTTTGGAGGCAGATAAATTCTTTATACCCTTTTTATGGCCCTTGGAACAGGCTCAGCTCACTTCCTTTGCTTCAGAAGGGTTGGCTGACAAAGTTTTTGTTACCATGTTCTCAAAGGTTGTTGCTGTGATTAATTAATCCTGGCAACTAAAGACCCTTTCAGCTTTCTCGTCCAGAAGCTCAAGAAGCTGACACTTATACTGCTCTCATTATTGGGCATAATCTGCAAATCAAGGCACCTCTGTCTGCTCTGCAGACATCCCACCAAAGCAGAAACAGGTTGGCTACAGGGAGCACTGAATGACAGTAACTCGGGCTACTTAAGGAAAATATCAGAGAGAATTAGAGTATCTCCAGAAGTGTATTCCTTCTCTTTGGCTACAGCCGAGACTCCCCTCCTCCAAGCCTGTCACACCAACCCAGTTCTCACTGATCTTCACTGCTTCTGTACCCATGTTCCCAGCCCTATTCAAACAGGCTTCTTTAAGCCAGCTCTGATGTAGCTGCAAATTTATGTGTCAGCACTGAGAGGCAGCAAGCCTGGAGATCCAGAGCAGGACTGGTGATCCAGGGCCCATCAAATGCAGCCCCTACACCCAACCAGGGCACAAAGAGAGGGCTGCCTTACCTTTTTGCCTGTGCCTGTTCAAGCGGAGGATGGGAACAGTGGCCTGGTACTGAGGTCCAACCATGATCTCCTGAAATGCCATCAAAGAGAGGTGGGGAAATTGAAATGGAAAACGCTCCATGCAGGCTGTACTTCATGATTTAGGGACTACACCACCATGAGGCCGATTTATTTACTGGTAGCTCCTGCTGTCACTATTATTTCTAGTGAACCCTGACTATTTTATAGGGTAACTAAGAAGATTTACTACCAACCAGATCATACGGTGGTGACCTTCAGCATTTACATAGTTTTAAAGATCTATGGCAAGCAGGAGATAAAGCTTTTTAACACAAAAGCTCTCCTGCAACCTTCACAGACAGGATGAATCTGGAAGCCTGCTCCTCTCTTTAGCAAGATGGTTCCCTGTCAGTAAATCCTGCCGGGAATATTGCATAGCATTTCACCTTTATAGGGCTACAAGCTGCAGATTTAATTTACCAAGGCACAACAGATTTCCTGTATCTGAAGCAGAAGATAATTTCAAGATTGTATTAAAAACCCCTCTTGCAGCCCACATCTGCCACTGCCATCCACAAAATGCAAGGCACCAAGCAACAAACTGGGGAAATATTACAATGCTTTGGTGCCATGCTTTCTTCACACTCAGGAGTACTGTAAGAGCATCCCTTTGCAATGCACTCAGGTCATTTACCTTCTTACACTCGTTGGATGGGATGGAATCCACCTCTGAATCCTCAGCCATGGAGGAAGCACATGGAGATGAACAGGGCTCTTTGTCTTCATCAGCAAGGAAGTTGTTTGCTTTGTGGGAAAGGGAAAAGATGGGCAGTTATGATTTATTTTTTGTTGTTGCTCTGTGTTCCCTCTCCTTCCCTTCATTTTCTGTCCTAAAGGTCCTTTCAGCATGGTCTGCAGTTACAACTTACCTGTATTTTAATTTTCTCCCTTTAAATAAAAGAATTTGAGCACTTGCCCCATGGGTGGTGATGGCCAACATGGGCAGCTCAGGCTCTTTCATTTTGCAGAACAGCAGAAAGACTAAGATCACTTCCTGCTGAATCCCTGTCATGTGCTTTGGCTTCCCACGTGGTCCAAGATTTAGACACTGCCACAAGGTATCACTGTGCTAGTACTACTGAATTTATTCACCTGTAGCCATGCCAGATGAGATACTCATCTTTCAGACTGCAATTAGAGCAGCTACCAAAACAATTCCCACTTTCTCAGTGTTCTGAGTTATACCTAAGGACAATTCTCCCCTCATCCCACTGCTCATCTACCCTCTGTCCTGTCCTAACCAATGCCCAGTAACTCCACTGCCACGCAGGTTCATGGACAGTCCCCAGCAGGAAAGTAGAAAATCTGTTGTTGGGAGACTGACAAAATAAAGAAAACCATTCTCACCCTCCCCTGCACTTCCTGCACATCACATGTAAGTGAACACCAACCACTTAGGAACTATGACACATACAGCCAGGCTGGTTGGGAAATAAGTCCGACGCATCGTGGGATGTGACGGATGGAGTCAGGTCATCAGCTGAAGACTGTGTCTCCTCCTCTTCTTCCCCTGAAAGCAAATCCTTCGCTATTTGTTCCTTTTAACAACAACAAGAAAGTGAAAAATATTTTTAAATTAAAAAAAAATACATGAGGGGGAGCGAGGCCTAGAGTAAAGCATTTCTGGCCACGAGTGGCCCATCCACAGATCTCCTCACCCTCCCACAGCTTGTCCAAAGCCAGATTCTCTCTCACACCCCACCACACCCACATTATTTTCCCTAGAAGCACTTTTACAAGTGTTATGATGTCTGGCTTCCTATGGGAAGCCAGAGAGGATGAGCAAGTGGCCCTTTCTGTAGAGCTCCACTCACAGCAAATAGCTCAAAGACTCTGAAAAGAAAAAAAAAAGAAAAAAGGCACTTTCTACAGACTTTAGCTAGAACAGGAGAAGCCATGGCTTCACCTGGGAAGATACAAACCTTCCCTGGCTCTCCACAGACCCACAGCAATGTGCAGACTTGTAGCCCAAGTTCCATAAAGAGTTTTTACAGAGTTCTTTTTAAAACATATATTCCTTCCCCTTTCTCTAAATGCTTTACACTCATGTTTCTGCACCTGGTGTTCCTCATTGGGACACCAGAATTAGGCAGGCCCCTTCCCCTGGCATTGGTCAAATCCCTCTGAAAAGGAACCTGCAGCAGATATCCAGGCAAAGAGCTGCTCTCACCTTATCCAGAGTCATATCAGGGAGGTTGGGAGAGATGTCATTGCTCTCGCTGTCCTGCTCCGAGATGGGATCAGATGCCTCATAGCCATACAGTGCAAGCAGCTCCTCAAATGGCATTTCACTGCTCTGAGCAAGAGGAGGACAAAGCTGCATCAGGAATGGAACAACCACAAGAGCACAACACCAGCTGTATGAACACGGGCATGCAGAGAAAGGCAGGGCAGCCTCAGGTCACAATGACAGAGGCAGTTTGTCAGGACCCACCAAAACCTCTTCCTCTCAAAGGTATGGAAAAGCCAGGACCTTTCACCCCAAATTAGTACAGTCCAGGGCATTTTTAAAACACATCTATCTTTTATATTAGATTTCAAGCTGGTGAAAAGGTACCAGACTGCACACCTGTAATTAACTAGAGGAAGGGAGGGAGCAAATCTCTGTATTAGTTTTGTGCCTGGCCTGAAGAGACACTCCCTGTCACCAAGAACACTGTGTTCCACTGAGGTCTCTGTGGGACCACCCACAGCAGCACCACATCAGCTCATCTTTTTAGCTCCTCCACTATGGAACACTGACCATAGTCTGATGGCTCTTCAGCAAGGCGAGCCAGAGTGGCTACTTGGCAGGGGAAGGCTCCAAAATTCACTGTTGTCATGTGTTCTCAACACCATTCCTTCTTATCCAAATGCAAGCCTGACTGGTTGTTGGGTCACCTGAGCTCAGCGTGCTGCCAGCTGAGCAAGGCAGGGCTTCTCACCAAGCTCTTTGCTACCAGTACTGTCAAAGCAAACAAGCAAATCCAGCAGCTAATTCCCCTTCCCCTGCTGCCTTTACCTGAGAGGCACTGAAACTCTTCTCCAGCTCTTCTAAGGATTTCTGCTTCTCCTGAGTATCATCCTCCTCCCTTTCTTCCCGTACACCATAGTTCTGCGAAAGGATCTCTGCCAGGTTCAGTCGATGATCAGCTGAGCCCATTGACACAACTGCAGGGATCAGAAGAAGCTGGGTACTAGCACCACCACAGACCAGCTCCTGAGATGCAACAGAGCCAGGGATGATCCCTACTTGTGTGTGTGCAGACATGATAAGCCAGGGGAAGATTTGGCACAATGGAGTGAGGGGGACAGGGAACACAACTGGCAGCAGGCACCCCATCAGCATAAAGCTTGGTTCTCTGCACATTCATGTCCCACAGCTGAATCTGAAGGTCTTCTGAATATGTGTGTCTCTCCTGACTGGATTCACTGGTGTCACAACACGTGAACCTTTCCTTCATCTGGGGCATTCTTAGGGCAATTACCCCTTATTCAAGAATGGGCAAATGGACAGCTTGTGGGAACTCTGGCACCTTTAAGCCTTCCCTCCTGTGTCAAACGGCATGAAAACCAACCAACTGGCTCAGGAGGTGTTGGAAGGAGAAGGGAATAGGCAGGCTGATCACAGGAACCTGGTTTCCTCTGGGAACTAGCCCAACAAACAGAGGCATCTTTGACCCGAGGTACCTGCAGCGCTCTGAAGGGCGGGCTCTCCGGGACATAGGCTGCGGGCTGGGTATGGGACCACCCTCGGGCTCTGCCGGCCAACCGAGGCCTTCAGGAAAAAGAGAAACACAGTTGAGAGAGCTCTTGTTAAAAATGCAACACCCCTCCATCCACTCAACCCCACCAGCCAATGCAATTAATTGAAGTTTGAAGCAGAAGTTACCCAAACCCCCACGGAACAGCACTAAGAACTTCTGTGCAAACAGAGCTCATCAGGTGTATTGAGCAGCTCCTCCCAGCCTCCTCTCCACTGGACTCCTCACCTTCCCCTCAGCCTCTGACTCCATGTGGATGTGTTTCCATTTCATCTATTTTACCTTCAGCACTCCATTTATTACTTATCCTTTCACCAGTTTAAGACCTGATCTTCATGGGTTACATCTTCCCTTAAATGAAGGACCTGAACTCTCAGGTGATATTCTAAACACAAACATCATGTCCGAGCACAGCATTTCGAGGGACTGACCCTTTGGAGAGGCATTCAGAAGCAGCTGGCCACAACATGCTGTCTTCTCCCTGAAGCCTCACTGCACCCAGAAGACCAAGGGTGTGAGCAAAGAAACAGGGCTGAGCAGGCAGCGAAGGGGTCTGGTACAGGTGAGGTGGGAGAGGCTGAGACAGGCAGACACCACCAACAGGCACCTGCAGTGTGGCATTCAGTGCTCAGTCACAAGTTCGAGGCAGCAGCATGGGCTGAGGCCTGGAAAACAACCCAGAACATCTGCTGCTCCTCGGGCTGCTGTGCAGGGAAATGCTGTTCATCAAGTTCAGCCAAGACAGGGAGCAAGCAGGTAAATAACCAAAGCCTTTGAGTGGCTGAGAACAGCTGAATGTGGAAGAAAATCCCAGTGTCAGACCCCCAGTCACCGATGACATCTCTGTGTGATCCTCAGCCATTACCAATCTCAGCTGTGCACCATCACTCCTCACTCACTCAGTGGGAGCTGGGACATCTACAACGCTTCCACACGAGGCTCTTACAACTTCTTTAACAAGAAAACACAGTACAGCTTCACATGAAAATTTATCCTCTGGCAATAAAGCGATGTATGCATCAAAAAAGCCACAACAGAATGCGGGTTCCAAGTTTAGTGCCTTCAGCTATCAACACACAGACTGCAAATTCCATAACAACAAAGAAGATGCCTCCAGTCTACACGGTGTGTACACTGCACTGGAACTCACTGTCCCCAAGAGCCTGATTACTGCCTGCAAGATAACCCCCAAGGAGACCACTCTGCCTCCAGAGAGAGCCCAGAAACTGTGCAGATGAAAAGGAGAAAGAGTTATGGGACGATGAAAGGAGAAGGGGACAGAAAGGATCCGGACAGCCTCCATTTTGGGGATGGTCATACCAGGAAATGCCTCTGTAACTCGGCAAAGTGCCAATGTGCCTTTGCTGGGCTTTGCTGGAATGTGACCAAGTATCCCTCCTGGATAAATCCTTCCAAGCAAACAACCGTGGTTTCATAGAAAGGGTGTGGTCTGCCCTTACTCCCTCTGGTCTTGGGCAATCTGCAGAACTCTCTTTGCTCAGACAACGATCTATAAATTGATGGCACCTCCTTGCCCAGGGACCACTAAGTCGCTGCATGGAAAGGCCTCTGAAAACACGACTGAAGCTGTTGGCATGGATGGGCTGGCATGAAAAGGTGTTAAGAATACTTCAAGAATGATGAGATTTCCTATTAATGGCCAGCTGCTGAAATAAAGAGGAATGGGCACTACAACAGCATGACAACTCCATAACTAATTCCGAGTTTATTTCTCCAAAGCAGTAGCAGGGCACTAGAACAAGTGGGAATGCCATGAGCTGGAGTCACTATAGAATAACCAGCACTGCTGTGCTGGGGCTGAGAAAGCAAGAAACAAGTGAATGATGGAGCAAATGGCCCATTCCATGCCCAAATTTAAACATGTGTGAAACTGAACAATCCCTGAGATTATTTACAAATCCAGACCATGAAAACAAGAGTCAAAGCAATAGGAGAGAAAGGCAGGTCAGGCGCGATGACAGAAAGAATACTCCTGATTGCACTGATTGTTGATGCCACAGGACCTAGAGTTACTTTGTTTGAAGGTGAGGTAGCTGCAGCGGGACACTTCAGATACAAGTATCACACAGGAGGCAGAAATGCAACAGCACAGCATGCACCAGAAACATGCTGAGAACAGTTCTGGGCCAGGGTGTCACTGCTCTTATTGCTGGTGATCGATTCAATCACCATGAAAGGTCGCAGCAGGGAACTCCAGCTACTCTGACAGTGCACTGTGATGCTGGAAACTGGCTCCTACACCCATGGGGCATTTAATCTCTTAGGGGAAAAGAAGGGAAATTAAATTCCTTCAATCTACCATCCCCAGCACCGCTTTCCTCCTGCTAGTTTATGGTGCTCAGGCATCAGAGTAACTTTCCTCTCAGAAGTTGCATGGAGGTTGATCAATTACTCACTCTCACGCTTGTGTTTCTGGGTGGCTCCAGCACTCCCTCTTTAGGGGTGGACTCAAGGTTTTGAGCACATGGAACAAAACTCAGCCATGGTTTAGGAAACATGGGCACAGGTAGAACCTGAGCTCTCTGCACTGACCAAGCCATTTTCCAGTGCAAGGCCAATTGTGTTTCCTCCGAAAAACCCTCCAGGTTGAAACCACTCTTGAAAGAAAGTGAGCAAAAAGAGAGGTTTCCCTTTCCAAGACTACTCCTGAACAGCTAATGTGGTTTCCTGTGCCAGTCTAACATGTATTTCAGACTGAGTGAGAAGCATTCCTGGTTCCTTTGCCTTGTCCACGCTCCTTGACATGGGGCCATTTTCTACAAACTCGATCTGTAGTCAGGGGGAATCAGATTCATCCTGCAAGTTATGCATCTGAAAGAGGGAAGAATGAACATATGATAGGACACACAGGCCACCTCCTGCACTGCTCAGGAAGACCAGGGCCCCAGTCACACCTGCATGATGCCACATCAGAAACACTCCACAGCCAACCCTCACCAGAGAGGCAGCCACAGCTCCTGGGTGTCCCCAGCACAGACCTGTGTGAGCCACAGCAGTGCAGGGCACCAGGGCAGCACTTTGGCCCAACAATGTGCCCAAGCAGCACTTAGGCACAAACAAAATACAGCAGCCTTAGTGCTCCACCAAAGGCCAGACCGTGGTGGGTGGGTTGACAGGCCAGACAGCACCTTCCTCTTGCAGGATGCCAAAATATCCTGGAAACAAAGCCCTGCCCTCGGACAGAGCTGAGATCCTGCCACAGAGCACCCAGCTACCTCAGTGTCTTCCCAGAGCCCTTCTTCCATGTCGTGGTCACCCTGAGGGTCTCGTGGTGGAAATGAAGTGTGGATGGGTCACAACAACCACCCCGACAGGTCAGGGATATTTGAGGGACACGACAGAACTCGATGGGGAATGGCACCACCAGCTCTAAGGGTGGCAGAGCAATGGCAGAAAACATTCTGGCATAGGGCACCAAGTGCCAACACGATGTGGCAATAGGGGGGGAAGCGGGGGGAGGGGGTCCCACCTGGGCCCCTTGGTGGGGTGGTGAGAACCAGCCTGGCCGCCCAGACCACCCATTCCCACCACCTTCCCCAGCCCTCTGCCTCTCCCACGGCCCGGGCCTCTCTCAGCCCCAGGCTCCGGGAGCCCCCCCGACCCCCCGCACCGCCGGGCCGTGCCGGGCCGCAGCCCCGGGGCCCCGCTCCGCCCCTCCCCGCCCG
>VXBX01007348.1:302073-328235 GCA_013400415.1 Scytalopus superciliaris
TGGGGTGTGAGGGAGGGTCGGGATTGGGACCAGGGTCTGGGGTCAGATCGGGGTGTAAGGAAGGGCCAGGGTTTGGGGTCAGGATTCAGGGCTGGGATGTGAGTCAAGGGCTGGGATTTGGGGCCGGGGTGTGAGGTGGGACCGGGCTTCGTGACTGGGGTTTGGCATCTGAGGGAGGGCTGGGATCTGGGGCCGGACTGGGGTCTGAGGCCAGACCAGGGTTCAGGGCCGGGCCAGGGGTCCCGCCCCACCTTGCCCCACAGGAAGGGGAGCAGGGCCTGCCATGTGCCCTCAGCATCCATCACTCCCCGAGCACTGGTCAGTTCACCTGTGGCCACCGCTGTGGGTCCGGCCCTACAGAGCCCCCCAAGGAAACCAACAGCCCGGAGAGCAGAGGGTTGTCTGTCCCACTCCGCTGTGCTGGGGCCCTCTGGGCCCCCAAGGTGTGGTGTGAAGGTGTGGGGAAGGTCTGCAGCTCCAGAGACGCTGTGCTGAGCCTTGCTGGGGCAGGGACACACGGGGGACCACACGCCCTTCAGGGGCAAAGCAGTGCTCACAACCCCGACCCACACCTCCTTCGTGAGTGACAAAACTTGAATCTCCAGGAAACGCCTTCAGCGATGCTCGCTGAGCACTCTGATGGTAAAAAGTCACTGCGTCTCATTTAGTGTTTACAGAAGAGGGAGATCAGGGTGGGAAGCCAGGAGTGGCCCGTGTAAACGCTGTCTCATGGCTCATTGCTGTGGCTGTGCTTGAAGGACCCCAGAGATGCTCTTGGGGAAGCTGCTTGGTGGGTCTTTCTGGTTCTGTTTAACTGGTGATGACCACACACTTCCAAAGAGCAATCCTCCAGCACCCTTTGTCCTTTAGTGCCACCCATCTCCAGGGTTTCCTGTGGCAAATGGCCCTGCCATGACCCTCAGGGATCCCCCAGGTCCCTCAGGGACCCCCGGCCTGGGCAGCAAGGCAGCTCTTCCCTCGCGGTGCCAGGATGCTCCAGGACATTTGCCACGAGGTCTCACCACTGGATCAGGTCCCCGTGGATCATCACCCCTCTCACGCCAGTGTCTGTGCCTGGCTCTGACAGTGGTGATCCAGCTGTGGAGCTGTGCCCACAGAGGCCTCCCGGCTCAGTTGCTGGGAGCAGCCTCTGCACCCTGGCATTTGTCTCCGTGCTGGGTTTTGCTCCTGCTTTTGCGCTCAGGAAGCAAAGCGTTATCAAGTGCTTCTGAAGTGGTGGTGGCCCTCGAGCTGAGAACCAGAGCACTTCACCAGGCCTTTGTTCCCTTGCTCAGAGCTGTCTGGCTCTTCTCAAAGGACTAACAGCTTGCAGATGCTGTTTGTTCAATTAAAAGAGTAACCTCGTCTCCAGCTTCAGAGAAATGTCTGCAAAAACTGCTGCTTTCTGCCTTGCTCCCAGCAGTGCATCCAGGTGTTCTGTCAGCACAGAAATGAGAAAGGTCAGGGGTTTGGGTCAAGGCCTGGGGTTTGGGTCAAAACTTGTGGTTTGGGTCGAGACTTGGGGTTTGGGTCAAAACTTGGGGTTTGGGTCAAGGCCTGGGGTTTGGGTCAAAACTTGTGGTTTGGGTCGAGACTTGGGGTTTGGGTCAAAACTTGGGGTTTGGGTCAAGGCCTGGGGAGAGCTCCCCTCGTTACTGAGTGCCTGCCCTGGAGCAGTGCCCCTGACAGCTTCTGCTGCTCCATTTAGTGCTTGCAGTGGCAACTGCCAGGCTGAGTCTCTTCGAGCAGCTGCACTTCACTGAGGGAGGGAACAGTGAAACACTCATCAGGAGACACCTCCATTGCCCAGTACATCGATTTCTTTGCCCACAACAACCCCATGCAGCACTAAAGGCTGGGAACAGAGTGGCTGGAAAGCAGTCAGGCAGAAAGGGACCTGGGGGTTCTGATTGACATGAAGCTGAACATGAGTCAGGGGTGCCCAGGTGGCCAAGAAGGCCAATGGCATCCTGGCCTGGATGAGGAATAGTGTGGCCACAGGATCAGGAAAGTGATTCTGCCCCTGGACTGGGCACTGGTGAGGCCACACCTCGAGTGCTGTGTCCAGTTCTGGGCCCATCAGTTTAGGAAGGACATTGAGGTGCTGGAGCATGTCCAGAGAAGGGCAACGAGGCTGGTGAAGGGACTGGAGCACAAGCCCTGTGAGGAGCAGCTGAAGGAGCTGGGTGGGCTCAGCCTGGAGAGAAGGAGGCTCAGGGGAGATCTTGCCACTCTCTACAACTCCCTGACAGGAGAGTGTAGCCAGGTGGGGATTGGGCTCTTCTCCCAGATAACCAGCAGTAGGACAGAAACACCACTTAAACTGCTCCAGGGGAGGTTTAGGTCAGACATCAGGAAGAAATTCTTTACAGAGAGAGTAATTGGGTGTTGGAATGGGCTGCCCGGGGAGCTGATGGAGTCACCATCTCTGGAAGTGTTCAAGAAGAAACTGGATGTGGCACTCAGTGCCATGGTCTATTAGAAGAGATGGTGTTGGGTCAAAGGCTGGGCTTGATGATCTCAGAGGTCTTTTCCACCTAGTTGACTCTGTGATTCTGTCCTCAGAATGACCAGACACACATCCTGCTGCCCTGCCAGGCTCTGCAGGCAGCACATCTTCCATCCCTGGGGCTGGTCAATGTGTGAGCAAAGACAGCCCCCGAACCACCACCTTGAGCTGGAGACCTTAGTGCCTGACATTCAGTATTTTGAGATTTTCAAAGGCATTAAAAAAAATATCTGAAGGGCATTGGAATACCAGGTGGTTCACACTTCTCCACATGTTGGCGAGTGATTAGTCATGACACCCCCGACAGCAGCACTGGTACAGTTGGTGCTCTGTGGACAAAGACAACAAATCACAGAAAGGTGAAGTGGCTTTGGCTGAATCCAGGGCTGATTTGCCTGCAAAACTGAGCTGGCTCTATGTCCTGCCCTCCTTTCTCTCCTTCACCTGTGCCCCACCTGTTAAGCAATGCTGCTGTTTGGAAAAGCTTTGCAGCCCTGAGATGAATGGCAAATTCTTTCTCACTTGATGCAGCTCGGCCGTGGGGTGTTTAGCCACAAGGGATTGTAGATATAAAAAAGTGTATGTGGGTTCAAAAAGGACTGTTGATATGAGAATAATTCTATCAGTGTTGGTAAAGAACTGACCCCTGCCCGGGAAAGGGGAGCTTTGTGTTGGGCTGTGTCCTGCCCCAGGTGGACTTAGTGCGGAGGAGGGCACAGACCTGCCTGGACAAGCTCTGACTATAAAGAAACTGGATTTCGGGCGGCTTGAGGCTGTTGACAAACACAACAGCTTCAACGCTTAACAAAGCAGCCGTGAATTAGGCTTTAGAGAAGCATCGATTTTCACCAATGCTAGATGGAGCTCTGCTACTCACAAACACCGCACTCGTGTGGGCTTTCAGACAAGTGTTTATACTTCTGAACGTGTTTGTGCCTCGGGATCCGCCGTGGCTGTCGGCCGTCCAACACAGCTTACAGAGCCCTTTTCCGGGTTCACTGAGGCAGGAAGGCCAGGGGATAGGATGGGTGGGTCAAGCTGAGTGTCATGGACACAGAGTTCCCTTCTTGTCCTGTTCTCCTCCCTCCCTCCTTCAAGTCATCACAGCCTACAAATGCAATTTATTTACAGTCAAAATACTTATCACATCATGGTCTCTGCAGGGCTCACAAAAACGGATGCAATATCTACAGATGTAAATCCATTGCACCACGGGCTTGACACTAGGGATGAGTCAGATCATGTCCAGGCTGCCATCCCATGTGCTGGAATACCGGCTGGCATTGCAGGGGCAGGCGGGGAGATGTGGTCTGACAGCAGTTGAAGCAGCGACGCCAAGGGTGTGCTGTCTCACAGCCTCTGTGCCAGCACAGCTGCCACACAAACCGCCCATGGGATGGCGAATCCTTTCAAGATGTCGATGTTCCGAAAAGGCCAGCTCTGAGAGCTCAGGGATGTCTTTTCCCTCACATGCTCTGCTGCGTGGTACCAGCCAGAGGTCCAGCCGAGGGGACAGAAGCACCACACAAAGGCTCTGGTGCCGAGGCACACACCGGCTGCTCGCTGGTGTATCGCGCAGTGCCCCCCTGATCTGCCACTTCCCCACAACCCCTGAGCTCCTGTGGGATTGATCCTGCAGCTCGTGAAGCTCCTGCATTTGAAATACATGCTGGAGGCAAATATTTGAGGTGCTTGATGAGGGGTGTGTGGACTCCAGCTGTACCTGGACTTGGGTCCCTGTGCCATGGTGCATGGAGTCCCCAGAAACCTCTCCCTGACCCAGCTGGGGGGGCTTGACCCCCTTTAGCCTTGGGCCTGTCTCTGCCAGCCCTTGGCTGGGCACACATGCGTGTGTATCTGTACATGTGTTCCTGGGTCTCCTGACATACCCCTGCAAACACCCCTTCTCCCTGTGCCTGGGGGGCTGTGTGTGTGTCACCCCGAGCTGGTGACACCGGGAGGGAGCTAAATGAGGGAGCGCTGATGAGGAACTCATTAATTCTGGTGCCTGTCAGACTCAGAGGATGATAAAACGCTGCATCCTTCTGGAGCTGCGGGGTGCAGCAGTAGGACTGGGAGACAGCAGTCTGGCCATCCCCCATCCCTCCTCCAGCCGGCCCCCCATCCTGCACCCCTGTGTCCTGGCATCCAGCTTGCATCCAGCCCCTCTCCTCCCCTGGCAGAGGAGTGGGAGGGTTGCAGGGTGGATGAAGGCCGGTGAGCATGTGGGTTATCAGCTGGGTTTGTGCAGGCACCATATCCACCACAGCTGCAACCCCGCAGCAGCGGCTCTCTGGGGTTTGAAGGGGTGTGGGGGCTCGGATGGGAGCAGGGATGATGCCCTCCTTTCCAGCCCTGCACACCCAGAGGTGCCTCAGCACAGCCAGTGTGTGACTGTGCACCCATGTGCAAGCATGAGCCAGTGCACGGGGTGGCATGTTCACGGGGCATGTTCACGTGTTGCTCCAACTGCCTGGACACGGGCAGAGGCTTTGGTGGTGCCTGGCAGCATTCCTAATGAATTCAGTGATGCCCTTCACATCAAACAGCCACAGGAGAAGGCGTTTTTCAGCCCCATCTTTATTCAATGCGCCAAGCATGCCGCTCCTGTGCCTCACACTCGCAAACATCTTGTTCACAGCTGCGGCTTCAAAAGGACCAAGGGAGAAGGAATGGTGGGCTGTGAGGGAGGCAGGGAGCGTGCTGGGGCTGCCGGTGGTCACCACCCCGTCAGGGAGGAGCTGAGACCCCTGGACACCACCGCAGATCTGCTGCTCTGGGGTGCCCACAGCCAGCCACACTGCCAGTCCCCAGCCATCCTGCAGGGCCAGGTCTGGGGCTGGCGGCCAAGCAGACGGGCAGGAGATGGATGGAGGACAAGGGGGTTCTGTCCTACTCAGAGCTGCCTCTGCCCCCTCCTCTTCTTCCCTGCTCCACTTTCAGCCCAGCCCCATCCATCATGCAAGGCTGAAACCCAATTACCGTCCCAGGGAGGGGGTGGTGCAGCGGCAGAGATGTCCATTAGCCTCGGGGATGGAGATGGAGCGATAGGAGCTCTAATGGCCTCTCCTGATGGCAGCCTGGCTGCCCCAGCTGCACGGGATGACACCAGAGCAGAGCTCAGTCCCGGTTTGCAGCCCTTGGCAGGGATCTCGGTGCAGATTTGGAGCCATGCACATGCACGCGTGTGCTCCTGTGGCTGTGTGTGCTTGCACGACTTAAAACCACTCCAGCACCCACAGGAGCTGCCCCAGCCGTCTCGATTGCAAGGCAGCCCAGAGCTGTTCCCTCCCCACCTTCACTTGTCCCACTGGAAGGAGGATATTTGGCGGTGGAGCCTGCTGGGCTCTGAAGTTTAATTAACCCGTCTCCCCCCTTTACAGTCTTCCCTTTCTCTGCTTAAATGCCACAAATGATCCTATGCAGATGCTAATCTGCAGAAGGGAAAAAAAAAGATTCCACATTTAATTGCAGAACATAAAGATATTACAGGGTCATTAAAACACCATGAATATGGAAATGAAATCCACAGGCATCCATGCAGATAACGGCAGGGAAAAGGGAGCCGTAGGTGAAGCTGAAAGGTGGAGAGTTCACCTCCATCTGGATACATCATTAACCCCCTGCTCCAGGCAATCTCCAAGGGCCAGGGAGGGGGATCTCGGGGCTCTCGGGGGTTCTGGCCTCAGCCCGCCGGACCAGCAGCAGGGAGAGGGTGGTGCTGGCCGGGGCGGAGGCCGAGCAGCGAGGGTTGGCCCTTGCTACAGGCTCTGGGGATCGGCCCCCAAAGATGCATCGAGTCCCTGCCAAGCCTGGTTTGTGGCTTGGACAACCACGGAACCCGACAGCACAGGAAGGCATGCCAGGATGGTTTCTCTCTTCAGAGGCTCCTTCCCAGCTCGGAGCGGCTGTGGGGCCACGCTCGGTCCCCCGTGTGCCTGGGGCTCGTTACCGGGCTGATCCCAACACCTCATCCCTCCTCCGCTCGGACTCCCTCCCGCTGCGCACGCTGCCGGCTTGACACTGACATGAGCTGCTAAGCGGGAAAAATTAATAGGGGCCTCGCTAATTGGAGGTGAGACGCCAGGAAAGGGAGACAGAGCTGCACGGGGCGCTGCCGCCCGGGGGGCAGGGTGGCTCTGACACCCCGGGCTCAGTTGGAGAGGCGGGTGCGGTGGCACGGAGTGGCGTGTGGTGTCGGGGTCAGTGGCCAGGGTGGCAGGAGCCACGGCCATGTGGTCTTGGGGGCTGTTGGTTATGCCTTGCTGCCTTGCCTCTGTCCTTGCAGCCTTTAGGACATCCCCAAGGAGCTGCAGCCCCTGAAATTCGGAGCCTGCCTGATGGGAGGCCGTGGCGAGGAGGGCACGGTGGTGCTGGGACACCTCCGGACCCTCGGGACCCCCAGCACGGCACTGCGGTGCCCTCCTCGCCGGGCTGCCAGAGCCCCCCTGCTCTCTCAGCAGCAGCTTTTGCCTCCAGGGAGAGAGCGAGGAGAAGAAAAGCAGATTAGAGTTATCTCAACTGCATCTCCACGCTGAGCTGAGAGCTAAATGTCAGATCTCATCTGACACAGCTCCGAAGGGGAGATGAGGAGTCCCGGCGCCCCCCTCGCCGCCGGGGGGCACCTATGGGGGCGCGGGCAGCGGGGCTGGAAGCTGGGCACCTTCTTACCCCGGGAACAGAGAGGGGAGACGGCCGGCTCGGGGTCTGGCAGAATCCCAACCGCAGCCCTAGAAACTTTCGTCCTCCGGTTCCCATGGAAACGAGGAATTTTCTTCTCCCCAAAGTTGAGCCTTGCGCTCTCTGCCCAAGCCCAGCCCCTACGCCAGAGCCCCGCGGGACGGCGGGGTGGTGGGAGCTGCTGGTCCGGCCGGTGCGGTGCCTTTGGCTGTGTCTGTGGAGCAAGAGCCCGGCTCTTGGGGGGCTGGAGGCAGCACAGACCCCCTGCGTGTTGCAGTGCCAGACCAGGACTGCCTGAAAGGTGGAGAGGTGCCGAGGAGGAGGATCGTCGCCTGCTAAGCATACCCTGTCACCCTCCACACCTCGGCCAGGGAAAATGAGCAGCCTGCTGGGAAAAATAAGCCTGCAAAGTAACCAGAGAGACCTCACTCCGGCCCCAGACGTGGCGCAGTGTGAGCCCCGGTGACTGATGGCCACGCAGCGGGAGCCAGCTCCGCTTTTGGCTCCAGCTGGGAACGACGCTTGGGGAGCGATTTGAGACCGTTCATCAGCAATCAGAGGGTTTCAGCGCTCCCTTCACCTCGGGCAGGAAGATGACGTCCCCGACACCTGCTCTGATGCAAGGAAAAGCTTTCCCATTCCACCAGCCCCGGGAAGCGCCGCAGCAGCGGCTTGTCAGGGCCGTGTCCCTCGTGCAGGTCTGGGGCCATTGTCCCTGCAGCCACTGGTCCCTGCCAGCAGAAGCCGGGGCTGCCCCGACCTCCTGTGGGCTGCCAGGAATGGGCACCGGGTGCCAGCCCTGCGGCCACTGAAATCCTGGGGGCTGAGCTCCAGGAGCTTTTCCATGGGATAAATGTGGAGGAGTCAGGTTTAGACAACAATGACTAAAACTAAGGTTCGGCAAAAATTAACTCCGAAGAGGGGAATGTTCCAGGCGCTGCCATTCGCTGTCAGTAAAAATAAACCTGCAGGTTAAACAGAGCCTTCTCCTCCTGGGTGCTCATGTGCCAGATCTGAGAGCTTCCTCCAGCTGAAACGGTTAAAAGCATAAAATCACCGAGGCCCAGTTCTGCCCTGCCCTGTTAAGCATCATCCCCAGGGCTGGGATGGGGTCCCCAGGGCCCCTCAGTACTCAGGGCTGGGGTCACCTCGTTAGCACTGAGGGCTGGGGTCCAGCGAGCACTCATTCCACATCTGGGAGCTGGAGGGAGCTGGAAGCATCAGGTGGTGTTTGAGGCTCGCTGGTAGGGCTCCTCCCTGCACCACAGCCCTTCTCCAGGGGCCAGCTCCTTCCCTCTGCCTGCCACTTGCGCCAGGGTTTTAATTAGTGCTCCTCTGTATATTCAGCAAGCAGGAGCCCGGAATGGAAATGTACAGGTGTCCCCTTGATCCAGTTTCCATGGTTGCCACATCGAGGTGGGGGCNTATTACAGTGGCTTCAATCCACTGGCAAAGAAGGGAAGGGGGAGAGCGTGGGGGAATAAAAAATGCTGGATGAAAAGGCCATGTTCCTGTGGCTTGGCTTATTTGCTGTAATTCTTTTTCTCCTATTAGCAAGCCCTGTTTTCCAAGACGCTCAAAGTCCAAGAGCTCGCTAACGAGATCCCAGCTCTCCCTGGCGTGGGGGGGAGCAGCGCAGGCAGCCACGCTGGAGTCACACTAATGCCCACGGGGCCACCCCGGAGGCTGAAGGAGAGAAGCAGGATGTCACCATTGGATTATTTAGCCCCGACCCTGCCTGTGCAAGCAGGCAAAATCCTCTCTGTTTACCCGGGGAGGGAGCTGGGGGTTGGGGGTGCAGCTTTTGTGCAACGGGCATTAAAAATAACACAGAAACGGCACGGGCCCAGGAAAAATCCTCTCTCCTTGCGCTGCACTGTGTGGTTTGGCTTGCCAAGTGCGTGGAAGAAATCCCCTCTCCTCGTCGCGCTGGCAACGTCCCGCACTGTGGCAGGCAAACACACACGCCGAGCCACGGACCTATTAGTCACTGGTAAATGTTCTTTTCTCTCCCGATTTGTTTCCCTTAAGCTTGATGTTTTCCTCTCCTGCTGCCCCGGCCCCATCAGGCTGCAATTAAAGCCAGGAATCAAAGCCGCATGGTGCAATTAAGGCGCAGGACGCGGGATGCCCCGGGGAAGGAGGCAGCGAGCGCTGGGCTCTGCTCACACACCCTCACAGCCTTGTCCCGTGCCCTGGAGAGTGGTGACGGTGCGAGGAGGCAGGAAAAGCGCAGGCTGAGCCCAGCCCAGCTCTGTCGTAAAGGTCTTCCTGCTGTTCACGGTATCACCAGATCCAGCACCTGGAGGATGGGCTGAGATGCATCCAGTCTTGAAACGAGATGAATTTTACAGGCTGTGAGGATCATTAAACACACAGAGCAGCTCTGAGGTGGGGAAGAGACCAGGTCTGCTCACAGTGCCTCTACGTTGAATTTAAATCTCCCTCCTGCATGGGCAGAGCTGTGCCCGTCCCTGCACAGGACCCTCCAGCCCCCACAGCCAGGGGGACATGCTGATGGTTGCTCACTGCACTCTTCCTCATGGTTTTCCTTTGGGGAAAATGCTGAGGCTCCCATCCCAGAACCTGGAACCGCCATGCTGGATCATGTCCCTGTGCCCCGAGAAGAACTCATGGGACAGTCTGGCCACTGGTGTCCTGCTCCTGACCAGGCAAGTGTGATGCTGGGGGCCCCATCCAGCTCTGGTGTGGGCTGACAGCGGCCAGGGCTGAGGGACACGGGCTTGGGGCACTGCCTGGGCAAGCACATTGTCAGTGCCCGGCGAGGTGTGACAGCAGGCAGTGAGCCAGCACAGTGCCTGGGCACAGCATGGCAGGGCTTGCTGCTGCCATGGAAGGGTCACACCTCTTGGCCAGACAGGACCAGTTGGCCCCACCAGCACCAAACCACCGCCACAGCAAGCTGCAGCCAGCCCTGGAGCTGGTGCCCATGTGGGAAGTGCTGGGGAGCAGGAGTTGCCCACCAGAGGACAGGAACCCACTGTGCTCTTCTGCCTCAGAGGTGCCAGAAACTCTGGCACCCCCCACAGCCCGTCTCCCCAGCGCTGGGGCCCGGCCCGACAGCCGCCCCACGCAGAGGCAGCCCCAGCTTTGGAAATAGATAGTAACAAGTGAGCGCAGGCAGCAGAAGTAGCAAAGCATATGGTAGGTGTTGGAGTTTATTCCTGTCGGTGAGTGTCAGCAGCGACAGACGGCTGGGGGTGGCAAAGCGAGAAATTTTGGTAGGCACCCGTGCAACACCACCCCACGGATGCTACAGCTGCGGCGAGGGTGGGGACCCTGCCGCCCCCCGCCGTGTGCCATCAGCAGAGCACTTACATGAGCAGGGCCCGGCTCTGGGATGCTCTCCTGGCGCTGGTGAGAGCAGCTCAGGGCTGTCTGAGCCACCTCCCTGCTCCCCGGGAGCGTTTGGCATCAGTGGTGACCAAAGCCCAGGCACTCCCAGCCTCCCCACGCTGGGCAAAACCACAACGCATTTGGCGGCTCCCAGACGAGCAGAGCCCCAGGAACCCCATCCTTCCCAGCTGAAGGTCACCTGCCTGATCTGGAGGAGGACCTGGGAGAGTGAACTGCCCCACAGCCCAGGGTCTGCCTGTTCAGGCAGTGATCCTGCTGCCACAGGGGAGCAGTGCCCTCCAGTGCTGCCCACTCAGCCCAGCCCGGCCCTGTGCTACCTGGGGCTTTCACTGGATCGGTCCGGTGGCCAGACCTGCTTCCCCACCCAACGCCTCTGCCAGGAGATGAAGTGGGCAGGCAGCCAGCAGGGTGGGAGGGAACAGATTGTCCGTAAAAAAGCGCGTCAGCTCCCAACCAGCAGCTCGGAGCAGGATCTCCTGTGGGTTTATATCCCATTTTCCTGAGCCCACTGGGAAGGTTTGAGGCTGTTTAAGGACTCTTTGCTGGCGTCCTCTTTGGGTTCCTACACTGCCCTGGCAGCACCATGGTGATGGGGGGCTGGGAGAGGTGAGCCCCCACCCTGACAGAGGCTGCCCACAGGACTGTACTGCCTGTGGAGCTCCCTAGAGCTGCTGATCCTCAGTGGCTTGGACACTGGCCATGACTTCTGTCCCTTGGAGCATCCCACCCTACCTGGACTGGGCAAGGGATAGCCCTGGCAAGTGCTGGAGCCTGCGCAAGTGCTCCCCTGGCACAGGTGAAACAAACACTGGCCAAGCAGCAGCTCACCTGCAGCTCCTGCCCTGGCTAATTGCAGTGTTCGCACTTCACACCGATGTGCTTGATAAGATTAGTGATTACAGAAAGCTCATACTACAATTGGACAGAAATCTCATACAACAATTGGACTGAGTCTGGAGTCGTGTGAGGGAAATTGGACAGAGCTACAAATGGGAATTAATTATAACCTGGCAGTGAGAGATTGGAGGGTTTGAATCTGTATTTTTATGCATTTCTCAGTGCAGCCTCTGGCTCTCTCGTGGGTGTGAAGGGCGCTGAGGGATTCACTACAGTGAAGATGTGCTCACTCCTGTCTGGGCCGTCACAAGGCTCAGATGGGGGATGTTGCAGGATGGGCCCTGGGCTGGGATCCTGGTGCTGCCCTGGCATGGGTGATGTGGCTGCGGCATTGCCGGAGCTCTCTGCCCTCCCTGCTCTCTGCCTGGCAGCTGCTGTTATCTTCATTGCCATGGCAATGCCAGCCTGGCTCCCACGGCGTGTCCGTGTGTGCCTCTGCCGGCAGTGTGGCCATGATGACAGATGTGGTCCCACACTGGGCAGGAGCCCTGTTCCCACCACAGCCCACCAAGCCGAATGACCCCGATGCAGGCAGGGTGTCAGGACAGCCCCAAAGAGCTGTGGGGATGGAGATGGAGACATGTCCTCTCACCCAAGGTTTTGGAGTCTGAGTGGCAAGCAGGGGGAGAATAGGGAGCTCTGCACCCAGAGCATCTCCCAGCCCTGCCCCATGCCAGATCCAGCTGGGTGCCCTCCACTGCAGCAGGACCCCCAGCTAAACCCACACTGGACTCAGCCAGACGCCCCCCGCACTGGTACTGCCCGTGGCCCCAAATGCCGTATCGATTGGTGCCAGGCTGCACTGTTATTAAAGTGTTTGCCAGCAGCTGCTGGCGTTTAACAAATCCTCCTGTCTTCTTGTTTATGTCATTTTTTTTCCCTCCCACCTGGGCCTACTTGATGCTTTGGGAATTTTGCAAACATTTTGAAGGCAGCATTTCAAACTCCAGCAGGCAGCTAATAAGGAGCAGGTCGCTGGAAAGGGAGAGGAGAGGCGGGAGAGATCCCTCATCCATCCTTGCAAACACATGCTCCCTGTGCTCCCCCAGTGCAGTTCCACACATTCCAGATGCCCACCCTGACCCCAGCCCTGAGCCAAGGCTGGCTTGAATTAATGGGGAGGGGGAGTCCAAGGTGGTGCTCCCTGTCCACTCACTGCTTTTTCCTGTCTACGGAGGCAAAGTCTGGGCCCAGGTCCTTGTTGGATTGCCAACAAAGCAGGAGAGCAAAGTGCAAATGGAAAAGCAACACAGGGAGTGTGTGCCTCGGGGCTGACAGTGCCACGAAGCGCCGCCTGCCCTGGGTACACCCCTCAGGCTGCTGCCACGGACCTGGCTTTCAGCAAAACGCCAAGTGCCGTCGGGCTGACAAGGACCCTCAGGGCATTTGCTCCCGGCGGAGCCCTGGGACCCCAGCCGGGGGGGTTTCCGTGTCCCCTGGAGGAGCACGGACTGCAGGGTGCCCGGATCCAGGGGGAACGCAGAGGGCGTCACTCTCCAGCGGTGTGACCCTCGCCTGATGTGACTATAAGAGACTGTGGGATTCAATTAAGTTCTGCTTTCCTCCGGGTAACAGTGGGAGTCTCTCCTCTCCGCTTTAAGGCAGACACGCTGCCATGGAAGACAAATGCTCGCAATAAGCGCGGTGCCGGGGGAGGCCGATGCTTCCCGCAGCCGGCAGTGCCCGGGGCGCGTCCGCCGCTTCCCCGCGCCCTCCCAGCGCCCCCGCACGCCCGGCCCGGCCCAGGGGCCCAGAACCGGGTGGACAAGTAGCCGTGGGCACCCGGCAGGCTCCGGCACAGGACCCGCAGGACCACCCCCTTCCCCGCGTGGAGCCCCCCCCGCCCCGCGTGGGTCCCCGCGCCGCCGCCGGCCGAACGTTGCCAGGCAACGGGAAGATGCTTTTCTGACCGAAACGCTAAATCGGCAGCCGGGTCGGGGGTGGGGGGAGGGAAATGGCTGGCCTGGGGCTGCCCGGAGGAGCACATGAGATCTCCCCCACCCCCAAAAATCCTTAGAGGAGAAACAGCTATTGCAGCCCAGCTCAGCCAAAAGCTCCTCCAGCCACTGCCAAGGACCCCTGAGCATCAGCCAAGGACAACGCTTGGCTCTGGGACCCCATGCCTGGCTGGGGGACAGGGCAGGGACAGGGTGTCCCCCGGCAGGACAGCCCTGCTGCCTCCTCACTGCGGAACCCTGCCGGGGAGCCTTGGCCCTGCCGTACGCCCTAGATGAGATCGAGCCCCTAATTCGCCCTCTCCCTCCCTCTCCAGCCATCACGCCGCGGCTAAATGAGCTCCAGGCAATTTTCTCAGAAGTTGACTCCTCCGCGCTGTGGGAACACAGGACTAAAAATAGCCAAGGCCTGTGTGTGCCTCTCGCCCAGGTGAGCCTCACTCCAGAGATAAGGGCAAAGGAAGCTGCGGATGCCGCCGGTTCCTCCACATCCAGCAGTCTCCCTCACTCTGCCTCATCTTCCTGCATGGATTGGGCCACACAAATGTGCAGCGCAGCTATGGCAGCCTGGGGACCCCCAACCAGAGAAATCCCGAGGGTCAGACATCCCTTGGCATCAGCAGCGACAGGCAGAGCCGCCCCTGGGCTCGGGCTCTCACCTGGCAGCCTCCAGTGGCTGTGCTTTACCTGGGCATCCCCTGAGCCGACGGGCTGTGTTGTGGAATGGTGATGTATTCCCCTGCTCCCCCCTCCACCAGCTTACAGTTCAGAGGCTCCTCTCAGCCTGACCCAGCCCTCCCAAGTCCAGTGAAGCAGCCACGTTTCCTTCCTACAGTGATTCAATTACAAATTCAGAGTTAAACCTTCCCCCGCAAGACACCCCTCTCCACCCCTCTGGCTGCTTCCAGCGCTTTGAATGTTGAACACTTTCCAGGGATTTTCGTGTGCTCAGGCTGACCCCATCCACTCTAGTTCAGACTAACTTAATCAGCCTCATTTCGTTACTAACTGCTGCAGCTTTGCACCTCTAGAAAAAACACTTCTTAAATTATTGGCACCTGCCACGCTGCTTTCTCCACTCCTGTGGGGGCCAGAGGAGCGAGAGCAGATCTGTTCCCACCCAGCCTCTGTAGCTACCACAAACGTCAATTTATCGGAATGGTAGAAATTAGAAAAATGGCATTTAGGTAACAGACAAACATTCCTCTTTTCTTCAGCAGCATCTGGCTGAAAGCAGACTTGGAAGTAGCAGGTGCTGAGAGAAGAGTATCCTGAATGTTGGCAGGCAGGCGGGGATGGGGGGAGCCCCTGGCAGTGACTCGTGTGACACCTCACGGCTGACCCTGCACTGCGGGAGGGGCTCGGCGGGGCAGATACCGGCAGCGGGTTGGATTTCATGCCCAAACGCTGCACAAAACCGTCATCACCTTCTTCACCAGCAGCAGTACTGGGAAGGGTTGAAAGAACCAAGCAAAGAGGAGAGAGGACACTCACAGAGTGTGGGATGGGGCTCTCCCTCACTGGAGACTCGAAGGGACTGCCCTGGCTCGGGACTGCCCCGGGTCCACTCCCAAATAGAAACAGCACCTTTCCCCACATACCCAGGAGATTCATTCCCACCTCACTCCATGGCTGGTCAGCAGCACCAGGGAAGAGCTTGAGAAGCACCTTGTGCCCCTGCAAGGCTGTTTGGAAAGGGAGCAGCACCCACAAGAGCAATACTGCCCCGTGACTGGACAGTGCTGAGGCCCCAGCTCTACTCCTCTCCTCGGTCACACAGGGAGCCAGCAGGGATGATATTGTAGTATACCTTTGGAAAAGAAGGAGCCAGGGCTACACCCGTATCTGTTTTAGAAATTACTTTATTGCACTAAAAAGAGGAAATCATCTGTAAAGAAACATTCCATTCAGGTATTAATATATTTTTCACTCCAAAAATGCATCATTAAATCCAGACACAGAAATATCAAAGCAGGAACAATAGAAAATAGCTCCAGCGGAGGAGAGACCCATCCAGGCAACAGCCCTGGCTCCCACACTGCCAGACCATCATGGACCAAGGCTCCCAGGAACACATCCCGGGGCTCACTGCATGGCCACACACCTGACTCTGGCAAGGCAGCCTTGGGACAAGCTGGGGTGGGGCAGGACAACAGCCCCCAGGCCCTTGGGTCCCACGCCAGGGCCAGCCCCAGCCCAAGGAGCAGCCCAGGGCTGTGCTCCCAGCACCCCCCTTCCCCAAACTCAAAGGGACACACACCTCTTCTGTGGGGGTTGTGTCATCCCCCCAAATCTCTCAGAGCACCAGAATTTTTGCCCAGCTCCCGTTCCCGATCCCCTCGCAGCCCACCCCAGCAACACCCAGGTCCCCCCAGCTCCTCACAGGCACAGCACCCCAGGGAGTGCTGGTGGGGCGTGCAGGGGGCTGCCAGGCAGCAGCCAGCCAGGCAGGCAGGGTCCCCTTCCCACCTCAGATCTGCTCAGGGGCAGAATGTTCACTCCACACCCAGGGACATGGCCTGTGTCCCTGCCCCACCATCCACAGAGTCCCCATCCCATCCCCAGGATGAGCCTGGGTACTTGAGGACCAGAGATCACCTTGGGGAGTGTTGAGAAGGCTCAGGTGGGAAACTCCCTGTGAAGGGGGGACATGTCTGCTCCTTATGTCCTGCATGGTTTGTTTTCAGCCACAAGCTCGACAAACAGCCACGATCACCCCAAATCCCAAATCCCCCCGACATGCAAACACGGCGCGATCAGAACCATGCCTCGCATACCTGAAACATATTTACAGACAAAAGTAAAAACACTGCAAAAGATCAGCCTCGGATATAAATAGCCAACACTGAGATCTGCCATCTGCTGCAGAGGACAAGGAAGGAACATCAACTGCCAACACAGAGGTTAACACAGAGTGACACGTGTGTGCGTGTGTGTGTCCACGCGTGTCGCAACAGGTGGGGACGGGAGCGCTGCGGATCCTGCTCCCTGCACAGAAACATGCAGAGCCCAACACGACGGGTGACACCACACCAAACAACAACACGGCGTATTTTATCTACCCGCAGAAATGCCTCGGCCAGCACCCTCCCCGCTCCCACTCCCTCGGGCCAGTCAGCCGGGATGGGAAGGGTTGGGGGCACCTCGCTCCCTCCCAAAGGGAAGCTGAGAGCCACACCAGTCCCTTTGGGGAGCCAGATCATGCTGGGCACAGGAGCTGGGTGGCACCAGAGGGCACATCCCTCCTGCCCAGTGGGTGCAGCTACTCACAAGACTCTGAGCCACCACAGACAAAGGAGGGCAGAGGGTTGTGGAGCCTCAGCCTGCCCCCCTGCCCAGCCTCATCTGGGATGGTTCCAGCACTCAGGGAGGGCTATTCCTGTTGTGTCAGCTTTTGTCATCAAGCATGTCTGCTGGGACACTGACTGGGGCAACCTGTGTCCCCAGGGAGAGGGATGCCAGCCCCTGGCATCTCCCTCCTGCAGGCAGGGGACAGGCACAGGCAGCCTCCTGGATTTGTGCAAACCCAAAGCCCCCAAAGCTCCGTGAACACTTTCCCACAGGGAGTCAACACTGGGGGACAGTGCTGGGATGAGCAGGGAGGGTGGGCCGGGAAGCTGCAGGTATCAAACCAAACTGACTTGTGCATCTGTGCAGCCCCACAGGGCTGGGAGGAGTCCAGGAAGAGCTCAAAAGCCACAAACCTGACTCATCCCCCAGGGTGACCGCCCTTGGCCCACTCTCAGGTCACTTCTGCAGTATTTTCTTTGCAGTTTCCAAGACCAGAAACCTGTCTTTTAAATTAAAGCTGAGATCGATGCTGTCACCCGACTCCAGGAGCTGGGGCTTTGAGAGGTGGCAGTAAGTGTGCTACAGAGATCTACCCAGCTCCAGCCTACATGGCAGCCAGCTGGAGACCACAGGCACAGGGAGGGAAGAGGCCAGCAGGTGTTTCCATCCCTCCTGGTGGGGACTGGGCTGGAGGGTCCCCGCTCCCTGCTGGGCTCCAGGAGGTGCAGCCCCTGGCAGGAGCAGGGAGGGTGCTGGGGTAGAGGCTGTGGCTGCCAGCCCTGCCTGTCCTGCCACAGGAGGGCTGGTGCTGGCAGAGCCCCACAGCAGTGGCATTCCTGGGGACCCCCATGCTCTGCCACAGCCCTGTCCCTTCTCAGGGGGCCCTTCCAAGCCCTCCTCCAGCAGGGCTGGGGGACAGAGCAGGCCTACCCCCCTCACCCCGGCCCCACAGGTGGGTGGGCTCCCTCCGGGGCTGGCCACAGGCACCTACAGGCAGGACAGGAGGGCGGTGAGAGGCAGCTCCTTCTCCCCCAGCAGCGTGTCCCGCTTAAGGCTGCTGCCCTTGTTGACCACCTTGAGCTTCAGGGACATCTTCCTGGCATGGCCGGGGCCCAGCCCATCGAAGAAGAAGTCCTCATTGAAGATGGGGTTGCGGCTGTTCTTGACGATGGTGCTGCGCTGCTTCTGCAGCTTGCCAGGGTTGAGGCACAGCGAGACACAGCAGTTGATGCTGCGCAGGTCGACGAGGGCATCGTAGAGGTCCTCGGCGGAGACGAGGCGCACACGCAGCCGGGCGTTGGAGGGGTCATACTCGGCAGCCAGGCGGAGGCTCCCGCCCCGGCTCAGCCGCAGGCTCTGCTCCCGGTCACGGCCCGCGGGCAGGTCCAGGGGCAGCAGGGCGGTGGGCGGCTGCGCCCCGGCCGGGGCACTCCGGGCACGGCGCTGGGCGCTGGGGCTGGTGTCGGCTGAGCTGTCGTCGGTAGACAGAGAGCTGTTGCGGGCCACCGAGTGCTTCAGCTTGATGACCTTGGACTGGCTCTCCTGGCTGAAGAGCTTCAGCAGGGAGACGGAGCGGGAGAGCAGCGGGGAGCCAAAGGGCGAGGACTCGGCTGAGGAGCATGTGTCGCTCTCCCCGCCGCTGAAGTAGCGGACGGGATGCATGAGGGCTGCGCCCAGGTCGGCAGGTGCCCGGGGGCTGCTCTCGCCGTTGAGCTTGGCTCTGCGCTGGGCACTGGGCGAGGTGACGGGCGAGGGGCAGAGGCTGCTGTGCTCGCTGTGGAAGAGCGACTCTTTGCGCCGGGTGTGGGGACTCTCCATCAGCGTGGCAAAGCCATAGGAGGTCTGTGCCTTGGGCACGTAGGGCAGCGACATGGCCGTCTGTGCCTGCGGGTCGGCGTTGGTGCCGCAGCTCCCCTCGGCCGTCCAGTCCTCGGCTGTCTCGATCTGGATGATGTGCCGGCCGGCGGCCCGGGACCGGGACCGGGACCGGCTGGCCGGGCGGGGGCTGCGCGGGGGTTTGCGCCCGGCCAGGTCCTGCTCCGAGACCGAGGGGCCCAGGGCAGCCGCTGCGGGGACCTCGGAGCCCTCGGCTTCGGCGGGAGCCGCGCTCAGCTTGGGAGGGATGAAGAAGTCGGGGATCTTGTCGGGGGTGAGGACGTTGCTGTAGCGAGACCCTCGCGCGGATTCCTCCGGCCCCGCGCCCCGGGACCCACCGTTCTCCGCCACCCCCCGCAGCCGCTCCAGGAGCCACATCTTGCTGCCGCGCGTGGGGCTGCAAGAGACCCGAGGGGCGACGCTCTCACCGGGGGCCGGGCACCGGCAGGGGCGGAATGGAGCCGGCAGCTCCGGGAGCGACCAGCGACAGCGAGAGACCCGGACCCGGCAGCGCTTGGGGACGGGACAACAACGGGAAGTAACTGGCCGCGTCGAGGAACGCGGGGACCCGCCAACCCGGGGGGGAGCAGGAAGCAACCGGCCGAGGAGCGGGGGTCGGAGACCCGGCGGACGGGACCCGGGGGATGGGTACCCTGGGGATGGGGACCCGGGGGACGGGGACCCGGCGGCGCCGAGCAATGCGATGGGACGGGGCAGACGCGACGCGACGCGACGCGACGCCTGGACCGACCGGGAGCGGGACGTTGCCGGGAACCGCCGCACCTGAAGCGGAGCCGCCGCCGCCACCGCAGCCCGGGCGGGGCGGACGCGGACGCGCTTTTATACGGCGGCGGCGGCGGCTCCGGCTCCGGCTCCGCTCCCCATCCCCGCCGCCGCCGTAATCCTCCGAGTGCGGCGCCTCCACATTTCCGCACGCCGCGCCAGGCTGGACCGGCACCGACACCGGCACGGGCACCGGGACCAAGCGGCACCGGAACCAAGAGGCACCGGGATCGGGACCAGTCGGCCCCGGGGTGCTGATGTCCCCCGACCCCGGGACACCTGGCCGTCTGCCCACCGGAGTGTCGGGGTTGGGATGGGGCCGGGAGCGAAATTGGGATGGCCAACTCACGGCGCCGCCGGTCCGGAGCGCAGCCGGGGCCGGGACCGAGGCCGTCGTTCTCCTCTGGGAGCAGCCGGTCCAGGCTCTGAGCTCTTGGGCTCAAAGCACTGAGCGAAGCCAGCAGCGACTCGGGGCTGAGGGGTTGTGGGGAGTATTTAATGGTTTAACATCGCGCTGGAGGAGCTGGGGGATCAGTGCCACATGTCACACTCTCCCCCTCCCCACCCCCCCGTGTCACACAGCCCTGACGGGATGCGGTGGTAGCCGAGGACCCTGGGGCAAAACATCAGGGGCATCCACGGAGCATCACCGCAAGCCCCGGTGCTGCGCAGGGACGGGAGACTCAACCAGGTGATTGGCCCCAATCCCGAGGGGATTTACAGCCTTGGGGACTGAGCAGCACAGTGGCACGGAAGGGGCCAGCGGCTGTTCCTTTTTAGCTGCTGCCCTGGGGATGCCGTCAGGTTGCCGGGGAGCACCATCATTCCACAGAGGTGCAGGGCTGGGAATGATTGCCAGGGAGAGGAGCCTGGAGCCGTGAGTTCCTTCCACGGGAGCTGCTGCGGGAGGCCTCGGCTCCCTCTGCAGTCACGCTTGTAGCCAGGAAAAAGAGGCATTCCGCCGTGCCCAGCCAGATCGAGGGCTGGGGTGTCTCAGGGGCAGCAGCGGGGAAGGGGGACGGTGATGTCCTGGCTGGACCCTCAGCACTGCAGGGTGCTGAGCCGGGTCCCGCGCGGGGGGAGAGGGCAGATGGAACCCCCAGGAGGAGGACGAGGCTCACGGAAGGGGTGGCTGCTGAACAAAAGGCCGATGTTTGCTTTTCCTCCACCCTGAAAACCGGTGAGTAAACAAGGTGCAGAAATGGTTGAGTTCCCTTGAGATAACAAAGGGCGCGGGGGCTGGGCCAGCTCTGCCAGCGAGACTCGAGACCAGTGCCTGCGGGGCACGGAGGGGAGAAGGGTGTTGGGAGCTGCCTGAACGCAGAGTGGCGGGGCTGGGGACGCGGGCAGAGTCTGGCAGGGCTGGGGATGTGGAACCGGCAGTGTGCTACCACCTGCTGGAAGATAGGAAGGAGGGAGTCCTGCTATGGGAAGGGACTAGTGCCAGAATGCCCTGGAAAACCAAACTGAGAAGTGCCTGTTGCCGGCACATTTCAGACAGGTGGAGGGACGATTGGTTGGTGAGATCTCCAAGACTCTGGGGGAGCAAGGAGACCACATCTCTCTGCAGCTGCTCTTTTGTGGCTTCCAAGCCTTCCCAAAACACCTCAGCCTCCCCACCATCACACAGGCTGAAGCAGCAGCCCTACAACCCAGCTCTGGGGGTCACAGAGCCACCTGTGCCCATCAGCACTACATACCACCCTCAAGCAAAGTGGTTAAGCCCCTAAACCAACCCCCCTGCTAGCCCTTCATCCCCTCAGGGCAGCATGCCCAGGGCTGCAGGGCCGGGCAGTGCCACCGGCAGCCGGTGGACCACATGGGCTTGTTCTTCAGCAGCAAAAGAAGAAAGTCGGGGCTCTTACTGCCTTTCCCTGTGCTTCTATTGAGGGAAAGGTGCAATTATCTTTGCAGACGCATCACTACATGACAAAAAATAGTAGCTGAGATGGAAGTGCTGCGACCCCGCGGAATCCAACTATCAATGGAAAATTACGCATTCATTACTGGGCTTTATTTAGGGGCTTATTTTATTCACTGGCTCAGCCAGCACCGGCCAGCCCGCCTGCCTTGTCTGGTGAGGGCTGTCCCCTCAGCGAGAGGCTGGGAGTGCTGGGATGACCCCGCTCCCCGAGGTGGGTGCTGGTGGCAGCACACAGGGCAGAGCCAGGACAGGCTGCCAGCAGCTGGGACTGGTGCTGGACCCACCGTGTGGCTGCTGCCCATCTGGAGCCCGGGAGCTGCAGGCAGGCCCACCCAGGGCTCTTGCTCCGCTGGCTGCCACATTCACTAGTTGGTGACAGCTTGTCTCTGTGCCACTTGGAACTGGCCTGGCCATGGCAGGAGGCCCAGAGGTGGGTGGCCACGTGCTGTCCTGAGTGGAGGTGGGAGGGGAGCCAGCAGGGCAGGGAGTGGCCAGTGGCAAGGAAATGAATGCTGTGCAGGACCAACCCTGGGTGCTGAAGCCCACTCTGAAGCCAGGGGGACACTGGGTGATCCATGGGAAACAGTGTGACCCAGGAGGGTAGAGACAGGTGTGACTGGACAGGACAGCTCAGCCAAGGTGGGACCAGGCCGGAACTGGTGGTGATGGAGACCTGTGCCAGCACCATGCCCGGGGGTGGCACAAACCACCTGGGTGCTTTGCTCATTTCCAGGTTTAATTAGAAATGTATTCCAAACCATGAACTCGCACCGAGCGTCAGGTACGGGGGGGAAGGGGCTGTGTGTGACATAAAAAACTGCCCAAGCCCCAAGATGGCCAGGGGATCCCTGCAGGCTCTGCGTCACCTCTGCTCCCCAGCAGCCCCAGCCTTCCAAGGCAGTGCCAGCAGCTCAGCCCTGCCATGTGCCTTCCTGCAGCAGCTCTGTCCTGGCCCTGGCCTGGGAGGGCTGCAGGGGCTTGGGGCTGCCAGGAGCCTCACGTGGCAGCTGCTCCTGGGGAGAATCCAGCTGGAAATGGATGTCTTCCACAGGGACATCAGCAGCACTGGCCTCCAAGGGATTTGTGTGCCTGGCCCCACGGGCAGAGCCAAGCTGGAGGCTACAGTGATGCCCCCCAACCCCTGTCCCTTGCTGGGACAAGCAGGGGCAGCCCTGCCCAAGATGGGTTCAGGCTCTGTCCCTCCTGCTGAGGCTGCCCACCAGTTCCCACCCTGACAGTGATTCACCTGCACATGTGGAATTAGTCTTTGTGTCTGGCTGAGCAAGAGACTCTGTGCAGATGATGGAGGTAGGCAGCAGCCAAGGGGGACTTTCAGGGCCAGGGACCACAAGACCCCACTGGGCAGGAAGATAGGGAGGCTGATCCCAGACTGGAGAGGCCAGGCACAACTGGAGGAGAGGAGCACAGAGGGACCCCAGCTTTGTGCCAGGGCTTGGGCAAGTCCAGTGCCAGGGGAGCAGACTGGGAACTCACGTATTCCCCCGGTGTCACTGCTTCCTCTGTACAACCTGGCGGAGGTGCAGCTCGCTCTCCGCTGCCACAATGGGCTGCTCGTTCTGCCGGTGGTGGCTGATGAGGTGGCTGATGCTCTCAAACAGCACATCCTTGGTCCTCACCTGGAGCCAGGGCACAGCGGTCCTGAACTCAGGAGTGTTGCCTTTCACTCAGTGTCCCCTTGCAACCCCTGCGCCTGCCCCCGCCTGCCACACGTGTTCCACATCGCCCACCCCATGCCCTGCCCCTGCTCCCATCCCAATCACCCACCCCAACCCCTGCCCTCACCCCTGTGCCCTGCCCTCACCACTCCTTCGGGGTCCACCAGCAGCAGGTGCTTGGGCTGCCCACTGTGCATGCCAGTCAGCACGTATTGCCCCGGGTTGGTGAGGCTGTCCCGCACCAGGAAGTCCCCATCCATCTGCAGGAGCCTCTCAGCATCCCGCCGGCTCATCTTTCCATGGTACCAGGGCTCCCGACGGAGCTGCTCCTCCGTGGGGGCAACGGGGGCCTTCCGTGTGGGGGGGCTTGGCCACTGGTCCTCGATGGGGGGGCTGGTGCCACTCCCTGCAATGCACTCGTGGAGCTTCAGGGCATCCTCAAACGGCCCTGTGGGAGCCAGGGGGCACAGTGTGTCACCCCTGGGGCACGAGGCAGGGCTGGGGTGTGGTGAGGACAGACCCTGGCTCACAGCCCCCCCAGTGGACTCTGCCAGCGCCAGCACCTCTGGGGCTGTGGCAGACAGGCTGGGCAGCTGACAGCACAGCTCAGCCTCTCTGTGCCAGCCCCCCTGGTACAGCAGCTTACTCATGTCAAAGAGGTCCTTTTTGGGGCTCTCCTCTGTCACTCCGTGAGCCACAGCCTCCGGCTCCCAGGCGTCCAGGCTCTGCGTGTTCACGTACATGTGCTCCTCGTAGTCCCGTGGCCCCAGGGGATGGCCATCTGCCTGCAGGTACCCATCGCAGGGCTGGCCTGCGAGGACGGGCATCACCACTGGCCAGCACTGGGCAGAGCCGTGGGAACTCCCCCCGGCTCATGGCTCCCACCCCCTGCAGTACCCACCCTGGCTCTCCAGGTCCCAGGGTGGTCCCGGCTGGCTGGTAGGGTCTCGCTTGGCTGCAAACCCACCCTGGGGAAGGAGACAGTGAGGGTGTTAGGGGAACCCTGCCTGGGACCCCCGTGGCATGGCAAGCAGTGGCCCCAAGGGCTCACCTGGCTGGAGGGCTGAGTGCGGATGTGGCCCGGGACTGTGCCATGATGGAGCCGGGAGTCAATCAGCCCCCCTGGGGGGGGCTCCTTCCCTGGAATGCTGTTGTAGTAGTCGTGCTCGGCCACCTCCTCGTCCTCCCCCCAGGCTGACTCCTCTGCTCCCAGTGCCCTGCAGCAGGGGCAGCGAGCTGGGGATGCCCTGCCTGGCTCGGACCCTCCCCACACCCAGCAGTGACAGGGGCTCCCAGAGCCACCCCCAGCCAGGGAATGTGACCCAGACAGAGGCTGTAGCAAGGCCCCTTACCCCCCATACCTGTCTGGGGGTACCACCACCTTGGGGGGCGTGTGCAGGTACTGCTTGAAGCGCAGCTCGAAGGCCTGTCCCACCGTGCTGATGACGCTCTGTGCCAGCCCCTCACAGCACTCCAGGATGTGGCAGGCTGTTGACAGACAGGCTTGAGTGTTTCTCCCACCCTCCTATTGCCCCTCCAGGCCCACCCTGAGCCCCACCTCGTGCTTCCCACAAGGGATCTCCTCCACCAGCCTTCACCCCCCCAGCGCATCCCTCCTCCTCCACAGAGCTCCCAGGCATGGGGGCCAGAGTCACCTCTCTGGTTGATGGGGTCCTTGGCAACGTAGGCGACATAGTCCGTGGTGTCCTGGGGACACAGGGGGAGCTCAGAGCCCACATCCTGCTGCCACATGGGCAGTGGGGCTGGGGGAGCTGGGGAGAGGGGACAGCTCGGCCCCAGCCCCACGTCCTGACCCAGGGCCAGACCGCCCTGTGCTTGGCTCAGCCATAGGACAGGCAGTTCCTGTCCCCACCACCCCAGGGAACTGCAGCCAGGGGATGGCCAAGGTGTGTGTGCCTCACCATGTCCCCACCGGAGGCGAAGGAGATGGACTGCATGTGGTGGTTGGCGATGATCTGTGTGGGGGACACAGCATTAGCACAGGGGCCACCAGCCCCCAGCTCACAGGCTGGAAGGCAGCAGGACCACATGCCCAGGAGCAGTCACCTGGCGTGTGGTGGGGATCATGAGGTTCAGCCCATCAACGGAGATGTTGACAGCGATGCTCATGCCAGCAAAGCGCAGGTTGCTCTTGCCCAGGATGGAGAACAGGGCTTTGTTAGGAGCCTGGCAGGGGAGAGCACGGTGGGGGTGATGCAGCCCACCAGGATCAGGCTTCCTGGGGTGAACGAGACAAAGAGGGGTGCCCCAAGAGACCCCAGACCCACAAACCGGGCAGGCACCCTCAGTGCCCTGTCCCACAGCCTTACCTTGTCCAAGAGAGGGACAAGCTGAGTAGAAACTCACCTTCTTCTTCCAGATGCCCTTCACACCCGGCACCGCCTCGTAGAGTCTGTTGATGGCTTCCCTGCAATGTACAGCACCTGGCCTGGTCACTGTTCCAGACCCCTGGCTTTTCCCAGCTGCCTCCCCCCTATGCATGGCTCTGTGGGGTCTGCAGGTTTGAGCCCCCACAGCCCTGGGCACCGCAGCCTCCTCACAGCGCTGCCCCACGTCATGGCCTGCGGTACGTAATCCTGGCCAGGGCCACCTCCCTTCTCCTCTTTCCACCCATTGATCTGCAGCAGTGCCCTTCGCCCGTGTCCCTGCGTGCAGTGTGGCTCCTGTGGGGCAGGGCTCCCCCAGGCCCGTGTCTCCCTCTCTCCACAGGGTGCTGGGGAGGGGGAGCACCCAGGGCCACTGACGGGCTTAAGGTGGCACTGGGGGGGTGGGAGAGTGGGGCTGTGGGGCTGTACCTGGTGACCTGTGTCCGGGTGTTGAAGTCGAGGGACCTCATGGAGCGCAGCACCTCAATGCACCCCATGTACTGCCAGGGGTACACGGTCAGAGCAGCCAGCAGCCCGGGGCAGGCGATGGACGGGAGAGAGAGGCCGGGTGTCAGTGAGAAGGGCTCCTTCCACACCAGCTCCAGGGATCACAGAGCAGCCTTTCGCTCCCCACCCCAAAACGCCCCATCACATGCCCAAACCCTGCGCTGACACCCCACAAACTCATCTGTGTGCTACAGCTTGTGATGCCTCGTAGGGGCTGACTGTGGCAGGGTCCCGAGGCAGTTCCCCGGGCCAGGAATCCCCCGGCCCCAGCCCCATTTCGGGACCCGCGCGTGTCAGAGG
>VXBX01007348.1:331982-346562 GCA_013400415.1 Scytalopus superciliaris
TGGGGGGGGTTGGGGATGCTTTGCACTCCAACAGCATCCCACCAGCACGGTGTCCCTCGCGTTTCGGGCCCCTCTCGGGTGTGACACGGGAGTGACACGCGTGTGACACGCAGGGTTGCTCTCCAAGGGGGCTGCTGGGTGGGTTTTGACTCCAGGGTGCTGTGTTTGGCAGCGACAGGGGATCGGGGAGCCCAGCGTGTACCACGCCGTGGTGGTGATTTTCCTGGAGTTCTTTGCCTGGGGGCTGCTGACCACGCCGATGCTGACGGTGAGTGTGGCCCTCCCTGGGCTCCCCAGGGTTGTGGGTGTTAGCACCGTGCCCTTTCCACGGGGAACTGTGGGAAAAGAGGCTTTGGAGACGTTTAGACTCGGTTTCAGCCTGGCAGTACAAGATGTGAGTCGAACATACAGGCAGCACAAAGAGAACCACGGAGAAGGGATGTGGTGATGTGAAGTAAAACCAGAGGGGACTCAGGTGGAGTAGGGATGGATAAAGGTGCATTTCAGGCTGTGTCAGCCTCACCCAAGCATGTTGGGACAATTTATAGACCTGGAAAGTGTTAAAGACAGTGGCTGCCCACACTTGGAGAGGGCAGGCAGAGCTCCTCACACTGAGGCATTGTCTGTAGGATCTTTCCCCTCTTCCCTGGGTTGTGCCCTTCCAGGTCCCTGGCTGTCAGGTGCTTAAGGAAATTTTGCAGGAGTTGCTACTAGCTCTGGCTTTTTCACGTTGGTTTTGGTTTGTTTTCCCCCCAGGTATTACACCAGACTTTTCCTCAGCACACATTCCTGATGAATGGCCTGATTCATGGCGTCAAGGTAAGGAATATTCCTTCCAGGCTTCCCTTCAAATCTGCCACCGGTGCAAGAAGGGACAAGCCATTATTATCCATGTAATTTGCTGATGTCAACCAGTATTTGACAGCTCAGTGTTCGTGTTTCAGTCTGGGGGCTCTGGCAAACCTGGTGCAAAAGGAAGGACACAGACATGGGGCTGCTTGTGCAGCTGATTTTGCTGAGCAGTAGGGACTGCATGGAGCTGGAGCTACAGCAGCTGACTGTTTCAGCTGGAAATATTCTCATCAGCATGAGGACAGCCCTGTGCCCATCTTCTGGAGCGTAGCAGAGTGACAGATCAGTGACATCTGAACTTATCAGTAATAGAAGCTGAAGCCAAGTGGCCTCAGTGGCTCCCCCAAGCAGGAGGTGGGAGTGTGCCATGGAACAGGGAGTGGGAATGGTGAGCTTGCACTAGACCAGCATTCCCAGAGCAGGATTGGAGGCGACAACAGGGAACAGGCCGTATTCATGTCTTCTGATTGGAGAATTGGGCAAAACAGGCTGTTCTTGGCACTCTTTGGCAAGAGGATCTTGGAATATAGCCACAGAGGGGCTGGGCACTTCCACTGGCACTGAAGGGCTCTGCCCTGCCTGCCTCAGGTCTGAGAGAGGTGGAAAGGCCTTAAGCACAGTTTTGTTTGTGCTTAATTGCCCTGGCTTCTCATTATGTCTGTCATGTCTCCCCGTACAAGAGAAGGCTTTCCCCAGAGCTGCAGCAGATGTTGCCATGGTGGAGCTGTGCCAGCAGCTTTCCAGGTGCTGGCAGGGTTGCCCAGGCACCCACAGCCATGGGCAGAGCTGTGCAGGGAGCAGGAGGGAGCAGGAGTGCTCAGCAGGGCGTTGGCTGGTCAAGCATTTATTTTTCCCTCTCTGAAAGGATGCGAGCAGTTTGTTAAACTGCTGTGACAGTATTGCTGCTTGTAGCAATCAGCAATGGGCTGTCTCCTCTAGTCTAACCTCTCACTGTCAGCAGGCAGAGTCTGACTGAGGGCTTTCTCTGTCCCCTGTCTGTCTGTCCCAGGGTCTGCTCTCTTTCCTAAGTGCTCCGCTGATTGGTGCTCTCTCTGATGTCTGGGGCAGGAAATCCTTCCTCCTCCTCACCGTCTTCTTCACGTGTGCACCGATTCCCCTGATGAAGATCAGCCCGTGGTGAGTTCACCCTCAGTGCAGCCCTGGCGTTCTGAGGCCAAACAACGAGGTTTTGTGGGTGCTCATTTTAGGATGAGGTGGAAAAGTCTGTCTGGTGGAGGAGGATGCTCAGCCCAGAGACTGACTTCTGGTTCTGCTGGAGGGTTCAGTTGGGAGTAAAGGGTCTGGCTGTCCTCTCCTGGTACTTGTTCCCCTGCTCTGTGTGTTACTGCTGTTAGGGAAAATAAGTGATAAAACTCCAGGGCCCCCCATATTCCTGAATGTACCAGAGTGTTCTGGTGCAGCAGAGCAGGATGGACTGAAGGAATAAGGGAGAGGCTCTGCTTCAGCAGCTGTGGACTGTGGTATGATTGCTCTCTTAACTCTACCTTGGTCACTGCCTCTTTCAGGTGGTACTTTGCTGTCATTTCCATGTCTGGAGTCTTTGCTGTCACCTTTTCTGTGATTTTTGCCTACGTTGCTGATATCACACAGGAGCATGAGCGCAGCACAGCGTATGGATTGGTAAGGAGCTGAGGCACTGGCTTGTCTCTGAGAGAAATATTTGGGGCTTTGCAAGTAGGAGAGGTGTAAAGTTAAGGTGGGAGATTTATTAACTAATCATGGAGTCTCCCTGTCCTTCTCTTTGGGGTTTAGCTCAGAGGGAGAGGCTGATCTCTGCCCAGTCCGAGTGCTGGCTGTGTTGTGGTTTAGCCTGTAAACCAGCCTGGCCTGTGAGCTTCTCCACACCAGAAAAGGAGGAGCTGTGATGCTCCATGTGATCCTGCCCTTCCTGTAGCTTTACTGACAGGACCTTGTGGGAATTGCTAGGACAGCTTTGATTTCCCTTTGCTAGAACTTAGCCCAGATTGCACCAGGAGAACCTGCCCATCTGTCTGTGTGCAGGAGTTCCCTGTTCAGCTCCATTATCACCATCAAAGGTGGCAGGAGTTCCCCGGGGTCACTGGGGAGGAGGAAATGGGCTCTAGGAAGAAGAGGCTGTAGGAATGTTTTATCCTTGCAGGTGTCAGCCACGTTTGCTGCCAGTCTGGTCACCAGCCCGGCCATCGGCGCGTACCTTTCCCAAGCCTACGGTGATACCTTGGTGGTTGTGCTGGCTTCAGGTGTTGCTTTGCTGGATATTGGCTTCATCCTGCTGGCTGTGCCAGAGTCCCTGCCAGAAGAGATGCGCCCAGTCTCTTGGGGAGCCCCAATCTCCTGGGAACAAGCCGACCCCTTTGCTGTGAGTGCTGCTGTTTTCCCATGTGCTGGTAATGCTTGATGTTTGCTTTAGTTCTACTGATCTTTAAGGTGGTGACTTAAGCCCCTGGTTTGGCTGTGTCTGTCCCTGGAGATTATTCAATGGCATCCACTCGGTTTTAAAAACATTCTCTCTCGTTCCCTGCAGTCCTTGCGGAAGGTGGGTCAGGACTCAACAGTGCTGCTCATCTGTATCACTGTCTTTCTCTCCTACCTTCCTGAAGCTGGCCAGTACTCCAGCTTCTTCCTGTACCTGCGACAGGTCAGTCTCTGGTGAGGGGGTAAAGCTTTGGGGGGACAGCAAATCCTGGCCTACAAATACTGTCAGAGTTGCGTGTCCCGAGTTGGCTCATCTGGGCCTGTAGCTCAGTAAAGTTGAAGTTGTAGGAAATAGTGACTTTGTTCCAGCTTTCCAGAAAAATGTGTGAGCCTGGTGACTGCTCTGTAGGTGTTGCCAGGGGCAAGGCCTGGTTTGGTTTCTTGCTGGTGTCTGCCTGACCATCCTGACCATGCCACCAATGGGCTCTGAAGGGGAGCCCAGTGGTTTAAAGCTGTTTCTTCATCCAGAGGAAAATCTTCCCTTTGCTTCCTGTGGCAGCCCGGAGACAGTGGCTGGTTAATGTGCAGGGCCCTGAGAAGCAACATCAGTAAACAGGGGTGGCATCAATGGAGTGATTCTTGCCATCAGATACAAATCTCCTGCCTGAAAAGTTCCTCTTTGGTGTTTTCACAGGTCATTGGCTTTTCCTCAGAGACTGTAGCAGCCTTTATCGGTGTGGTTGGAATTCTCTCTATACTGGCTCAGGTAAGAAGCAATTTCTGTCTTGGCTTGAGCAGTCTGCTGTAGAAATGTCCCAGATTTCTGATTTTGGAGCTGCTGAGTAGTCAGGACCCCTGTGGTCACAAAGATTTGAATCACAGAAGATCTTGAGTTGGAAGGGACCCGTAAGGATTGTCAAGGCTTCTCAGGTTCCCATCCTCTTGTCTCACAGTGTTATCATCTTTCTTTGCCCCTGCTTTGAAAACACCTGTTTATCTTTCCAGACAGTCGTGTTGGGAATTCTCATGCGTTCGATAGGAAATAAAAACACCATCCTTCTGGGACTAGGCTTCCAGATCCTGCAGCTCGCCTGGTATGGCTTTGGATCACAGCCTTGGTGAGGGTTTGCCCCTGTTCCTCCCCCTCTGTGGCTGCCCCACAGCCACTCCTGCCTGTGGTGCAGGGTAAGGCTGTGCCTGGCCCTCACAGCTGCCTCCTCCCCAGGATGATGTGGGCAGCGGGAGCTGTGGCTGCCATGTCCAGCATCACCTTCCCAGCCATCAGTGCCATGGTGTCAAGGAATGCAGACCCTGACCAGCAGGGTGAGTGCTCAGGGGTCCATCCCAGCAGGTGCTGAGCTGGCACACGGGTGGGCTCTTGGCTGTGGTGGTGGAGGGGGTGGGGGAAAGAAACATCTGTGCCAGCTGTGGAGTTGCTGTACTCACAGTAGTATTGACACTCTTGTCTTTGACTATGGCTGGGGATTGCTAAGGGAACTCCCAAATTATGCACAAGGCTGTTTGGTGTTGCCTCTCCGAGGCAGGGGAGGCTGCTGCATTTTGCCTGCCTCACGGTTTGGCCCTGAGTCCTCAGGCTTCAATTCCAGTTCACTGGAAATTGTTGCTTGATGTGCCCGTGCTCATTTCAGTCTGCAAAGCAGCAAGCCCAGCATTACTGATTTTTGTGAAACCTGACACTGAGCGAAGCCGCTCACCCGCAAACTCCTGCAGAGGGCACATCAGTCCAGGCACAGTGCTCGATCCTGTCTCTAAATGTGTAAGCATCCTTGAGTGAAACAGGTTTATTTGGAAAGCTGGAGGCATATCCTCCCTTCCTCACTCTGTCCCCAGGTGTGGTGCAGGGGATGATCACTGGAATTCGGGGTCTGTGTAATGGCCTGGGGCCGGCGCTCTATGGCTTTGTCTTCTATCTCTTCCACGTGGAGTTGAACGAAATGGCCGAGGTGGAAACTTTGGGCAAGGCCTCCAAACCCAACATGGCCAACCCTACGGATGAGGTACCTGTTCAGCTTATCACTCCCATTTGCCAGGCTGCGTCTGGCCTCGCGTGCCGATCCTTGCTGTGTCTCTCCCCTGCAGAGCAGCATCATCCCTGGGCCACCCTTCCTGTTCGGGGCGTGCTCCGTGCTGCTGTCGCTGCTGGTGGCCCTGTTCATTCCCGAACACAACCTGGTGCTGAGGTCGGGCGGCCACAAGAAGCACAGCACGGGGGCCCAGGCCCACCCCCACAGCCCACCGGCCGGGGGGTCAGACGGCAAGGAGCCCCTGCTGGAGGACAGCAGTGTGTGAGGTGGGACAGCGGGACCTGCCTCGTGGCTCAACTCCACGTCAAGGACGGACTCGGCAGGAGCTCGGGGAGGGGGAGAGAGGAGCCGAGGTAACAGACTGTGCCACTAACAGCTACCGAGGAGGGACGGGGTTTCCCTTCAAGCCAAATACACGCAGCTGGTGCAAAAATGGAATTGTGTCACCTGGCGTTGGTGGAAAAGGGAGATGCGGAACTGCTCCACGTGGAGGGATAGTTCTGGAAAGCAAACCTGCCCTTGTGTGTGAACCCTGCGCCCCGTGCTGTGCCCTGCCGAACCCTCCGCTCGCCAACGGCGTGGTCTGTGTTTGGTGGGAGCTCACTGAGCTTCCCCCCCCGGAATAAAACATGGCATTTGCTCCGTGCCCCACCCCTGATACAGCTGGTCCCTGCTGCTGGCCCCTGGCAGCCCCCGGGGCGGGCCTGCCTGGCACCCCCTGTGTGGCTGAGCGAGCAGACAGGCACACGTGTGGAGCTCAGGGGGTGCAGCTGCCTCGCTGCCAGAGGACCTGAGGAACTTGCCCGTTCTGCCCCAAGTGAAACTTAGACCAAAACAAAACAAAAAAAATTAAATAAATCTACTGACTTAAGTGTTCTGATGAAGAGGATAAAAATGGAAGAGGTTGCAGCTGACACAAGCTAGAATGGGCAGGTGGGTGAGAGAAGGGCAACTACACGAATTACAAGCACTTGGATGGCCATGATGGTTGTGGTTCTGTTTGGTTTTTCTCTTCTTGTCACGTTGAGGTGACGTTTGCCCATCACTGCCTCTGTGGGCAGGAGATAGGAGTTTTCAGAAATCTTTGTGGAGCTGTGAGTGTGGTTTAGGAGATACAGTTCTCTGGGAGGCTGGAGAAACAACTAAGCTTTGCTGAGCACTTTGGGGGAAGTGTGTTTTCCTGGGAGAAAGGTCAGAGAGATGGCTGTTTACCTGTAGCACTTGTATAAAGCATGTTGGTTTGTCCCTGGGCTCCTGCCACCTAATGTTAAACCCAGAGAATGCCCGGAGCTGGTTTGTTCTCAGCCCAGGAGATCCGAATGGTGAGGATTGTGTTGATTTGGACTTACGGTTTTTGATTTCATGTGGCATTTCCAAGCCTGCCATGAAGGCTTTTGTTTATGAAACAGTGGAACTGCAACCTCTGCTGCAGGCTCAGCTCTGCTCAAAAAGAGCAGGAGGTGCTTGGAATGTTGTGAAAGGAACTGAGGCAACCAGGGAAAGTGGTTGTTTATACAGAGATGTTGCAGAGGGCAGGAAACAATTGCTCTCATTTAAGTACATCAAAAGTAATGGCATTGAGCAGTTCTGGGAAGTAAAGACCAAAGAGGGAATGCTCCAGGAACTGGTTGTTAAGGGAATTGAGATGGCAGTGGCCAAACCAGTCCTGCCTCAGCGCGGGGCGAGTTCTGTGGCTGGGGTCCCTCTCTGTGGGTTTGGGACAGGTAGCCCAGGGAAGAGCAGCCAAAAGGGAGGGAGTGTTGGCCTTTCATGTTGTGGGTCTTTGCAGACAGGTCATCATGCCTCTAGATTTAATGGAAAACACTGCCTGGATGACCCTGGGTAGCTCAGCCCCTGACCCCAGCTGGCACACACGGGGCAGCACTGCCCGTCCCTGCTCTGCCTGGGAGCACAGCTCTCCACACTCCAGGGTGAGGGGCTGGGAGCTGCAGGGTGTGTCCACCCTCTGATTGCTCCGGAGCCTGTTGGGGCTGGTCAGTTGTTGGCTCTGGGCAGAGCAAGGGTGGCAGTTCTGTCAGACACTGACAGCCAGGACCTGCTGGCTGCCCATCCTGGGTGAATGGTGACACAGTGGCTGTTCACCAGTTTTCTGGACCAGTTGGTTATTGGCGGTGAGTGTTTAGGTGAAAGGGGTGACAGTTTGTATGGCATTGATCTGTCCTGGTATACCAGATCCTGTGCACAGAACTAGGAGCAGCCCGTTTTGTGAGCAGAGCGCGGCCGTCTTGGACACGGAGGGATGCTGAGGTGGGTCTGGCTGCAGGGCTGGGGAGCAGAGCCAGCAGGAACTTCACTGACCTGCCGTGACTCCGCTTTTCCCAAGCTCCTTGTGGCGACACTCCCAATTCCCAAATCTTGCTGGGATGGTCAGTGCTTGTGTGTGCATAGCAAGCTTTTTTTTTTCCCGAAGGAAATCCCGTCACTTGCACTTCCAGGCAGCAGTTCCCCCCCTCTCCGTGTTCCTCACAAAAATGCCTTTTTTAGACGGGACTTCCACCGAGTCCTGGCGATCCGTTGATTTACACTGGATTAAAGTGAGCTAAAGTGGGTTTTCCCCTCACACAGAGATGAAGTGAAACACGGAATTGTTACCTTGCTCACACGGAGGCACTCGGAGCTTCACGGGTACAATACAGCGGCACGTTACAAAAAAGACGAGCATAATTTATATGATATGGAGTATATAGAGATATATTTTTAAAAGTCCTTTCCCTTATTGCATAGTTTATTGAAACCGATGCGTTTCTGGCCCTGTTTCCTCTCACCACTGCTGCTGCCTGTGGCCTCTCAGCCTCTCCTTCCCCTCAGAATGCAGAACTATCCAGTGACCTTCCCCGTCCCTCACCACATGATCCCTGAGCTTCTGGTGATGCCAGTGTGCCCTGGCTCGTGTGTTGTGGGCCTGGAGTGTTTTGATGCCTTTTTCAGCCCCTGAGCTTGGGGTCAGGTGCTGCTGCAGGTGAGGGGCTGCGGCCTGGCTGGTGACCAGCTTTGCTGCCACCAGGGTACAGCACCGGGAACCAGTGGGGTATGGCACTGGGAACCAGTGGGGGTACAGCACCAGGCAGCTGCAGGTGCCATTACCAGTGGAAAAGTGGCTTGTCCAGCGTGTGGACCTGCCCTGGCAGCGGGGGCTCTCTGAGGCACAGGGATGCTGGGAGCAGGCAAGGGATTCCTTCCCACCCTGTTGGGGTTCCTCTCATCTGGTTCGGTGGGGCCTTGTCCTGGTGCCTCCCCTCCCCTCGGCGCAGGGACCCCCGCACCGTTCTGCCTTTACATGACAGAGCAGGAGCTGGGCCAAGTGGTGCCAGAGCTGAAGTTACCAGAGCCAAATGAAGAATGTCCCATTCTGAAGGGCTGGTACTTCTGCAGCAATCCCACGTGGAGCCTGGAAAGGCCGTGTGGAGCATTCAAGCAGTTTTGCCAATTTTTGTTACTTTGTATGAAAATCCAACTTTTTAAAAGGAGTCTTTTCTTAAAATCCCCTTGATCTGCTGTGCAGTGTCTGAGCCTGGCTGTCTAACATCAGAATTCCCAGGATTTGTCTGCAGAGACTTACATTTCAGGACAGTAACAGCAATGCCCAAACACAAGGCTTGATCGCCCATCTGCAGTCCTGGCATTAACAGCCGCAGGTCAAGTGAGTTGCCACTGATCTTATTCCATTAAAAACCCGAGTTACACCATTGTTTTCTCTTCTGCCATTAATTTTGCCAAGTTGTAACCTTTAATTCCCTGGTTTTGTTCTTTCTCTGCACCCGAATGGCTGCTGACAGCTGTGGTATCTCTGAAGCGTGGGCATGGGCTGAGTCCCACCTCTGCTCTCTCACAGTTCACCACCGTGTGTGTTTGTGTGTCTCTTTTTTAAAAAGCTAACGATAAAATGTATTTATTTCGGTTCAGGTTGTGTTTGGAACTGGCTAATCTCTCCCTCTGATGGATTATTTATTAAACTGCTGCTTTCCTGTTGTGTCGAAGGTCTCTGTCCTCATTCCTCCCCCTCGCTGGTGGTACCAGACAGCTCCTGCCCAGCCCTTGGCCCAACCCTTGAGAGCTGTGTGAAGATTTGGGGCTGGTTTGGGTGATCTGGATCAGGGCTGCCATCCCCTGCCCTAGCCTGGGGTGGGGAGCAGGTCCCTGGCTCCCGCCTGCCCAACTGGAGCCTCCTCCTGGACTGGTTTTTAGCAGCCCCCGCTCTATTGTCATAATTTCCAGCCAGGCTTAATTTAGATCTTATCTGACTCATATAAGCACTTTTTCTAGTGGCTGAGGATGGTCCTAAGTGAACAATATAATCCCAAGAAGTGTAAACACATCCGAGTCAGATCTGGGATGGGAGCTGGTGCTTGATGGCCGATATCCTGGAAACACGAGCCATTACGCAGCCCGGTGCTTCTGTGTTTATTTCCTCCAGGCTGAAGCTAGCTTTTATTTTATTGTTTTCAACTTTAATTGAGAGAGAACCCTTAGCTTGTCTCACTTGGCACTGGAGAACAAAGGGCAGGTGTTGCAGTACAGGATGTTGTGGCTGCCCTCCCCTCCCTGGCGTGGTGGTCCCTTCTGGTGTCAGCGGTGACAAGCTGGGGCTACACCCCGGCCCGAGGGGCTCTGGGGGTATCCTGTTTCGGAGCCAGCACTCATCCCTTGGTGGTTTGTGTCTCCACACTGAACTGTTTTGCTTCCTGAGCAATGGCTCTGGACCGAGCACTGTGAGGCCCCATTCCTGTCTTGGGGGAGGAAGCACGAGCAGCTTCCAGGAAAGGTGTTCAGGCTTCTGAGTCTTGAAAATCATCATTCCCCTCATTTCTTCAAAGGCTTCCTGTGGGGTGGAAAACCCTCCTGGAGCCTAAGCTTGCTTCTTCCACCCTGTGCACGCCAACCTCTTGATCTTCTCTTGGCTGTGCCCGGGTCAGAGGGAGCTCTGGGCTGGGGGAAGGTCCGAGTCCATTGGAGGAGAGGTCTTGAGCAGGGGCTGCAGTGGGTCACTGCTTGGGGGCTTGGTGAGCAAGAGCTGCCCTGGGGGCTCTGCTGTGTCACTCTGAGCTGGGCCAGGTCCCCTGCCCTCCCCCTGGCTCGATGGCTGAGCCACTGGAACTGGCCCTTGTGGAGCTGGAGATTTATGTTTCCCTAACTCCAGTTTCCTCTGTGTTGCCCTGCCCTGTGTGGGTGGCTGGGGCAGCTCTGGGTGCTCGCAAGCCCCAAACTAGAGGAAATGCAGCATGAGGTGCTGGGCTTTCTGGTAACTGTCAATCCTTTGAGGTCTGGGAAGGTCCAGGAAAGCTGCTATTTAAGAGAAGGTCACACTGTAAGTACTCGGCTCTGGTTTGGACACTGATTCATGGATTTTCTTATCATACGGGTGCCACAATCAAGGTTGTGGAAGTGGGAGGGGCAGATGAAGTCCCAGTACCACATCTCTGTTCTCAAGGTTCTCAGTCTCATTGTTGGGAAGAGCCTGGCAGTGTGGGAGCAGCCCTGGCTGTGGTTTGTCCCAGGGCTGGGCTGGGGGCTCTGATGGCTGATGGAAAGTCCGGGAAGTGGCTCTGTTAACACAGGATGGAAGGAACAAAAACCCCAGGGCAATTAATCACCCACTTCGGCTGAGTGTGCACATTTGATGGAGGTGTTTACAGAGCACTTCCCTTGCTCAGAGGTCTCCTGGACCCTCGGAGCATTAATGACATGACCTCCTGAAAGGATGCGTGGCGAGCCAAGTGTCTGGAGTTGCCTCTCTGGAGAGCTTCCAGAGGGGAAATGACCTGGTCCAGCTATGACAGGAGTTGCAGGGCTGGGCTCATCCCTCCCTCGGCCTTTGGCACCCTCCTCAGCCTTGGCCACAGCGTGGCAGGACAGGATGGGTCAGAACCAGACCCATCTCTCCTCGGGGAGCTGGGCAGGAGTGAGGAAGCAATGCCAGACCTGCTGTGAGACCCAGGACAGGCTCTGCAGCTGTGCCAAAGCCCGGGGATGGATAATGTGGGGTGTTCAACACCTTCTATGTGGTAACACTTTCTCCGTCTGTACCACAAGATCAACCCTCCCAGCACCTGGAAGGAACACCTGGTTCCATCCCTGAAAAAGCGCTGTTCTGGGAATAAATGCACATGCCAGTGGGACTGACCAAGGGCCCAGGCCCTGTTTCTGAGGCAGGGGCTGAGAGAGTCCTTTCCACAGCCACAGAATCCCAGTAACCCATTGCTCACCCCGGCTGTTGGGGTCATGGAAGGGCTGGTTTTTTTGGGGCTCTGGGTGAGTGGCAGAGCCTGTGAGAACCAGGGATGGAGCTGGATCTGAGCCAAATCCTGGGGTGCAGGTGCCTGTGTGGGATGATGGGGGTCCCTGCAGCCACACAGGGACCCTTTGGGCCAGGGGGTCTCTTGGGTCTCCTCTGGGTGTTGTGCAAGAGCCGAACTTGGAAGAAAATCAGAAGTCTCCCTCTGGAAATACCCCTCAGGTCGGAAGTTGGGGAGGCCCCGGGCTGGTGCTCCTGGGGGCGGTTCCTACAGGGCTTAAGAAGGGCTGAGGACGGGGCTGGCGGCCAGAAGGAGACAGCCCTGGCCAGCAGCACCCATTCCTTGGAAGAGGGGTAGAAAAGAAGGAAAACCACCGCTGCTGCTGCTGCCCTGCAGGTGATGGAACCAGCTCCTGTCCTCCTCCTCCTGGGCTCGCTGTGGGGCTGCAGTGGTGAGTGCTGGGGGCCAGGAGCCACCCCTAATCCCCCGACCCACTGTGCTGCCCAGCCTTGCTGCTGCTGCTCTCCTTGCTTTGCCCATGGCACTGCGGCCCCGGGGTCTCCCTGTTGCTGAGTCCTGACAGCCACCGTGTCCCCCCAGTGCTGCTGCCGCTCCCCGAGCCAGTGCTCAGGGCTGCAGGGTCCTGGTGACTGCCCCCTCCCCTCACCCTGTGGTTTCCTCTGCCCAGGGCGCCCCGCTGACAGGCTGGTGGTGACACCGAAGGAGCCGGTGGTGCCGTTTGGGGGCTCGACGGATCTGAACTGCTCCCTGGCCTGCGTGGGGGGCACGGTGGAGTGGTGGGGGCTGGACACCGCCCTGGGGACCATCACCTCCTTCCCCACCCACAGCACCCTGCACGTCAGCCACGCCACCGTGGCCACGGAGGGCACAAAGATCTGCCAGGGCAGCTGCCACGGGCAGCACCACCAGCAAACTGTGGAACTGAAGGTCTATGGTAAGTGCTTCCCAGCCAGTCCCTCACCACCCCCCGGCACAGCCCTAGATGCCTGAGGCAGCACCCTCCCTCTTGGGCTGTGCTGCCAAAAACCAGCCTTGACACTGCCCCTTCCCTGCAGCCCTCCCAGACACGCTGCAGCTGGAGGCAGTGCCCCATGCCCTGCGCCCAGACCACCCTGCCACCCTTCACTGCTCGGCCAGGGGCGTGTACCCCGTCACGGGGCTGGCCCTCACCTGGTACCGGGGGCACCGGGCACTGGAGAACACGGACTTTGATGCCACAGAGACCGATGAGGAGCTGTTTGACATTGTGTCCACCCTGGTGGTGGATGGGACTGAGGTGGCAGAAGGGGTGGAGTTCAGTTGCGAGGTGACGCTGCGCGTGTGGCAGGAGACCTTCACCAGGGTGGCGTCTGTGGTGGCGAGTGCTGGGGGTGAGTGCCAGGAGGGGCTGGGGAGCACGGCCTGCATGTGCCCTATGGGCTGGAGCCAACCCCCACTGCCCTGTGCTGCTTGGAATAGCTTTGCTGGAACGGGATCAGCCCCTGCTTCTGCACTGTTCCCAATCTCCCATCCCTGCTGCTGGTGCCCATTTGCTCCCACTCGCTGTGCTCGGGGTGGAGGGGCATGTGGCTGCAGCAAAGCCACCTCTGAGGCTGCCGTATGTTCACAGCCACCTCCACAAGCCCCAGCACAGCCACAGCCGTGACCACCACAGCGCTGCCCCCAGGGCCAAGCCCCTCCACACATGATCCCACCACACCACAGCAGCCTGACGCTGGGACCACCCCGGAGCTGGCTGCTGCCACCACGGAGCATGCTGCATCCCGGGACCTTGTCACAGGCAGCCCCACGGCTGCTGCCACGCTCCTTGGCTCTGGCACGACGGGCCCGGGGTCGTCTGTGGGTCCAGCACCCTCCTGCAGCCTGCGGATCCGGTCTCTGCCCCCCACGGGCACACGGGGCAGCTCCCTGCGCATCGAGTGCCGCGCTCCCTGCGCCGGCAACGCCACGGTGCGCTGGCTGCGGACCCCCGTGGCCCTCTCACAGTACCGGGAGGAGGCTGTGGGTGGCAGCTCGGCGCTCTGGCTGGACCGTGCCGAGCCCCGGCACCAGGGCCGCTACCAGTGCATCCTGCCCGGCCGCTTCACCCAGGCGGCCAGCATGGAGCTGAGGGTCGTGGACGGTGAGTGGTGGGCTGCAGCCCCCCCCCGAAGTGCCCCTCCAGCGCTGGGGTGTCGGTGGCAAAGCTGGTGCTGGGGGGGACTCGCCCGTCCCCTCGGCTGCTGCAGCCACAGCTCCTCGCGTGTGTCTGCAGGTCCCTTCAGCTCCAGCCCCGCCGTGGCCGGGGGGGCGGCGGCCTCGCTGCTGGGGCTCGTCGTGACCGGCGTGGTGTCTCGTCGCCTGTGGAGACGATTCAGCTCTCGGTGGGAGCCGTCCTAGGAGCGGGAGCAGCCGGTGGATGTTCCCGGCCCCTCCTCAGCCGTGTCCCCGCTGTCCCCCCGCCTGCCGCCGGCCTGGCCAGCCACCAGGAGCAGCAGCCTGCTGGGGAAGGAGATGCCGAGGGCTGGAAGGGCCATGAGCAGAGGTGTCACAGGGACTGAGGCCTGGGACGCTCCCGGGCCTGGATCCCCGCGGGCTCGCACGGAACACTGGGATGGGCGGGAGCCGCTCGTCTGTCACGACAGAGGGTCCAGGGCAGCCCGCGGGGGAGCATGGGCCGGGCGGCGCTCCAATAAAGGGCTGTTTCTCCTCGAGCACTAAGTGTCCTTTCGGGCCTCCTCACCGGCCCCGGTCACCGGCGGCGTCCGCCCCGTTGCCAAGGGCGGGGCACCTGCCCTCACTAGACATGGCGGGCGCGGCGCCCCGCACTCAAGATGGCGACGGTGCGCTCGCCCAATGGCGGCGCGCCCGCCCTGCCGCCCTGCCCGCCGATTGGCTGCCAGCGCGCAAGATGGCCGCGCGGGAGCTTCCGGCCCGGGCGGAAGCGCGCTGCAAGATGGCGGCGCACGAGAAGCGGCGGGCGGCGGGCGGCCCGGTGCCGGCGGGGGGCAGCG
>VXBX01007349.1:0-15473 GCA_013400415.1 Scytalopus superciliaris
TCATTTGCGAAGCCTAGCCATGGACATTATAATATGTCTCTTTAAAAGAGGAAGAAGATGAGGAGCTGTGTTATTGTAGACTATTAATTTTGTTTTCATTTACAGAAAAATACTAAGTAGAACACTAAAAGTATTTTGTAAGCAATTATCCTAGAAAATAACAGAAAATATGACAGAGTCAACACTGATTCTCAAGAATAAAAAAGAATGAAAGTTTAAGATTCCTTCATTTATCAACAGACAAGTCATGTGGACAAAGGAGAAAAACCACAGTTTACATGTGTCACAGCCAGAGGAAAGTTCTTAAAATGCCCTGTATGATCTTCTCAAAATGAGGTTAAAAATTTTGTGACTTGGGTCTATGATCAGATATAGGCAAAACCAGCTAGAAGATCATACTTAAAGAGTACCTAATTTTGGCTCATTTTTATGGACCTCTTCTGGGGTCACATTGGGTACTGCTCTGTTTTCACTCATTGTTAGGATAACAGAATAAAAGGTCTGCTGATTTAAATTACAGGTGATGCTCATTTAAAATATTTAGTGTCACCACAATGTACTGAATTGGAATTACAGTAACCGATTGGAGTATTGCTTTGAAAAGTTTAAATAGGATGCAGTTCTGCAAGGAAGAATAGAAAGATCAAAAGTTAGGTGAGAAGTTGTCAACACAGATTTAGAATGAAGAACTGATTTAGACTGCATTCATGCATGAAATAACCTAGGGATATAAGAGACCACAAATAGACAGCTTTTTTTGCTTGTTATTGCTTGTTACTGCTTGTGTAATAATAGGCAAGTATCAATAGGCATGTGTAAACAGAAGTATGATCCACAGATAATTGTCTTCCTTTTAAAAATATTGAAGAAGCTTGGTCTGAAGCATTGTGTCCAGTACAGAGAACTTCATTCACAGATAGGAATCATGGAAAGTTCAGAGGAATGCTATGGAATGATCAAACTACAAAAAATGACCTGGAGCAAAGAAGAAGGGAGTTGCAGTTGCCATTTTTGAAGAAAGAATCCTGACACATGAAAAGTTAAAAGGTAAGCAGAAATTGTAGTGAAAGAGATAAACTGAACATCAAGGAAAAGAGAATCTTGCTGTAAGGTAACTACTGAAACATATTATCTGGTTTATCACATAAAGGACAATTTTAAGAAAAAGTTAGGCAAATATGTCATAGAAGTGTTTGCCTTGTCTAGTAGGGGCTAACTTAGATGACCTTTCAGATCTTTTCCAGAACAAGTTTTCTTTAAAGCTTCACCAGGCATTTTCTGCAAAGAATTCTGACCATTGGACAAAGTGAATAACAAAACTGAGAACAAGCTGGGAGAAGAATTAAAATCCACTTGACTCTGCTTCTTGGACACTTTATATTCAACAGATGAATAGGGGAAAAAGTCTTCTGCCTACAAATCAAAAACCTGACAATATATTAGTAGTTCTCATTTCATTGGAGAGTATGTAAGTTTTTTAAGTACCAGATAGACTTGTCTGAATATAAGGAATCTGAAACTGACTTTAGCACAGGAGAGAAAAGCTGGAAAATATGATCTAAGAATAACGTTAAAAGCTGAGAAACCAAGAAATAAATTAAAGGAATACAAATCTGATAATGCTGGAAATTATGCATGATTTTTAAATTAACTTACTAATTTTGGTGACTGTAGCTGTAATGACTTTTAAATACCTTCGGTTGTAATAAGTATGAGGAAAGTACTAAGAAATAGGCCATGCTCAAGACAATTGTCTGAGTTCATGAAACTAGAATAGAACTAAATATCAACAATTTTTAAAAAAAAAGTTAAAAAAGGGGAAGAAAAAAAAAAGGGAGAAAAATTATTAAAAATTCACAGAGAGGAAAAACTGTGGCCAAAAATTTGGGAGGATTACTTTAATCAGTCCTGATAACATTAGTTTTGTGTATTCAAAAATATTATCCATGCTGGCTGAAATCGATGTAAATAGGCAATGTCTTTTTGTTAAGACCACATATATCTCCATCAGAACATAAATATATAATAAACTGCAAGATAATGAGGTCCAAATTACTTTTCTACACTTTAGACTCAGGTGTTCACCAGAAGATGAACAATATACTCCAACAGCACATTGACCTAAATGGAGAAGATTCATCCTGCCTTTCCTCTGAATCCACATTGCCTAAACAGTACAAGAACCACACATGTGTGAACAGCAACTATATGCAACTTGTGAAAACTCAAGAAGGATTGTGTAAGGACATAGTTCTGACTATCTTTGCAAGGAGTGATCTGTCTTTCCACAATGGCTTTTTTTCTATTAATTGATTCCAGATAAATCACACCATCACCATGTCCAACTTCTGTTTGTATTTCTATGGGTTACAGATGAATGGGGAATATTGCACAAAATTTTAATGTAATTATTGTCTCAGCTGTTGATACAATTATGATTTTATGAAGACATTGCATAATTGCCTACTCAACATTTCTATTTTAAATACAAATAAAACTTGTTCAGAATGAAAAATTTTAAAGACAATTATAAATATCCATCAACTAGTTGAAAAAAGTTTAAATTAAAAGAATCTGGCCTCCATCTTAACATTGAAGAGAGTGGCCCATAAGACAGGCAGACTCTTATTTCAGATTGATTTAACAGCTTAATGAAGTGAATTAAATATTTTTTAATTTAACTGCTGCACTTTGCACGTGTGGCAGTAAACATTTTATTCTATTCCAATGGCAAACTATAGGCAAATAAGGTGGACCAGGAAGAAGAACTAAAAGATAAACATCTGAGAAATTAGGTTTTTGACACGAGTGTTAGTGTTCCCTTTTTTGTTAGTATAACTGATAGTCATTAACACATTAGAAAAATGATGCTACTCCTAAAATAAATATGACCTGAAAAACTGTCCCTATGCTTCAGTGATTAACAGCTTTGAAACAAGGTCCCAGATAGTCCATCTTCTTCTTTTGTGTTGCACTTTCATTGCTTCAATATTTATGCAGCTTTAGAGGTGACACTGAACACAGTTATATGGTGGATGTCAAGGGCATAGACTATGACAACTATGCTTGGAAATGATCAGTCCTGGTTAAAGTGGGGGCCGAGGTTTAATTTTATCTGTCTGCAGACAGACAGTTAAATGCTTAGAAATGGTGTGCTGCTTATCTTCTACTGCTGTATTCATGTTCATACTGAAGTTCTTAGTATTGAAGTCTTAGCAGTGACCCTCAGGTCAATGACCAAGTTCTGGTCCCTTGGGAATAAATTGGAATTTTTTTAAAATTTTTTTTAGCTCTGCAGTAACACAAATTTTACTAACAGGACTGAGACTGCATTTTTATATGCCAGAGTGGGAGGAAGTTCCTGGTGGGTAACTGGTGGCTTAGAGCAGTTCCCACTGAACACAGAGGAATAATCTGTTGATTTCTATCAAAGCTGCAGCAACATGTGAGAGCAAAACTCAGAGAGGATTAGTCACAACACAAGGATATTTTCCATCTATTTTTGGTATGCACAAATCTTCCACTACAATTTTACACTGTTGTACAGTTCCAAATAAATATAAAAAAAAAATGGTGAATTAATTCCCACACATTTAATTCAGACAAATGTCTCTTGAAATTATACTTTTACAGTCCTTGAGAACTGAACCAGTTTGAGAGTATTGTCATATTTCTGAAAGAATGATTGGAAAAAAACCAAACCAACAAAACAAACAAACAAACAAAAGTATATGTTAGCATATCTCTACAAAAGCTAAAACGGGTTCTCAGGATGAGTCAGTCCCAGACAACAGCAGGGCCAGGAATAAGAGGAAGAATGCTTTAAAAATGTAAAAGGCATCAGCACCAGATGAGTACTTGCAGTAACTCGGCCATTTGGAGACCAGAAAATAATGACACAGTCAAACAAATAATATTCTACAATTGTTAAAACTGAATCTCCAAATGACCAAGGGCTGAATGGTCTTTCAGAGTCGAACAGAAATTAATAGCTTCCAATAAGCTAAGACAGGAATATTTCTTCAGCACAGAAACACTTAGTTGAATGCCAAATTGCCTATAGCTTGGCTCTTGTTAACCATTCATGCTAATTATTTAGTATGGATTTATAACAGCTAAGGCCAATATGCAGGCACATGTTTAATTTTACAAATCAATATAGACGTTACTGTCTGAGTACACTGGAAGTCTGAAAATGAAAATACATTTATTTGAAAATAAACTTCACTGTAGACAAAACTAATCTTAGAAATGCACATTCATGCTTGAGTCCATTTCAAGAAGTGCAATTCCCCCAGTGGAGTGTCATCAAATAGAATGTTGTCTGTGTTAAAAAAAAGTAAGATTTCGTTGTTATGAGCTACTGGATCACAAGTCATGTTCATTATGAAAGTAACTGCACTTTAATTGTGATTTCAGAGACCAGATATCAAAGCTTTCCTTTTTTTTCCTAAATAAATGTCAATAGTGCCTTACTTCTGCTGTTATTTTATACTCTTGGTATACTCCAGACATTGGAATGGGTTCAGTGCAGTCACTTTTGATCTCAGACAGTAAACATCCCTGGGATTCACTAGCACTTGGAGGGGAAGCTATTAGAAATCTGGAGTGACACAGGCATGGGCAAGGAGCCCCTTTTGAAAAGAAATGGTCTTACTTTAAATTCTGGGGTACATTATTATAGTATGCTTGTAGTGCATAATTCTTTTATCTATAATTCCACTCCTTTGGTAGCTTCTGCCAAATCCCAATCTCCCTGGAATAATTAGGAATTTTTCCCACCAAAATTATTGGACAGACTCCCACTGTCTTTGATGGATTTTCAAACAATGTCTCAGAAAGCTCTATTTTAAATTAGTTGTCCCAAGAGATTTATACATTTATGTCTTGGAAACTGGGAAATTCTACAAAATCGCTTATTGCTAAATGTTATAATTATATTAGAAATTAATTTCTTATGCTGTTTCGCTCCTTTGCTTCCATTGTTCTCAAAAAAAACAAAACAAAACAAAACAAAAAAAAAAAAACACCAAAAAAACCACCAAACAGAATTAATCAAATTAGGAAAATTAAAGAACCAGCATTTCAAAACTCAGAATATTAGTCTTTGAGGAAACTCATTTCCTAATTTATCTGAAAGGCCTGTTTCGGATTTGTTTGCTAACTGAAGTACTGCACACTCACTTGGATTTCTGGAATTGGAGTTTCCCCTCTGATTATCCCACAATTATATGCAAAATCTCTCACTTAGACCCAGATGTATGTTCTGTGTAAAGATCTTCTAATATTTAACAGTAAAAAAAGTACAGATTTGCCCTTACTTATATTATTGCTGAATAAAGTGCCATCTTCCAATCATATTTATGATAGCTGACCTAACAGAACTGGAGAAAAGAAAGTACATTTGCTCTTTTTTTTTTTTTTCCCCCACCTCACTGCCTTGACCAGCACATTTACAAGGCTATGTTTATAAAGGATGTGCCAGTTGACTTTGATGTGTTTTTCCTGTTGTTGCTTCACTACTTAAAGGTTTTATTTATTCCCTTTAACTTGGAAAAACTTTCTTTCTTTAAGGCTTCTAGACACAGTGCTGAATTAAAGGTTGAGCGGATTTGCATCATTTCATTAAATTCTGGGAGGCATCACTTCTCAAAGATTGTCCCCTGATGTTTCATCCCTTCAACACATGTGAGTTTCCCCTGGAAATTCACATATTCTGAAATGTTTTGCCCACAAATTGTAACCACACTAGACGTTAATCTGAGGACACAAAAAATAATTTCCCAGATTTTTTTTTTCTCCAAATAGGTACAGAGAGCAAGAACTAGAAATGCACATCAGCCACTCAGAAACTTCTTTGAACGGTAAAACAAGGCCTCATGTAATTCACCCTTTATTAAGCAAAAATACATTCATCAATGAATTGTGATGGAAATACACACCGTCTGCCTCTGGTGTTTACTTGTCGACACAACAGCCACTCAAAATCTTCAAGGACTCTTCAAAAATTTACTGCAAAATAAAGCAATAACCTTAATATTTGTACTAATATATTATGATAGGCTATAGAACTGATGGATTTTGTATGTTGAACTGGTTTGTGAACTTTGTTCTCAACACCTGTCATTAGGACACAGAGCCACCCTGGGCATTCATGCAATTCGTACTGACAAGGACTGACCCTATTTCATGCAAGGTGCTGCTTTCACTAGGATCTTAAATGATGACAGCAGTTCAAGCCTATAAAGCGGTTTCTGCTTTTCAGAACATCAATAATTTTAAGTAACCAAGGATCACAGACAGGGACCTACCTAGAGCCAGAAGTTTCATAGGAAGGATAAATGAGCTGAAAAGCTCAGACAGCCTCAGAGAGGTGTCCTTGGGGAGCTGCACTTCTGTCTTTTCCATGTGAAAGGAGTGGACGCATAATTACTGCTCCTAGGAGAAACACTTGCTCTATTGTACTACTGCCACCGCTTGCTGATGGCCCACATGTCCCAGTGTGGTTTTTCTGGAGATCAGAGATGATGACAGAACAGACAGTCAACCTTCCCTACTCCAGCAGTGCTGGCCCTGCAGTTTCGTCTTTGTTCTTTACTCCACTAAAAATCCTTCTAATAAACAGAAACCTTATGTAGCAGATAATCTCTTTCTCTCACCGTGAATGTCTATATCATATATTATTATCAGTCACAATATTGATGTCCTTTTGCAGGCATCTCTGAAAGAATAACAAAAGCAGTTTACAGATCCTTTCTGTCTCAAAAATTTATTATCAACAAAAACACAAGCTGAAATATATTATTTATACTGGTAAATAACAGATAGAAGGAGTCTGCATAATGAATATAATCATTCTTCATTGTTTTTTGACCTATACTAAAACAAAAGTTCCAGTTTTCATGAGTCATCCTAATTAGAGCAGTAATTGAAATTAGATTGTTTTTCCATCATAAATAGGTCATCCATTAGAATAAATCATTTTATTGTCTTGCAGAACTGTACAGAAGCCATGCAGCACACGGGGTTCTTGAAGCACTGTGTTCTGGACAATCAATAAGACAAATTTATGAACATGATTTGTTCAGTGAAGTAATTTAATTGTATGTAATGTGATCAGAAAGAATTTTAAAAAAAAACAAAGTCGGGAATTGGGAAATGAATAAAGCAGATGCATAGTAACACAAAAGCAAAATAGTAGCATGAAGCTACCAAAATGTTGATTCAAGCTTTTATAGACTGGTCTATCTTCGTGGCTCAGGAAGGTTTTTGTGTTAAACTCTGGCAGAAGTTACCCAATGCAGTCAGACTGATACTGACAAAGCAATTTGCACCGTTGTGAGAATATTGGCACTAGTTCACCCATTGAGTTCCAGCTTTTTATATTTGAAGATTTTGAGTGGCCAGAAAGTTGCTTTAGTTCAAGGGTCTGATCCTTACTGGCAGTATAAAAAGCCTTCTGAAACCAACTAAATTATCACACGTTCCTTTTCTTTTTTGAAACATGAATAAATTAAAGAACTCATACATATATTTTAATTCCATGGTACTGTTTGCTGCTCTCCAGAAATATCTTTATTGTTCATTAAAGAACAGTAACAAAATATGCACTGACAGTTCAGCAGACAGGCTCACATGACAAAGTTAACCACAAGAATGAGATGAGATTTACAGCTCAGGTCTCCCATTTCCCAAGAGAGTGCCCTGCAAAATACTTAAAGAACCAGATTTCTAATTTATGTCTGCAGCTTTTGCAGTGAAAAAGTCTTCAAGTGAAAATCAACCCTTTGCAAAGACTAATTGTACAAGACTGAATAAATGGATTTTACACAGACAAGAGGAATAATCTTGCCTGTCTACCAGTGAGGCAAGGCATGCAGTATAAACAGGACTTGATGTATCCTGAGTGGGAATCCAGCCTTCCTGGTGTGAACATCACACTTTGGTTAAATAAATCTCACTCTTCCAATGCATCTAAAATACCCTGCAGAGAGAGGCAGTATATTACCCTGGAAACACTGCTGCACTTATTGCACAATCCAAAGCTGCAAGCTCCCATCTAGGCACCTCCATCACTGCCAGAAGAAGGCCACATTTATTCCTTATGCCTTGTGACTGAAATGGCATAAGTAATGGAAATACAAATTTATGTCTTCAGAACATAGCCATAGAACTGTGCTTAGTGTTTACCATAATCCTTACATCCTTACAGGTCACAAAATCAGAGGATGGTTGAGGTTAGAATGGACTTGTGGAGGCCATCTGGTCTGATCTTCTTGCTCAAGCAGCGATATCTTAAGCCAGTTGCCCAGAACCATTTCTAGCTGGTTTTTGAATATTTCCAAGGATGGAGACTCCAGTATCACTCTGGGCACCATTTGCCAGTGCTTGGTCACCCCCACAGTGAAAAAGTGTTTCCACTTGTGTGTCATTTGTGCTTGTTGCCTCTGGCCCTGTCATTGGCCATCACAGAGAAGAACCTGTCTCCATCCTCTTTGCACTCTCCCTTCAGATATTTATATACATTAATAAGTTCCTCCCTGAGCCTGCTCTTCTCCAGGCTAAACAGTTCCAGGTCTCTCTCCTTGTATGAGAGAGCCTTCAGTTCCTTAATCCCCTTCACAACCCTTTTTTGTACTCTCTCCAATATGTCCATGTCTCTCTTTTATTGAAGGACCCAGAACTGGATGCAATACTCCAGAGGAGACCTCACTAGTGCTGCTGGGAAGGAACACCTCCTTCAACCTGCTAGAAATGTTTTACCTAATGCAGATCAAGATACATGGAGTCTTTTTTGCCAGAAGAGCACATTGCTGGCTCATGTCCAGCTTGGAGTTCACCAGGACACCCAGGCCATTTCCCACCAGGCTGTTTACAGCCTGGTGGCCCCAGCATAAACCGGTACAGGGGGTTGTTCGTCTCCTGGATGGGACTTTGGAGGACTGGCCCTAGTCTGTCTACTACCATCCCATCCCATCTGAGAGTATAAGAGAATTATAGCTGCTGACTTTTTGCAGTCAAATGAAGATAGGGTCACCTAGGCCAGAGCATGCCTAGCAGGGCTGAATTTACTGCAGATGCTCAGTGCCATGATCTCTTACACTTCTGCAGAACTTCACACGTGATTAACTTCCTACTTTCACTTGCACTTTGAGGAATGAAACCCAAATTTATAAATGGAACCTAACTGTGGCTTTTCTTTTAAACAAAAAGAAAATAATTTATCACAAATGGAAGTCCAATAGGTATGGTGGCTCTCCAGGATGTACTAATGTACTGTTTACAACTTCTTGTTGTCAAACATTTCCAAGATTTGTTAATTAAAAAGGCATAGAGTCTCTGGCACTGAAGCTTGTGTCTTACTGCTCAGAGTTGCCTTTGTTTCCATCTTGGGAAAGATTTTAAAAAATCTCTTTGCAATTAACTGCAGATATTTGCTTGTGTTAGGGTTAGTCTCTAAGCTTGTCTTTGGCTTCATCTTTTGCTCCTGCCTGAACAGGATTTGTCTTTTGCCATATTGGAAGCTGTTGATAGACCTTGTTACCAGCCCCTGTGGGACTGTGCGCTATTGGGAAAGGCACTAACTGCCTTGGGTCACCCTGTCTCTCAGTCCCTGAAGGAGTATTTAGCCCCAAGCAGCTCCATAGAGTGAATTCCCTTATTTAGAAGGATCATGTGCATAATGGGTGAGCTAATATACATAAGTAAAAGATGTAATTTGTACAAAGAATATCTTGTTAATTTAAGATTTTTAATTTTAAAAATCTTATGGGCTAAACAGTTTGATGCCTCATAAAGTTTTCTATTATTTCCTGTGTTATTAAAGTAAAATATCTTTCATGGGTATATGGAGAACAGACTAGACCACAGAAGTGGTAATAGATCTAGGGAGAAAAGCCTTTTCCTTTCCCCTACCAATGCTCACTCCTTTTTTTATCATTTTTTTTCCTTTTTCTAAGTTATGCAAGTGATAAAGATGCACGCAAGTTGAAACAAATATTTTTAAAATTATTTAGATCAATTATAATCAAGATCATGTGAAAATATTTCTATTTCGCATCATATTTGTAACAAATTCTGAACTAGTTTCTTTGAGTAATTTTGAAACTATTTCATGACAAGCTGAGATTTACTTAAAAGTGCCTCAAACTTCATGAAATAACTTTTAATATAAAAATTATGAATAAAAATATTTAAAGCCAATAAAAATTTCCAGAAAGTTTTGCAGCATGCTATTTCAATCACTGAGTAAACTGCAGAAATGTAACATAGCAGATGGTGTTGAATTTAGTTCTAATGCAAAAAAACTACTGAATTTTTTTTCAAAGATCTATATAGTCCTTCTTTCAAGTGGACATAGTTTAATAACTTTTTAGTTAGGCTCACATTAAAAATGTAAAAGCAAACTCACATTTTAGGATATAAATGGAAGTAAACAAAATACAAGGCAACTGCTGAAAAAATGGACAAAATGGTTGTTTTCAAAAATTTCATGTGGCTTTCTAAATTCACTATGAATTACAAAAGTCTTGGGAACCTCATGTCTTTTTCTCATTACTATTGTCTGATCATTCATTTCATTTTAGAAAGTTAAGTGATATAAAGATGATAAGAGCATAAGCGAAAGGATTTAAACTTTTTCTGGAGAAAGGTTCACAATAGGAAATTCATAATGACATTCCCTTTGTTTCCAAAGGAATTTGAATATAAGTCTAGCTTATTTGATGATTTATGTACCTACTAAAGAAGGGCAGTGATAAATATTCTGCAGAGAATCACAGAAACAACTAGCTTGGAAAAACCTGTTTTAATTCTCTTCATTTTAGATTATTTGAGAGGTTTAATATTCAGAATAGATACCTATTTTCTTATTCTGCATTGATTTAAATTAAAATTTAAAAAAGCAAACAAATTAGAAAATTACATGCTATATTAAACATAGGATAATCTGTGACCAACAGGATGCACTTTCAAATATTTACTTTAAAGGCGTTATGAATAACAGAAATAACTATGCTTGAAAAAAAAGTCAGTTATTAACTACTTATCTTTTACTTTATTTGAACTTTTGTATATATTTCAGAATTGTGTCTAGGAACTTAATTTTCATCATATTGCTTTTTAATATTTCAATGAATTGTTCAGTACAACAAAAAATTGTATACAGTTACAGCAAAAAAAAAATCCCCTTTTTTCTTATGACAAGATAGTAGAATACATATTAAAAGAAAAAAAAAAACCAACAAACTAAATAAAATGCATATTTAGCCTCTCCTGAATCACATTTTAGCTTGGTTTTAAAAAGCACTGAAGACATCTTTAAAAATGTGCATAATTGTTCACATTCAGTAATGAAATTAAGCTGTTAATTAAAATGCAGAATAAAAATCCTGTGACTTTTAATACTAGATATAAGTAAATAAGGTACTTTGAAAGCCTCTTGTAAATATTTACTAGGACCTTAATGCTGTACAAAGTATCAACAATATATGATTTCATGAAAAAAATCACTTAAAGTGAGAAGTACGTTCTCATCCTCTAACATGCATGTAGAAGGTTAAAGCTAATCAGATTTCTGCTTGATGAAATAAGTCTGGAGTGTTGAAGTGCTACATTATATACTAGATATTTAAATTAGCACATTTCTATTAAAATTACAGAAAGAAAATATATTGGCTCATTTGAGGTTTCATGACAAATTCAGCCATTAATTTGGCTTGCCAATGTTTTGTATAATTTTCACTGGGCACAGGAGGAGAATCAAATTTGTTTCATCTCTGTTGAACAGCTTCCACCAAAGCAAGGTTGAAAAAGACTGAGCCAACTGTGTTGTCTGCCCTTGCCTTGACACAAGCCAATCGTCAGCCATTTGCTAGCAAAACAAATGGTAATTTAATCAGAAAACAAGTTCACTTTTTATGTATGTGAAATAATGGGCCTTGTGTACAATCAAATAATAAATTTACTGGCCAGTTATGAATGCGGACCAGGAAAGAGCCTTCTGGATCAACAAATCTGGGATTGTGCTGAAAAAGGTAACCACAGCTTTAAAACTCACAATACTCTCTTTAAATCTGATTTATCAGGAATGTCTTGGGCTACCTCTGCACTGACTTCAGAAGTTCATGATTGAAAATGCTTTTTAGTCTTATTGTTGTCACATTAATATTATAATAAATAATTCAACATTAGCTGATTTATTAAAAAAGATATATTGTGTATGATTTTAAGAAAAAAAACAAAACAATTGAGAATCAAACTGTGGGCAACTTTGTTGCTTGTGTTTGTCCTTTTAAGAAACTCTCTAATAAATCCTTATGGTTAATGGTTAATACATGGATGGATTCTATGTATCATAATAGCTTTAAAAGAGAGGCTGCTTTTATTTTGCTGTTGGAATGTAGATTTACAGGAGTAATGTCTGAAATTGTAATGGTAATGCTGTAGAATAGAGTTTGACATTCTTTTAGAACTGACAAATGTAAAGGTTCAGGGTCAAACTCATAGAATGTAGTTAAACTTTTTTATTTTTTTATTTTGAAAGAAATGTGCCAAGTACTTGTGTCATATAGGACTTGAGTATATTAAATATTAATTTCCACACTGTATTAAATATTCATAGATCTCATATGTGACAGACATGGCTTCATGTCAGTCTTGAAAGAGGAAGTCTCTTTTCCTTATTTTTTGACATGCCTAGTCAAGACTTAGCTTCATTTGCCTTTGAATCATCTCCAAAGTTGCTAATTATTATACCATAAGCATTCATTTTTATTTTATCTTGCCAAAGTGGTAAGGGATATTCATCAATCTCATAAAATATTAACAGCTGGTCTTCCTTTTGCAGTAATGGATTTATTGAGAGGTTCTGCAAAAGAAGAAAGTATTTCTGAGGGGGAGAGAAGGAAAAGGAAATCTAATCTCAATTAGAAGGGTTGGAAAGATTATGAGTATTCCAGACTGGATTTGTACTTGTAGAACTCCTTTATTATACAGTGATCAGCAAAACCCCATAGCCTTGTTTTTGTTTAGTCTCTGAGGAAATAAGAGATTGACCATTCCATGTGAAATCTAAGATCATTGCTACTACTATTTCTACTTCCTTGTATGGGTGTCATTAAAAAATAATAGTTTTGAGACCAGATAGGTAATTTCCAAGAACTTCTTTTACATAAAGGTGGTACTTGCCCAGACAAAGTATCAATGTCTCTATGGTAAAAATACATGTAGTAGGCTACTGAATTAATATATGGAATATGCGTTAAAATCAAAGGAGATAATTAGCGACTAAAACCATTACTGTAGATATATGTAAAACATACCATAGTTTTAAATGGATTTTTATGCCGTTCTGAGTAATTTGTGGATAAGAGCTAGAGTTAAAAATGCCACAGTCTTCAGGAAAAAGAGATAGAAAATTACTGACATCTTGGCTGTGAATTGTTTCTTTTTTTATTTTTTCCTCTTAGTTTTAAATGTAAGAAGACTTTCTGTGTCTGTGGGCAAATAATTCCCCCTCAGGTTTTCTGACAGAATTTACAATTCCTTTAGGAAATAATTTGGTTTGCAGTTTTTCATTTACCTTTACAGAATGTGTTTACTTCTTGGACAGATATAACTATAACAGTTATGGTTATCTCCAATGTGAAACAAGGATTTAAAGATAATTTTTTTTTTAATTATTACATTTTTCCTCAGAGAGTTGCCACAATCCCATTAACTACTTTAAGAATTCCATTACTACTTTAATCCCATTACTACATTAGAACATATTCATACAGTTTCAGAACTGACATGGTGAAATCAGCAATGAGAAAGAAAAAAATTCTTAAAGACAGTAACCTGTTGTTTCAAAGGCTCCACTTGTTATATTATATTCACTAGTTCATGGGTAAGGTTTATTTAATCTAAACTGGGTGTTCTTGGTTCAGACCAGTTGGCTGATCTTTTCACAGATACTGAGGAAACTTCCAGTGGGTGATGTAAGGACCTCAGGCTGGTGACTCATTATCATTCTATGCCACATCCAAGGGAAAAACTTCCCTCCCAAGTTGTGTGAATCATCTTGCAAATGCCTATCTCCATGGACTACATAACAAAGCTACAGGTCTATCCCACACAGGGTATCATATTTTTAGGTGCCTGAAGTTAGGTTAGGTGGCAGCTGGTGTCAGATGAGTGTCAGAAGACAAGCCCAAACAACTTCATTACCTTTCATTTTAACATGGTTATTTAAATGCAAGACATTACCATTCTGTCCAGCTGAATAGGAAATCAGAAATGTTAGAGACAGGCTACTCCCATCAGGTTATGTTTCTATTTTCATGATACTGAAAGAGGATATTTGCATAATTTTGGTTATTCCACATTCTTTCATGAAGGTCATCACTTCTAAACAAGAGTATGTGAGTTTCTTTTTTTTGTTTGTTTGTTTGGTTTTTTTTGTTTTGTTTTGGTTTTGGTTTTTTTTGTTGTTGTTGTTTTTTGTTTTTGTTTTTTGGGGGTTTTTTTGTTTTGGTTTGGTTTGGGGTTTTGTTTGTTTTTGTTTTTGTTTTTGTTTTTGTTTTTGTTTTTGTTTTTTTTTTAGTCAGAACTTAAGAGCAGGCTGTAACAAAGGTGGTAGCACATATCCCTTGAAATGCACATATTTCACAAAAAAGTTTAAACAAAAAGTTCATCAGAGCTGCAGAACTCCTGCTGAGTGATCTGAATCTCCAAATGTGAGAGGGAGAGTGATGTATTTCTTGTCAGTCCTGAGTCTCCTGGGGAACCACTGACATTTCTTGATGATCGAGTTCCCTCTTAACTTTGCTCTCCAAAATTAGGGTGCATGTCGTCTGGTTTGATCATATGAAAATTCTGCAATATGTGCTTGTAAACTCTACTAAATGTTATAACTAATATAAATTTGTGATACCAAGTAATAGTTATTTGACGAGCTTCGGAGCTAATTTTAGGAGCTGCTAAAAACTGGAAATCATAGCATAAGTATTTCTTATAGTTTTTGATCATGGAATAATTTTTCCTGTGCTTTATCCTTAAAAGGTACAAAGTGTAACATAGAAAAAATGTAGAGAGTTGAATATTGATCCTCTAAAAATGCATTCTTAACTTTTCAGGCAAGAGTTAGGAAACAGCTGCATGTGTTACCTGGTGAATTTTCTTGCCTATGGGTAAGAGGATATTACATGCTAATTTTATCTTAAAAGTAGAATCTAATTCTTTTAATAAGGATTTGGTTAATACTGATGGCACAGTTAGATTTTCCTATTCAGCTGCAATTTAGTATTTATTACAGCGAGATAAATTTCAGGAAGAAACATGCTTGGGGAAGAGTAGAGTGCTTCCATTTTTGGCACTTCCACAACTGTGTTTTATTGACCACATGCCATATGGCCACACCAGCTATGCTGCTGCAGCAGTTTGTCACTTGAAGCAAGGCCTGATGCCATTAAAAAAAAAAAAAATAAATA
>VXBX01007349.1:15576-38325 GCA_013400415.1 Scytalopus superciliaris
AAAAAAAACCAACCAAAAAAAAAACACCAAAAAAACCCCAACTTTGAGAGAGGAACAAGAAAAATGCTATGCTGGCATATTAATTGGATTCTAATATGCAGCAATACAACATCTGTTCATCTTATCTTTTATTTGCTATTTTCTGGACTTGTATTTTGGTAACAGATAAATATACGCTTTAAACAGGTATATCTGTAGTTCAGGGCACAATGATTCTGTAGAACTCTCATTCCTGAACTCCTCTGAAAATAAGCACCATTTTAAATGATCCATCACACACTTTTTGCCCTATCATGCACCCATCAAGCAACATGAAATGTTCCCCAGATTTGAGTGGCAGAGGGATGTTATCGTGAACAATGCCAGAGCAAACCCACATAGTGGGACTGAACTTATGAGCACATAAGAGGAAAGCAGCTTTTCTGCATCAGCTCTTAAAAGGAAAATATGGGCATGCTCTACTTATATAAGCTTTGCTAATAAGCATTTAATTTACAGATTTCAAGTGATGCAACATGCAGTTTGTATTGACCATTATCACTTCCTCTTTATACTCCCAGTTTCACAGTCTGGTATTTAAACTGTTCAGAAAAATTAACACAACTGGCAAACCATAATCTTGTCAGTTCTTCAGGGAACTGTGATGTTCATATAATGGGAGTAGAATACCCACTTTCTATAATAACAACAACAACAAAGTTGAGTTTGTATGTAGGATTTCTGGAAGAGCTTCTCATGGCTGCAGGTAAATTGTGTTGTTTATAGTTGAGACTGTAAAGCAGATCTAAGCTATAGTTCACTGTGAAAGGCAAAAAAAAAAAAAATCACATCCTGATATAGCATACTGGAATTCCTATTTTATATTGTGAATTCTTTTTTAAAGGTTTAGCCTCTTTGAATGTGATGAGGGAATTGGAACCACAGAAATGTATCTCATGTTTTGTGCCTGTCTGTCCAAGACTCTGAAGTGGGATGCTCTCAAAGGATCTTCTAAGTTATATGTAACTGTGAAGTGGAGAAATTAGCAGGGTGTGTACTGATTATTCTTCTTTGATGTTCCCTGTCTACCACAATAATATCATCCCAAACAACATGAATACATTTAGGCATGGACAAATGCTTTCGTCTGGAGAGATATGAGATGGCCTTAATTGAATAGTGCTGAACAAACAGTGACATTTTACCCTTTGCTATACTTTATATCTCTGTTTTTTTAAAGCCTTCATAACATTTTTCACTTTCTTCCTACAACACTATCAAAAAGACTGAATCAACTTTATCATGTATGTATCTCTTCTTCTTCTTCATCTTTTTGAAGTAAAGAAACGGTGTGACCCATTTTCCCAGTCTTCAGATCTGTCTCTGGCTCTTGAAGTGAATAAAAATTGAGTGAACTTGTGAAAATGCTGCTAATGCTTTGCCAGTTTCATCCCCCACTTCCTTCAGCACTCCTGGTGTGTGTAATCTGGCCAAAGAATCTTGTCAATTTTAAAAGATTATAACCTTTTAACAACCATTTCCTGCTCTATTTTGCATGCTTCCTAATTTTTCACTTGCTTTTGTAGATACCTGATTTGGATACAATTTAATCTTTTTCATGTATAAAGGCATATGTAGAATAACATTTCATCTGGCTGTTTCTCTCCTAAGTCCCTCCTATCTTTCCTGTGCTCCCAGAATTTTTCAAAAGTATGTATGAGGTAGATAAAAGACATTTAACTCTATCTGTTCTGACCAAAAATTCGCATGACCTAAGCTATTCAGTACTTTGCTAATAGCATCAACCACTCCTTTATGTTGATGTACCACAACATTAAAATCAGAGATGGGAGTGATGATACTCTGAGTTTTGTAAAATATTTAGAATTTGGGGTTTAATTTTTAATATTTAAAAAGCACCACTTTTTTAAGAATGATGAAATTTTAGACTCACACTTTTTTTTCCCAATTTTATAGGCAGTCTCTGCTATCCAATGAAGACAAAATACAATTATAATAAAAAATTAAGGAAGAACATGAAAAATAAGGAGGAAGACATTTTAAAAAGTGGGAGACCTCTTTGACATCATGTGATAGATTTGCTTGTAAGATTTGAAACTTTCAAATTACACACAAAACACATGATTTATAGATATACAGATAAGGAAAGTGATGCAGGCCCAAAAGCCACAAAGACAAACATTTAGATCCTTTCATAATGAATATATTTTACCTTCCACTGTCACCACGAAGCTGGGAATGCTCAAATAACAAGTAACTCATGCTGAAACAGCTCAAAGTGTGGTAAACAAGAAGTTTCTTAAAATGCAATGCAAGCCTGATCTTGCTCCTATTTGATAGATGACCAGTAGGTAATTTGACTATCAGGTAATTCCAGATTTTTCAACTTTTGCTGGGACTAGAAATTCCTTTCAAGACCTGAAAAACCTAAATTAAAATAAACAAGCCAAATTCTATTTTGTCCCTAAAAATAATTTAAAAAAAAAAGTTTCATTTTAATGTATCAGTACTTTCTGAGTAAAAACAGTTTTTCTAAATATTCCTGGTGGTATATTCTGAGGTCAGGATTTGGTTTGTCATGGCTTCCACTCTCCATCTTTAACTTCTATGCAGTAGGTTGGAAAAAGAAAGGCAATGGCAAAATTCCCCAGGGTCAGAAGCAGTGTGATTAGCATGTAACAATTAATTCTGTGTCTTGGAAGTCAATGGGTATTTTACAATGGATAATGAAGGGAATAGGAACAAACATAAAGCCAAAAGAAATCTACTCTTTGACTGACAAAATAGTCAATCGTCTGTACATTACTTTCTGGGTCACCTGGATTATATTGAGAACTCCCATCTACTGTTATTAAAGAGAATTGTCAGGATAGACTGACTCATTTACCAGTAGCATAATCTCAAATGATTTGGAAAGACTATTACCAAATAAATGGGCATTAATACAAGGAACAGTCAGTCTGTATAAGCTGGTTAGTACAAGTACATCATAGGAAGAAAGAGCATCTCTTGGACAAACAAGGAATGAAACCTTAAAGTGTCTTGAAAGGGATTTAAATCTATCACTCTGAAAAAGCATTAGTCTAGCCCTTTGTTTTGTAAGAAGAGAATGTGCAGTGTGCTTTTGCAGTCTCCTATGAAGATGGTCAGGAAGGATTCAAGGGCAATTATTTTGTTCTACTGCTGTTCTCTGGAAGTTTCAAAACCTAATATATCAGAACTTTAAAGGTATCCTTTAATGTCACCCCATAAAAATTACCTCTATTAAGCCAGAATTTCATTGCTTAAGCTGATAGATAACATAGAGCTAAACCATGACAGAAGGGAAAGGACATGATGTCATGTCACCCATATTTTTACTACACACATATCATGAAAACATAGCATGAAAATTCAAGCAAGACATGTAGCAGATCTATTGTTTATATGTTTCATACTCCCACTCTGAAAGCCAGCTCACTATAATTTTCTCTCTTTTCTTTCTTAATATGTGACAAGTAAGTCCTTTTTACATACCATTACTGAGCTCTGTTGACTGGCCTTTTCTCTTGCTGAAGTGAGGAAACAGGGAGAAAAACAGCAGTTCCTGTACTCAAGTGGCTATCCAACTGCTATTCTTCAGCACACCAAAGCTTCAGAGAGAAAATATGTCCTTTCTCCCAGCATATTTTGCTGAGAGATATTAATAGCTTGTCTCTTCCTGCCAACCCATGTTTTTTTCCTTTTATTTTGCCAGTTTCATCTGTTACAGAGCTTCTGAACACAATCACTCAAAAGGTCTGTGTAGAGTGGAAATTATTCCCTACAGCACTCTTATTTTAAATATTTCTTCCATATTTTTGTGCTTTGTTGCGTTATTTTGCTTTTGATCAATGTAATGTATTGATTCATAGTACTGAGACTCCTTTTCTGAGGAGACTATTGTGGGTATGTCAACACATGGATAGCTGTGCTAGATGACACTGAAACAATTCCAAACTAGCTTGAATACCTGAAACAGAGCATCTGCATTAGCATGGTGTTCTGTCTGGAGTGATTGGTGTCATTAAAAAATTACTCTATTGTGCAGTTTCCAGAGGTGCTGAGAAATTTTTTCAATTTTTTCATTGAGGGTTTCAAAGAGGCTGTAAAATAATAAACTTTTATTGGAGAAGTGGTTGAGTGTCACAGTTCCCGTATTCAGTAACCCTCTCTTCACATTCCCTTCCATTTTTTTTTTCTTTTTTTTTTCTTCCCCCCTGTCACACCCCGAAGTAATTTCTGGCCTCTGAGAACCCTTTTCAGTTAGGATATCTGACCCTTTCAGCCTGCTGGGTTCATGTCCACTCACGGAGTACTTATCTTGCAGCAGCTGCCAAGATCTGCACGGCAGTTTGTGCAGGACAGGAGACATGATTAATGGGCACTTGGTGAGTAACAGACACTGGGGTAAAAAGAGAATGAAACAAGATCATAACAAACAGGAAGGGCCAAGGGCACACCTGCCCTGTTAGCAGTTGTCAAATAAAAACTCTTTGATTAGGCCATGTATCATGGTTTCCTTGAATTTGTAACTATTGAGTGACATAACACTGAAGCCAATGGCTCTCCTTTAGAATTAAAAAGATAAATCAGTTTATCTTCTAAAACATATCTACCTCTTAAAGTACATGTTGTCAATCAGATCAGAAAAAAACCTTGTAAAGGTCTGTTGCTAATTACATAATGGTCAGTATTTTACCATTCATTATTAAAAAAAAAAAGTCTTCATTAATAGAACGTGTCAAGGTACTAGTAAATCACTCGTTTGGTCTATAGAATTGCCTTTGCAAAGATAAAACAAAACTATGTTTCATTGTCTCTTGGCTTGAACACTGGTTCATTAGTGCTTCACTACTTCCAATAAAAAGAACATTGAAAGACATTAGGTCTGAAATTAAAACATATGAAGCCAGCAAAATGCTGCGGAGGAAACAATGTACAGTAAGTCATATTGTCTGTGAGCATCCCAGAGAGGAATAGCATTCAAAACAAATCACTCCTCCTGAAGAGATGTACATTTACTTTCCTGAGTCACAGCCTTTTCTTATTTGTAAGAAACATGGACAAACACGTTTATATGATTAAAATGGAGTAGTCAACTGTTCAAATCATTATTTTGTTAAATGTGCATTAAAAAACTGTGCTTTACTAAACAGATATGATAATTGGATGGCCTATGAAATTTATTGTATTTGAGCACATATTCCTATAATTCAGTATAGCTAGTAGACTTATAAAAAAGTCACATTATCATAGTATTACTTAGATCACATGATTTCGCTTCAACCAGATCCAGCTGATTTGGTGCACAAAGAATTTACTTTAAACTCTGCATATATATTAACCATTGCCCAGGCAACTTTACTTTTGTCCTACCTCATGAGTGAAGCACAGGTCCTGTTGAAACAAGCTAGCCACATTGTGGCATTTGATGAAGCACATTTCTTACAACCGTGGACTGACCCTGAGTGTAATCTTTCCAATATAACATCCAGAACAGCTGGCAACAATGACAGTCTCTGCTCCATGAAGAGGCCAAAACCTTATTCTGCTGTTGTCAAGGATGAGTTAGCTCAATTTTGCCATCCAGAAGGACCTCAACAGAAAGCACTTTACATAGAAGACAAGTTTCTTTTAAGCAGATTGGTTAAACTAGTTAAGGATTTTGATTAGTGTGACTTGTCAGCTTTTGCTTTGTACAAAGCAAGTGTCTTATAAAATAAATCTTTATCCACTAAGTTAGAGAGTGACTGGGAGATGAAAAAAACAATATTGTTTTCTAAACTCATGCTGAGATAGATCAGCAAAACTGGAAAACTACACGCTCACTGAGAACATAATAGATGATTTGGCACAAAGCCTTACACACTGTTGCCATGTGAGAGGTTCAAGGTTGGTTTATCTGTCCAGTCTTTCCCAGGAATGCAGTTTCAATAAGCATCTGGGATGGCAGAGAGAAGAGCAAAGAGAAGCTGGCTGGGTTGCTGCATAACATTACACATGTTCTGGTCTGCCTGTGCATTAACATCAGCTCTCAAAGAGGGTGTTTGTTTGATCTGCCAGCTTGAGGTAAAATGCAGTGGTTGCCAGCAAGAGTTCATCAGGAAGTTAAAAACTGGGAGAAGTGAGGAGAAGCTTAAACAAAAACAAAAGCAAAAAAAACAAAAAAAAAATTAAATGAGGGAACTTGATAGCTTTATATCTGAGCTTTAGTGTGTACACATCTGCAGTACTTTCTGTCTGCAGTGAGAAATACAACAATGCACCAAAGCACGCCTATTGCCCAAAACACTTCTGATGCAGGACTGAAAATATCATTCATGAAGTTATAGTAGAATTTCTTATGTGGGCAAAATGAAGCTATTCATACTGGAATTCAGCCAAACCACTTAAAATTGAAATCCCTACTCCTCTGTAATAGATACCAGTCAGAGTTTTAGAATTAATTCTCACGTGAAGAACAGCTCCTACAGCAAAGTGTACCCAAAGATCTGATTAAGGAACCACTGCTCAATTCAGGCTGGCATGGACAAGGACCACTAGCCCGGTGTAAATACTGCTTTCTGTATCCCCTCTGTCTTCCTGGAAGGACTTCCAGGAACTTTCTGAAACAATTTGAACAGGAAAAACACAGGACAATATAGTTAATTTACCAAGGACAACTTAAGGATATACTCTCTCTGCATCTGTGTGGATGATATATACTTAAAAAGTCCTGTCATGGTCCTGTGAAAAATATAAGGCACTAACCTTCTATGTGATATTTGGATGATATTATCTCTTGCTTTTGGAAGATATTTCAAAAATAGTGCCTGGGAACTTTAGCATGTGTGTTTTGGCTTGAAATCAATGAACTCAGTGGAGACATACTGAATTATGAACTGAGGTTGTGGGCTGAAACTGTGGCTCTACTGCAGTAACTAGCAAATAGTCTACTTATTTTAATGAGGCAAGAATTTCATCACTGGATGTCATGATAAATCTAATAATAGGTACTATTTTTTTCCCATGTGAAAATATAAATTACTACATTGGTTATCACCCCATTCTTATATCTAAAGATTTACAGTATCGTCTGAAAAACACATGACTAATCATGTTATTGTATTACTTAAATGGAATATTTGAGCTATGAAAGCAAATGAGAGAGAATAAACTTCATTTATAGGACTGTATTTTCTTTTGGTATATTGTATTATTAAATCATATTTCATTATAGCTACTATTGTTGTTATTATAGCTAATCATATGATGATCATTTTATTGAATGCCTTCATTAGAATGTCTTAATTTCAGTGATCTTTTTAATGTATTTGAACACCTTTATTTGTTTCATCTTATTCTTAAAATGACGATTAAATATACAAATTCATCACAGAAGTTTTTTCTGAGAAATAAAGGTGCCTTGTTTTTCAGCAAGTGATACTGGCTGTCACAGGCTGGAAGTTAAATTAGAATTTAAATTAGCACATGCAGTCTTAATTCTATTATTAAGCTATGGCTGGAATATACCTTATATCATAACATAACTATATGTGTTTGCGGGTTTGTCTGAGGGAAGTACTAAAGACACTTCCTGAACCACATGCACAAAATCAGTCACAATTGCACTGAATAGGAAATGAGTATGAAAATATTTCACCATAATATTTTGCCACAACAGTCTTCCATACATCATCTGAAATCCAGGTCAAAATTTCTGTTGACTTCAGCAGTGGATGAAAATGACCCTCTGGGCTTCAGATGAGGTTTTGCAGTTCCAAATCAACCAGGGTAGTTCTTGATATTTGAATTCACATTTCTGCATCTTATTTTGATTTCTGAAAATTAGGATTATCAATTTATGTTAGAAGCTGGTGACAATAGTTATTTCATTTAAGAAAAAGAAAGATTAAATCTTTCCATAAATCTTAATTTTCATGTATTAATGAAAGGAAATAGATAATAAAAACAGACATCATCAGAGCCAGAATAGTGTATAGTTTATTTTAGATTGGTTATAACAAAGTTATATATTATCTTGAACACACAGTAAGCTAAAGTTTTAATCAAGACTTAAATAGATTTTTACATTTTGGGTTTTTATCACAGAACATTAAACAGCATTTTATAAAATCATCTTTATAGAACTGAATAATCATCTCAGAGACATTTCATTGAGACACTTCTTTGATCAAAAAAAAATACAATAAAATATTGAAAATTAATGACAACTGTGCAGAAGAAAAATATTACCATTTTTACCTAATGACACATTTTATTGAAGTAGAAAAATAAAAATATTAGAGAAATTAAAGATGAAATGAACATCTGTAGGATGACTGATAATTATTCACATCTGCAATGAAGAATTTTTGGAGTTTTTGCCATTACCTCCGGTATGACAGGTGAGAGCACAAGCCAAGCAGTTCCAGCTAATACATCCTATATATATATATAACAGTAATTAAAACAGTACTATGGGAAGAAAAGCAGAAAACACAGGACATTCATAACTGTGCCACGCAATAACAATTGAAATACCACACCTAGAGACATCAGAATAAGAATATAATAGCAATATGTAAATATTTTTCAAAATAAGATTAAGTAACTAACAAAAGTTACGGAGAAAATGATGGAGAATCTAAGAAAATTATCATATAATTGGCCACGTTTTGATGTGGTTCCTTCTCTTCTTTCTATTTGGGCTTTTGCTCTGGATATATTCTTTCTAGTTGTTGATTTATGCATAGGCTTTTGCATCAGGCAGTGAAATGTGAAGGCTATCAATTGAATATCTAATTGTTCACACAAAATGAAGAGCATCAAATGGAAATACTCAGGCCAATGTTTATACTGTCCTTGATTACCGTCTCTGTTAATATCAATGTATTTTCTGAGAGTTTAAGGTTGTGTATGCAAATGTGTCTGTCAGGAGGAGGAACTGAGTATTAAATCTTCCCTAAAAGAGATTTTTACTTAGAAAGGTTCTTCATAAAAAAATTTCTGTCTCATTTTGTTATTTCCCTGTATTAATCCTTTGTTTTCTTTGTCCCTTTCTCCATATCTTCTGAAATTAAATGCTTCAACAGTTGCCCAAAGCCTTTTTTTCTCTAATTCTTCAGCATTGGTCTTCTAGTAAAGCCTTGACACAGGCTTTCACGGTCATCTCATTACATAAAGAAAGAGGCACATAAGAAGCCATGAAAAAATAAGAATGTTTTCATATATAGTTACAGATTTATGAGTAGTAGGATATAGGTGAGCATGCACACAGGCAAATGCATGTGCTTATGTATCCACTACCATTGATTTCTACGACAGAAACAGCAGTGTCATTACCATCAATAATAATAGACATGCTACAATGATGAAAGATATATATGTCTTAGCAAGATTAATGCACACAATAGAGAAGGCAAAAAGTAAATATTGTAGTCCTTCTAATTGGAACTTGTTCAGTAATTTTCATTAAAATTCAATTTTACATGTTCATACTAATTTCTACTATTTCAAGTAGTGCAGAACTAGGCCTTCTCCTGCATTTATTTTTCTTTTTTTTTTAACATGGTAAAAAAAGATTTTAAGAAAGTCTTGCAGTCTCTCACAGCTTCCTCTGTCTTTATGCCTCATGTTGGTTACAGCCTAAAGTTCTGGAAGGGAAAACAGACAGCATCTGCTCAGGGGTGTGAGATTATATGTAATCATGATCTTCTAAAAGAGAAAATGCAGAAAATGTACTTTACTTGCCAAACTTTCTTCCATCCAACTAGTATTTTGTGTGTGGTTTTTCATGGTTTTTTTTTTTTTTAGTCACATGCTGTGCCACAACACAAAAAATAATTCAGTTCATGAATAAGTCTATATGCAAGTGTGGCAATAATAATAAAAAAATTGTAAGGGGATAGCTACAAACAGATGCCCTTTTTATTTTGAGAAGCACTGAGATGCTGAGAGCTGAAGCAATTCCAGATTTCATTGCTGCTGGAAGTCCCTTCTCAAAGCCAGAAAGAAAAACTACCAAGAAATCCAATTGAGTTTTAACAAAACCCAGAGATTCCAACTGTTCTGGCTTTATGCCAGGTTTGTATGTGAATGACTCCCCGTGAAATCTCATTGTGTGGTGGGTGCTCCAACAGGAATTTGTCCACTGTGAATCACCTCCATTCCAACTATTTTGACACTGAATGATGGGGCATTATTTGGTAGGCAAAAAGAAATGAATTATTGATTTCATGCAAATTATTTTACTTCCTTCAAAACTAAAATGTCACTTGTTTCTCAGGCCTTCAAATTATTATTATATAAACATACAACTACTGCATAATATTATTTCTTACCCATAAAGAGCAGTGCTGGATTTCTTCCCATGGTATAAGATAGTAAGCTCTGTAGAAGAACCTAAATAGTATAGCTTTTGCACATAGGATTGGTAACACTGATCATCTGAACTGAACATCTGAACTCTGTTTTGATAATTAGTAGGTGGAAATATCTAACCTTTTGATCAGGTTAATTTATATATAAAAAAGAAATACATCCTGTTGACACTAGTCTTTATTTGTATATAACCAAGGATATGAGGCAGAATCCTGTGGCAATTAACCATACTATCCATTAAAACAGTTATCTAAAGAAACTGGGATCACACTCTAGAAATACTGTATTTTGATTGTGGTTGAGAAAGAGCTCTCTCCAACAAATCCAAAAACAGTCTTAATCTAAATAACTAATTTTTAGATAGATGTAATTGAATGAGGTGATTCCTGTTAAAACTTGTTAATTAGTAAATCTTTAAAAATTGAATAAAAACCAGAATATTGTCTTATTTTAGATCTTTAAAGCTCTGTCAAGAGAATATGAGAGATCTTCAATTAATATAGCTCGTATATCTGCCTCACATACAGACATTTCTATTTGGTCATTTTAACCTGTGAACTAAATCCTACCTATGATGTTAAGAAAATAATTTTTCCCTTCTACATGTACAGATTTTTAAGGAACACTCTTTAACAAGCTTAAGCTATCTCCAATCTTCTTTTGGAGAGCTGCATTTAGAATACTTGCTAAAGGACCAGGATGCAGGAAACTTGGTCCCCTTCAAGATCTGACCTTTCCAAAGGACTGAAAAGTGCCCTGTCACTGTGATGACATATCAGCATATACTTGAGCTTCCCTACTCTGAAAGACTGCAGCATCTGAGCTGAAGAAACCTCCCAGGGCTGGCTGGGGGAAGGACTGACTCCTGGTTTGACAGTTTGATGAGCAGAGGATGATTCTGGGGACTGACAAGAAGGTTCAGCAGGGGGTCATCCATCTCACCACCTTTTCCTTCTCTTACCTCACACTGGAAACCATGGCAAAACATGCAGACTACATGAAGAAAAGACCCCAAGTGTATGGAACACTGAAAAACATAGGGAATCGGATCCAGATGTACAAAATCTCTTCTTGCACACCCTCATTGAAGCTAAAGTCATAACATTCATAGTTACCAGAAAGCAAAGGATATATGTCCACCTGGTCCCAATGAAATCATACATGATATGAGTTTACATGAGAGGACTGTTACATCTCTATCAAATGATGAATAGTCCCCCCAGCATCCCCCAGTGTGTCAGATAGCTGCGCTGTGCTGCTTCCATGGCAACCATCCGTGCCCGGGATGGGGCCACACGCGGCAGAGGCGATGGATGCTCAGAAAGTTGGAGACACTGCGCCACAAGCTGACCTTCTCATTGCCAGCCATATAACTCCGGCAAACTGAAAGAACATAAATACTGCTGTAACAGCCATGGGGCTCTTTAGTTGCTTGTAAATTGCTAGAGGGAAGGGAGGGAGGAGGGGAAGCCAAAACATCTATTGAGGAGTATTTGCTGTTGCTGTGAACATGAGAGGGAGTTCTGGGTCTGTATTTTGGAAAACCATGACCTTTCCCAGAGGGTTACTTAAATATTTGAAGCTGCAATGATGTCAAATATGCATTGATGCATATTTCTTATCAGAAATTACTGTAGAAATTATGCTTATGCTGCACTTAGTAAAGTACATGTTTACAGTTAATTTCTTTTTCCTATTGAAAATGTATAAGCATATCAGTTTCACCTTGAAAAACACTCACAGTGGGAAAAAATAACATAGTTTATTTAGAAAAATCTTTTTGTAGGAATATTTCTATACATCTTTCAAATTTATGGGAGGATACGACCTTAAAAAAGACAAACTGTCAGAAAAAGAAGGGAAGTAGAGATTTCAGTCATCTTCTCTTTTGATCCTTGAAGACTCTTTCCCTTCCCTCCTTTTTCCACATTTTACACAGAATTTGGTATTCAAAAATTTTCATTACTTTTATGCCCTAAATGTACTTAAAAGTGCTAGTTATCCTTAATAAGCCTTGAAGCATTATCTGTGCAACATGTACTTATGTCCTTATTTATTTGAGTAAAAATACAGTTTCAAGAGATGACAGCTTTTGTGCAAGGCCAACTTATTACATTCCTTATCAGTACTCTTATTTTTCCTGGAATTTTAACTCAGAGGTTTTAGCGATCCTGACTACAGCATTCTCCCCTCCCCAAATATTTGTCACATCACAGCTGAAGGGGCAGTAAAGTGTTGGTAGGAAGCAGAAAAGTACTGGACAGAGCTGAGTCAGACAAGAAAGCAAGAACACCTTAATTTTTTATTTCTTTCATATCATGATAGTACAGCAACAGAAACTAAGAAATACAAGGGAAAACATTAAATTATTATGATACTTAGCCTTAATTCAAGAAGGCATTTTAAAGTCCAAAGAAATTATAGACCACCCATATTTCTCATCTAAACACAGCACCCCATTAAATGTGCCTGTAAATAGTGAATGAATTAAATACAAAATGGTGACTTTTTTTTTTTCTTTAAATCTGTGTAAAACAGATTTGCTGTTGACTGACCTTCCATAACAGGCTTATTCAACAGAATAATCCAGAGCTCATTTCAGCCAAGCATTTCAGCCTTAAACGAACCTTAAGGATGTGCATTAGTCACGCTGAAGACAGGTGTACATGTTCAATGGCTAAAATGAACTGAGCCAGTTGGCAGACATTGGGTTTTACTAAAAGCTTTACTGTTGCTGGATCAGAATGTGAATTTCTGTTCAATAACATGAGAATTAAAATTTATTTAAAGCAATACCAAAATGCATTCACCACTTTGGTATTCTCACTGACTTAGTATGCCCTTGCTCCCCCTGAGACTCACCTGTCCCATCTTTTCCAACCAAAATTCTCAAAAACACATTGGAGCACACAACTGTATGAGTAACTGCCCACAGCTGTCAGCGAGAGCAAAAAGCTGAACAGTGACAAACTGCAAAAGTGAGAAAGAACCAACTTCAATAGATATTTTTATCTATTACAGTTAAAAACTGTACCAGAATAAAGAAGGTAATGAACAAATAGTTATAAAGGGCAATGTATTAACAGGGGTGAATATATTTGGAAGAACCTAAGGCTATGCATACACGTTCCTGTATCTTTGCTCCTTTCAGGTCTGTGTGAAAGAGCCACAGATAGGTATTGGCTCTGAGATATTTTGGGAAAAGTGTAAGAAATCTACATCACATCCAATAAAATGCACACAATTATGGTTTTATGGTAATTGTCTAGTGCTTTCATATCAAACACTCAGGGAAGATGTAAACCAGTGTAGTACTTAGGGAAATTTTGGAAAAGAAAAAGAAAGACTTTGAGATTTATAGTTTACATTTTAGTTTTCTTTCATTCACAGTGGTAAGAACTACAAGACATATTTCTACAGTCAGATAAATACTCAAGAAACAACATTTACATTGTGTTTGTGAAAAAAAATATAGAATAGATTGTGACTATATCTAATTCTTTTTAATCCACTAACAGTAAGAGCCCCATGATCATCCTTACTGTTCAATTAAGAGGACATTCACCATGTAGGTTTTGTTTATAATTCTTACTCTCTCAAACAGTGCCCAGGCATGGTTTGGCAGGTAGTTTGGAGGCATTTTGTTGTTTTTATGAAAGTGCATTTGATTAGATGGCAATAAGTCATTCATGTATTCTCCAAGGCTAGGGAATGGTCACAGTTATACTGATTCACAACATATCTCTCTGTTTGTGTGTCTCTCTCCTCCTCTCTCTCTCTGTCTTTGACCAGAACTTCCATGTGATAATTTTGCCAAATTTGATATGTTCCTTTGGATATCTTCAGTTCTGATAAATTTTCCCTTTGTAGATGGAAATGTTATATTGTAGAAAATTCCCAATTCTTGTTCTGAAGTCCTTCTCCTTCAAGGACAACTTTCTGGTTTTATTTCCTCTCTGACATAAATACCTATTGACCTCTCCATACTTCACTGATGTTTTGCATGGCTTTTTTTTTTCTGTTAAAAATATCTGAAAAACTTTCTAGAAATAAAGAGATTTCATAAAATTGCAGGTTAATAAATTCTTTTTTTATTCAGGTTTTCTAAAATATTTCTTTGTGTAACACAATTTCAAAATAAGTTAGTGAGGTAATAAATATGCTGTAGAGCTTGCATTATCATTATTCCATGTTTATTCCATCAATTGCTCTGGAATGAGCTTAATTCTATAGGCCACTAAGCAACCTTGAGAAAATGAAGAGGATTCTCAGTTTCCCTTTGAGTCAGAGAAAATTTGTCAAAACAGTTTAGTGCACTGCAGAATTAATTACCACTATGAATATGGTAATTGCACTGTGGCCTGACAAGTTTTACCTGTACTTTAACAGTGGATTGCATTAGAGTTCCACATAATATTTACTCTTCTTACAAACGGAATTTGGAAACCTTGACAAATTTCAAAGGATTTTCCCCTCCTGAGCTGAGTTGCTCTCCAGGAGACATAAGTATGTACTGACCTAACTGCTGACTGTAATAATAGCACCAGTAAAACATCACTGAGCATGTAGCACATTATGAGCAAATCTAAATTGCCATGTAAGGCAATTTAAATGTACAGAAGGTTCCTTCCAAAACCACAAAGAAATGTAAGCTCCACAAGGTATTGAAAATTCAACTTTATCAGCTGCAAATTTGCAAGCAATTCATAAACTTCAATGTTTTTTGGAAAGGTCTTTCACAAGTGCATAAAAAATGTTCTCAATGTCAGTAACAAATGACAGGCAAGGAAGTTTGGCAGCAAATGTCCTCATGAAATGGATGACTATTTGCCTACTTACATTAATTCATGTTACTACACGTACACGGGAGAATGATAATAGGGTTCTTCCCTCATGCCTGTCATGTATAAAATATTGTACCACTTCTTAACATTAGAAGGGTGAGTAAGGCCAGACCTTGCTTAAAAAGAAAAGGGAAACCTAAAGTTTGAAAGGTAACATCTTCAGTGTGAAAAGTATTCATGAACACTGTCAAATACCAACCTGATCTCAAGTGCTGGCTCCTGCTAATTCCTGCTGACAGCTGTTCTTATGCTTACCTTGAGACATTTGGTTTTAAATGTCAGACTGGTTAGGTCTTACTTCTTCTCTAAACATTCACCAACAAGATGAGGAATACGTTTGATAAAAAAAAAAAAAGGCAAAGGGAAAATAAACCATGTGCAAATATGAAATGTGTGAAATGTTCTGTAAGGAGATTTTGTTTCAGAGAAAAATTATTCAAAGTAAATTACTTCTTTCTGTCCCTCCTGAGATTGAAAAATAGAGAATTTCATGTAGACGGTATCTACTACATGTGGAGGAACACTAGTCTGTTAATGAACTTGTTTATGTAGTGCTTGCAGTGGCATACTAAAGTCCAAGGGTGTTGGGGAGGAGGCGTGGCCATGAAAGTCATGATCTCACTCCTTCAGTTCTCTGTGGATCTCTGAAAAATCTGCTGCCTCCCTCATCCCTGTCTGTTCAGTGGCTACTTCAAAGATCAGAGGCTGATCCAAAACCTCTGAGAATTTTCAAATATCTTCTCAAATTGGATGGTCTTAGAATTTTGCACCTCTGTAACTGGGTGTTGTGCCTCATTTTGTGAAATTATGAGATCTCTTATACTCTGAAGATGTATTCATAAAGGGGTTTGCTGAATTTTTCTTGGACTTTGTTGCCCTTAGAGTGAGAGAAATGCTTCAGCAGAGACACAGCACATTTTTTCTAAACAGATGGGAATAAAATAATCAGAATGTGCAAGAAGGCACTTTGAAAGCATAGCACTAGATGATGGTTTACTTGGGTAAGCCCAGAAAACAGTGATACCTCCTTTTGAATTTGAGAGGTGGTAGTAGACCCTTATTTATTTTTCCCTCTCTTCTTCTGTGCCTGAATGAGTGTCTCTGACCATCTTCCCACTGTCTAGAATTAAGCACAAAAATCTGTATTTCTGGCTGGCATTACACTGGCCATTGATGTCAGAAAATGCTAAACTGAGGATCTTCTCTGGGCTGACATCCTGGAGGCTGTTAACTTCTGAGCAGCACCCAAAAAACGATTAGAGACCAGTGTTAATGCACACTTTAAAACTAGGTAACTAAGAGCAAGAACATTCTGGACAAGAATCATCAAAATAAAAGAATGGTATGAGAGAATTAGCATACAATAATCAGCACTGCAGGTACTTACAAACAAGCAATCCTCAAATTCTTCTGTGCTAAACATCAGGTTGTTTCCCTGCACATCATGATCACCATGGGATGCTTCTGAAAGGTCAATATTTTCCATGACAGGTGCCAATCCATTTTGGAGATGTCTGCAAAAACCCATCCTGTGGCTTTCTCAAGAGGTTTTGTAAGCATCCTCTGCTGGGTGTGTAGTCATAGACAGGGTTGCTGCTACATGAAAGACCTACAGCAGTTGCTGGCTTTCATACAGATTTGAATATATTCTATTTCTCAGACATATCTGAGTTGTGCTTTCCCGTTGCATTGCCACTGAGCTAAATGCAAAGTTTTGTTCCACAGGAAAATGTACAACTGAATTAGTCCTTAATTTGAGTTAAAAACAGGATTCACTAAGGGAGCTGATATAACCAAAATTCAATTCACAAATGTCCGGAACTCTGAGGTAGGCTCTCTGATCCTTTATGGACATGATACTGGTGGCTCACTGTGCTGCTGATATCTGGAGATATCATACATACAGCTTACATTGAAAGACTTATTTTCCCATCCAACACTGAATATCAGTTTCATATAGGAAAAACACTTAGCTAAATCCTTTTCCCATAAAGATATAGGTTGTGGGGTTTTTTTTCTCTCTCAACTTCTTTATTTAGCAGTAGTTTTAGTGGAAATATTATTTAAGTCAATAAGGTCAATAACTCATCTATTTTAGAAGGCTGAGTTGTATCAAAACAGACATGGTACCCTTACTCTATTAGATACCGAGGTAGTTTATAGCTTATGAGTTTATTCTCTGTGTTGGCTAATTACAGTACAACTAGCAAGGCAATAAAATAAAGCTACAAAATGAAGTGTTACATGAGCTGTACAGCTGGCAACTAGGTATGATGACAATTGCAGGTAGGAATCTGTTTATACATTTAGAAAGAACACTAGAAGAAATTAAGATTAGAGAAGACTGTTTTAAGTGGAAGAGGGGTTGTAATTAATGTCATAATCCAATTTGTTTTCATTACTAACACATATATAACTGAATATGCCCACTAGCATATACTCTGTATACACAGAAGAAATGTTAGGTGCTGTTAAATATTGTAAATGCTATTGTAATACAGCCATAACTAGATTAAACCCTGTTTTCAGCTGTATGCATAAGCCTGATCCCTGGTTCATTGGGATTGTTTGGTTTTCAATCCACTAGCAAAGCTTCTAGAAACCCAAGTCTCCTAACTACCTAGCTGCCATTTCCACTATTAACTGCAGAGGTATCATCTGTGATCTTCAGCCCTTCAAACATCGGAATTCTTAGTTTGGCTAGGTAGCCTCTAAAAATTTAACTTGAAACTGATGGTTCAGCCCTAATAAATCTACAGTTTAATGCAGCTAATGATGGCAGTAGCTAGGAATGATTTTAGCTATTGTTATCCTACCTGCAGTTCTACAAAAACTCTATGAGTAGAAAGGCGTCCTCATGAAGAGTGATGAATTCTGTGAATCTGTGAAGACATGATGTTTACTTTTTATATTTACATGTCTGGTGACTGGAACACTTTAGTGGATGCCAGGTACAAAGTGCTTATGTGGGAGATGCTTATATGAGATCTTTCAGTCATATTTATGATGTTAGTAGTATCTTCCTTTAGTAAAAGGCTTAACATTTTATGCAAAGGCATGATATTCAAGAGGAAAAAAAAGGAAACCAGACAACTTTCTAAGCTAACACAGAAGGTTGGGATCCCAGAGGTTAAATCTCTGCTACTTTGCATAACAGAAAATTTGAATATATGTCGTATAGGTCTTAAAAGACTCTACTAATGACTAGATTATTGAGGCCAGCTGGCAAGATTAAGGCATGATGGAACCAAAAAAGTAATATCAAACTCTCTCCTAGAAGAACATACACACACTTCATAGTTTAGTTCCAGGAATGAGTTTAGACCAGTATATAGCGTTTGCTGTTAAACAGCTAATTGCTTATATTATGCCAAACTTTTTTTTTGTGGCCCTGTTAGACTTCTCTGTATCTACTGTATCAAATTATTTTTTCACTGTACCTATTTAGTCTGAATTTTTACAAAGTGTAATTTTCTTTTTTAATTTCTCAAAAATTTGCTATAAAGTGCTGTAGAAGCTTCTTATAACACCTGACTTGCATTTGGGAAAGTTTAAGTACTTTACAGTAGATGAATGCATGTGTTTCACAACTTCAAGATCTTGTTTCCCACAAACCTCCCAATTCAGAGCAACGTTCATTAATAGGATTACTTGTGTTTCTACAACAAGCCTCAACATCTCTGTTCCCATAAATTAGCAAATCACACAGAGACAAAAACTACTAAATAAGTTGTTTCTCAAGAGGCTGGGTGGGGCTTACCCTTGGAAAGCTGCACTATGAGCCAAGGACAGTATGTATAAATGCACTTCACTGAGTACATCTTTCACTCCATGGAGACCCATCAGCCCTTCAGGCAGATTCCTCCCGTGTTTTCTCAGCACACCCATAAATCTTGAAATCCCTCCCACTGAAAAAAAAGCAACAAATGATTCTTATTCCAAGGCAAGCACAGCACATTAGCTGATACAACCAGGCAGATCTGCTTTTATTAAAGACAGATGAATGTGTGGGTTGATCCTTGAGAAAACATCACAAGCTTCTTGCTGACAGTGATCAAGTCTTTTGACACTTGAGTTTTGTTATTTGCAAAGTCCAGCCTTTTCATGTTCAAAAAGAAAAGACAAGCTATCTGAAATCAGTGGAGTGAGAAGAAATAGGGTCCTTAAAAGGACAGATACTCAGTACCTACCACAGGCTGAGCAAACAAACTTTCCAGAGGAAGTCTTAATTTCCAGAGCTTTAGGAGATCCCTGTAGCAAACAGTGCTGACAGAGGGTATCTACATCATCCAGTCATTAATCTGAATTACTTCTTTTAGTGCTTATGCTGTTGTAGCCAACTCTGTGATTGCAGTGCATTTGCTCTGGAAGGATTTCTGCTGTATCATGCACTAGGGAGAAATAACTGTTGAGTACAATTTAACTCTCTAAGCTGAGAGGAAAAAAATGAATAGTAATTATTCCTGCTTGCTTGCCTTTCAGGAAATGTGCATTTTAAAAGCTCATGTAACTATAAAAGCAGTTGCATGCTGAGCAGTTTTGAAAGATTTTTAAACAGTTTGAAATTCATGATATTTACTGCCTCACAAGGACCACTGACAAGTAGGATGGGTTTGGATCCACTGTTTACATTTCATAAATCAGACATGATTGAAAGAGGGAACAGAAGCCTGAATCTCATGAATCCTCTGCTTGCATATGGTTTCTTTGTATCAGGATCATAAACATTTGCATTATTGGAAGCTTTCATGCATAAGAGGATTCTCTCATACGCATAATATTATCTGTGAGTCAACAAGTCTGAGGGAGACCCAGATGCAGAAAGTTATTTCATCCTATTTAGGGTACTAATTATTTGTGGTCATAAGTTTCATTCCTAGACTGGAGATGGATATAAAATATCCTTCACTTCCAGAATGTATAACTATAAATTGAATATAGAATAACAGAATAGGGTTTTTTTGGAAGAGACCTTTGGTGATCATTAGTACAAGCCTCTGCTGAAAGCAGGTGCAGCCTCACAGTCAAATCAAGTTGCTTAGTGCTTTTTCCATCAAATTTTGAATATTTACAAAGCTTCAGATTTCACAATCTCTCTGGGCAACCTGTTCTGTTGTTTAACTACTCTCATTACATTTTTTCCCCTTATATACAGCCATAATTTTAATTTTACAATTTATGAATGTTGTTCTTATCCTTTCACTGTGTATCTCAGAGAAGAGTCTGGAAATCTTCTCTATAACCACCAACTTATTACAGGAAGAAGTTAAATTCCCTTTAGTTTTTGGGTTTTTTTTTCTCCAGGCAAAACAAACCTGGGACCTTCAGACTTTCCTCCTATTCCCAGTGCTTCAGGCACCATCTCATCTCATTGGACCATTGCTGGACTTTCTCCAATTTGTCTTTGTAGTTCTAACACTTGTGAAAGGTGCCAAAACTGGGCACAGTGCTCCAGATGAAGCCTCAGGAAAGATGAATAGAAGGTGACAATCTATTCCCTTGGCCTGCTGGCTGCTTATGGCTTATTAGTGCATCCCAGTGCATACTTAGTCTTCATTTCTGCAATGCCATCCTACTGTCCTGTGTTCGATCATAGTCCCAAAGGACGCCCTGCAGAGCTCCCCAGTCAGTCAGTCCCCATGTACTTTGCATTTGTTTTCATTCAGTTTCATAAGACTTTTTCAGCTGTTTACTCCAGCTTGTTCCTCTGAGTAGCAATTCTGTCAATCTGGAGAAGGAGCGTCCTGTTCCATCATCCAGTCTGTTGATGAAGATATTAAACACTAACTGGCTCAGCATCAACTCCTGAGGAGTGTCTCTCAGTCACTGAGCCAGTTATTTCACCATAGAAGACAATCAGGTTGGTTAGGCATGATTTGCCCTTGTAAATTGGTGACTGGTTTCTCTCAGACTCCTTCTTATCCTGGAAATGACTTTTAGAACACTTTCCATAGTCCTTCCAGGAGTGATGTGAGGCTGACTGGGCTGCTGCTCCCTGGATCTTTCATCTTGTCTCTTTTGAAAATAGTTGTAACATTTCCTCTTTCCTCATCATTAAAAAATTCCCATGCCTATAGAAGACAGATCACTGCCAGCAACACCAGCCATACAGCCAGACCCACTGCTCCTCTATGGCTGCTTCCCCTTGACCAGCAGGTTTGACCAAAACACCAACAGTTTCTCTTTACCCATCATTCTAATCTCAAGGAACATATAGTGATCCTTGAAGTGTTCAAGGTCTCCTTTGGCAGTATCATGACATCCACATGGACAAGGAGCAATCAGTGGCAGCCTGACTCCCAGATACACCTCAGCAAAATCTACACAGCATTCCAGATTTGGACCCCACATAGGAAGTGTCCCAAGACAGCAAATCCAACTGGGAGATGACTTTCACCATCCTTTATCCTTCCTGTCTGAGTCACTGGCTCCATCACCTCAATTCAGGCACAGTCTTGATACTTCCAGGGAAGCTCCCATTTCTCCTTGGCTTCCAGACCCCACTGTATGAACCAAACAGTCATAAGGAGAAACATTCTCTTTTGTGACAAAAGTTACCATCTTGCAGCTCCCACTGTGACTGGAGTCTCTGATCTCTCTCCACTTGAGCACAGCCAGTTGTCTGTTATATATATGTGTGTGTGTGTGTGTGTGTGTGTGTACACACAAATGGACATTTTCTGTTTAAAGACAAAATTTTAAGTCAGTTATGAAATTACTACTTTTATGGTACTGAAGCAAATTGTCTTGTTCCCCTTTCAATCTTTGAACCTTGGCTACAAAGGCTGTAAAAAGACACACAGTATAATAATCATCTATTTCAGCTACAAGTTTCTGTGTGAGAAATAACTTCATGTTCTTTCATGAGGCATCTTATGAATTGCTACCCTAAAGCTATTTCCACATAAGTTTTGAATTTCCCACCTTGTTGTTCTGACAGCTTTTGAAGCACTCCTCTTTGTAAATACAGCACTCAATCTAGAAAAAAATCTCGGTTTAAATGTCCTGACCACTTTCAGTTTTTCCACTTTCTATATTGAAATAAAGAACAAAAATGGTTTTGCTTAAGTTCCTTCCCTGTCCACTATTTGCATTCTTCACCAAAGCACATTAAAGAGTTCATAAAAATGCATCATGGAACCATTTAAGATATGGGATTAACTGTTAATATGAGACATTAACTTGCACTGCTATGATAGAGATGATCATGTGTAATTATGTTTGATGATGGTAAGTCATAATTATAATTTTTGTTATATTTTTTTAAATACAGTATGGCAGCTGCTAGGTATGCAAAACTGCTATATAAGTTTTAAAAATAAGTGATGATGTAAAGCTTACTGTCCTTTCATGGCCACTATGTCTCATTAGTCACATAATTCTTCTCAGTTCTGCCCATCACAACAACACCTCTTGGATATACTTATAAAATATAACAATTGCTCTTTATATAAGTATTCTTTTTCTCAAGAAGCACTCATATGGAATTTTTTTTTCATTAAACAGGATCTTGATATTATTA
>VXBX01007349.1:38442-50006 GCA_013400415.1 Scytalopus superciliaris
TCAAATCAGTCATTGTTCTGGTTTTGCCACCAAAAAAAAAAAAAAAGCCTAAAAACTCTTGCATGCAAGAAAAAAATCTATGTCTGCAATCATGTTCATCAGTAACCACAGAAACCATATATTATCTATGGGGAAAGCTGATAAAAATAGGAAATTTCTAGACCACATGATGCAAGTTTCTCTAAAGTATAGTGTGTCATTTATTATCTCTCTCCATTCTGGAAGAGATACATGGAGCAGAAAAAGGCATATAAGTATGAAAGGCTGTAATAGCTTTTAAACTCCCTCCTTCCATTTTACCAGTGAATTTGCCTGTACATTATCTCAGACTGAAATTTACATAAACAAAAATTTCCTCAAGATGGAGGATTGATACCTTGGGTTTCTTTGGGTTTTTCTTCTACTGAATCTTACTGCCCATCTCAAATATTTTTTCTGCAATATTAATGTTTTGAAGTTTCTTCATATAGTTGTACTTTCAGGGGAGAAATAAATGCATTCACCTGGTGTATACTATTGGACTTGAATAGTGAACCATCATGGCTTTCAAATGATAAAGAAACCTGATGGATGATTTTTGTTTTTTAAAAGCTTCTTTTAGTTAAGAAAATATTTTTTTTCCATAGTTATCTTTGAATACACTTTTTAATAAATGCAGCAAAGTAAAAAATAAATATACACATGTAAACACATATTCTTGGTGATGTATATTTTAATGCCATTATTCAAGTAGTTAAGTACAGCACAGAAATAAAAAGAAATAATGAAGTTATTGTTAATGTGCAGTTATTGTAATCTTCCTTCAGCATTATGATACAGTATTTTTTAATGTCTTTGCTTTAGAAATGAATCCTCAATTTCTCTCTCATTTTTTGCATATGGTGGAAGCAAAGGTGAACTGCCAGCCATTTGTGTTGGCAGTGTTGTCTCCTTGTATAATTAATTAAATACTAAAAGTGGGGAAAAAGAAAAAGACGGATAAATTATTAATACTGAACAACATGCTCACAAGTGAAGAAGATGACCTTGGTTCAAACTTCTACTCTGAGTAAAATGTCCATGAAATCATCATCTTACAACTAGTCTTGCAGTAATCCTGTACTCTGCTCTCTTGCTACTCTAACAAAGTTGTAACAAGTTGCATGAATCCCATTGTTATAAATATAAAAAATAAACTTTTATGCAGATCTTTAGATGGCAAGTGCTATGTAGAAGGCCTCTGAAAGTCCTCTGCCAAAGACCTTGAGGAAGAGAAAAAGTCATCCTAATAAATGAAGTTTATTTGGAAACCACCTTACAGGAGGAAAATATCTAAAGGGATTTTTGCCTTATGCTCTGAGTTACTTAGCCTGCACTGAGCAGTGATAGACAGACTTATCCAGAAAGTAGAGTGCAAAAGTCATATTTGAACAGCATCTAATGTATCCACATTTGTCAGGGGTGCTACACTTTTTTCCCCTGTATTGACTTCCAAGGGGATGTGGCTTGAAGCCGTATTTCCTTTTGCCACAAGAAAAGCAAAGCCATGTTAGTCACGGGACCAATTGATTTATCTTACCCCTACATCCTTCCTTTTTGTAGTGCAAATCGAGAGGCAGACACAATTAAACTCTTCACTTTAAACAAACTGTTGGTCAATTTACATGTATATCAGGTTCTTTACATGCAGACTGTAGCTGCTGTTAAGTTGTGAGAGTAATAACATTGAGGCATCTCCTATGGGGGAAAAAATGTTAGCATTCAGCTTTCTAATTATTAACAAGATTAATCTTCTCTTGCTGTTTTTAGAATTCCAATCAAACTCTTTAAAAATTTAGAACCTGCTTCATGGGAAAAAGAAATCTTAATTGGGCAGGATGTTCAGATTTTCTGCACATAATTGAGAGTTCAGGTTAACTACTCCTTTCCAATGCTATTGTGAACTAGGAGAGTTGCTCCTTCTACTTCCCCTGTAATGGAGCAGGAGCAAGATGTGGGCTCAAATCCCCAAAGAGCATTTGCAAATGTGAGGCGATTATAACAATTATCCACAGGATCTGTGTACACAGCAGTGTATAAAAATATTGCAAGTTGGATACGTGATTGAAAACAGAACCATTCAAGACTTAAATGTCACAACAGTAGGCAGAGTTATGATAAAGGTCTCAAAATCACTTGAGCATATCAGTGATTTACTCCTACTCTGCTTAAACAGAGCAGGCATATTTTAGTTTTCCTTTTTTATTTTCTATGAGAACAGTTCCCAATACAGGTAGACAAGAGCAAAAGTAATTAAAAAAAAAAAAAAAAACAAACAAAAAAAGGGAAATAAATAAATAAATAAATGAAGCTATTACATGAAGCACTCCCAGGATTAGTCCCCAAATCCTACTCTTTTTCTGTCCTTCCTTTTCCCACACAAATCCCTGCAAATATTTTCTGTTTTGATGCCCACAGAAAAGACACAACCACTGATGAGAAGACTGAGTCACAGCCAGTGAGTTGATTTTACCCATTACACTAAAGTAAAGGGATGGGGAATTTCTTAGAACCCCACACAATACAGTTGCAGCAACACTAATGACAAACACCCTCACACTGAGAAATTCACCCTCCACATCCTTTGACAAGAGGGAAAACCCTGTCTCCCACACAGTCTGCCAGGGAATTTTTGCCATTGCCTGGAAGGGCAGGACTTGAGCCAATAATTGTGAGATAATTTCAACATCACCAGCAGTAGGGCTCCATCCTTTCATCAGATCACACACTGGCAGGCCTTGCCCTTGCATTTATATGTGAGGCCGTTTTGCAAAAGAGCCGGTACTCACAGGGGAGAAGGTGGAAGGGAGTAGCGTCATGTTTCTTCTTAAAGCAGAATTTCCATAGAGGTTTATGTTATAAGTTCTGTTGCACAGGAAAAATTAAATATTGCTTAAAATATTTGAGTCATTATGATAGCTGCAACCTGAAGAGCATAACAGGCATCACAGCTCTACAAGCTACTTTTTTCTGAAGATCATCAGTGCAAGGAGCTACTTAATTCAGTTGTAAACCAAACACTTAACATCTTGCTGAAAGTCTGGTTGGGTGGAATGAGTAAGCTTTATACCACACTTGCCAAACTTTTCCATTCACAACTCCACTCATATTTGCACTTCCAGGCTTGCTTCCAGATTTCCTAGTTTGGGAAATGCTACTTTGAGACCTCAAATTAAAAGCATATGTTGAGATTTAGACTGACCTTCAGAAAAGGCAAAGTAGTTGCAGAAGATGATGAGGGGGTGATAGATGGAGGGGCAGGAAGAGTCAATAAGAAGTTCTTTTCCCCACCCACAAACAAAGTTCTCATTCAAATTGCCTTTTTTTTTTTTTTTTTTTTACTGTGTTTTCTTTTTACAATCAATATCCTGGCATTCTGCTCTGGATATGCATTTGGATGTGCCAATTTGTTCATTTTCCCATTGCCCAATAATAACTTTTTACCTATTGGGTCAATTTATAACAAAAGCAGATCTCTCAGTCCTTCAGACTTCATAAAAATAAAGGGCAAGCAAAGTAAAAAGGATTTTTTAGTGGTCCCCCACTGCAGAGTGTGCTTTTGCCCAACACTGGTGACTAGAGATTCCACCCTTCAGGGATCTCCTTTGGAGATCCCACCCCTAGAGCAGCTCTGCTCACTCATACTTTATTCTTTCTCTAGCTCCAAGGAATCCACCTCTAAGGCACAAAGCCATAGGAAACCAGGCTTTTTTACTTTCTTCACACAGGAAATATTCATTATTAAATCACATGGGGCTGGTACCTAGAGGCTAAATGTGACACAAATATGGCAGTGCTGATTGGATGCCTGCAGAGGGAAGCCTTAGGGTTCAGAGGTCAGTTAAATTAAGAGAGCAGAGCTTGCTGATCCCACAGTGTCTGCTGGTGCCTTTAAGCATGCACTGAGGAGGGTGATGCATGATTACTCCTTTTGATCACACTGTAAAGAAACCTTCCAGATGAACGGCCTCAAGCCATGAGGAGACAAACCAAACTGGTTCTGATGGTGAAGGAATCTACAATGGCCCTCTTTTTGTGTTTCCACTTAGACAAAAATGTTTCAGAACATGATCTGTGAACCCCGCCTTCAGTCTCCTGCTTTCTGCAGCAAATGCCTGAAAAACCAGATGCTTCGTCTTACATATTTAGTCCTGTCCTTGAAAATTTAACTTACCAGCATAAGCTGACACTTTACTTTGTTAGTGAACAGTATGGTATTCTGTATCAGTTTTTGTCTTTGGACTGTTTCTCTATAAAGACAAAATTCAAACTAAAAAAAAATAAAATTATAGATTTAAAATGATGCTATATTTTGCACTAATATCAAAACTACAGACATTGTAATTTAGCATCACCTGATCTATAGAAAACCAACTGAAAATAAATGAACATTCATTTCTGGAGCTGTTTTGCTCAATAATCATAATAATATAGTTGTTAGAAATAAACAGCACACATCAGCCCTGGCAGAGCACAAAAAAGGACACCAAGCTAAGTACCTGATAAGTTTTACATTCAATGTTTGCTTGTGATATCAGTATTCCCCCAATGCAAATGAGAGTAGATGTAGCTGTCACTTAAATGTATATGGTGCTCTGGATGAGCAGGAGTTCCCAACTGAGGAATTTAAGGAAATTTTTTATTTTACCAGTGACTAAATTTGGTCAAATTTCTGGACTAGAGGGAAGGAATCCCTTTGATGCCCACAAGTGAGGAGGAAAAAAATATAGACATGATTAAAGAAAGGAGCAAAACAAAAGATTAAGCCTGAGGTTTCCAGTACAGCCTAAGGGAGATAACTTAGTTCAAAGGACTCTAATTCCTTTAGGCTTTTTTGAAATTCCCAGTCTGAGCACCACATTGCTACACTGGTGACTGCAGTTACTCAACTAAGAAGTGACACTAAAGGAAGCTTGAGTAACAGAAGCACTCCATTTTAAATAAAATTATAGTGGCAACTACCTCATGAGATCTGGTTCCATTCCCTGCTCTCTGCAGGAACCTTCGCACCACCACGCCGTTGGGAGTGGAGTGTCTGCGGATGCTCACACAGACACACACATACCACTGGCTTACCACCACTCTCCAGTCCTTCAGCTCTTGCACTTCAGATCCTAACTGGAACATTTCTGGTTTTCCTTTGTAACTAAGATTTGCTCCAGATTATGGCTGGCTGCTAAGAGAAGCTAAAAATTACAGAAATACCTCTCAAAAGGATACATTAGAAATATTGACTCTATCTTGCACTGACTATGCCTTTACATAAAACTCAAGGCATACTATGAAAGGAGTCCATGTGACCACTGAAGAAGAGCTGCCTTTCTGAAAAAAAAGTGAAAAGATGTTTCTGATGGATTTAGATACAACATGATATACTGTACCTTGCATGCCCGTATGGAGAAGACCTGCAGTCCAGGTGTGTGAACTTCACACACACATAAACTGCTCCGTGTAAAACATTCACAGAAGGTGAGCTGCATCAAGAACATGTTGGACCTAAAGCAATCTGTTACATAATTAATCAGTGAATGAAAAATAGGCTTAACATACAAAAAAATCATCATGTTTGCTGTGAATTTATACAGTGTACAGAGTAGGTTGGATATATGACCATCACATTTTTTTTACTGTGAAGCCAATCTGCACATGTATGGGGAAGAAAAGCCAGGAATTCTCTGTCAGACTAAGTGGAAATATAGATCTTAGAGAACTTAGGACCATCTGGAAAAGACATAGAAATGGATAAAAGTCTCAAAAATTTCCTGTTACAAAAAGTGGACATGTATTTTGAAACACATACAGTAGAGCTGCAACTGAAGATCAAGGAAAGAATGCAATTCATGGGACCCTGGTACAACAGGATCCAAACTGCCAGGAAAACGGCTGTGACATATTACTCAGTTTTTCCTTTTTACATACCACTATGTGTTGGAGGAGAGAAGAGAAATTAGCTGTGGAAAGCAGCACAGATCTGTGCTAAGAACTGTTTGCTGTGTTTGTATGGACTCTTGCTATGTTAAGGACTGTTTTGCACTTTGAAATCTGTATGAAGTTTGAGGATTTTATCATTCTCTTTATTTCACTGTGTGTCCCTGCTGGAAACTTCTATGTAACCCATCTGTGATTGGTCCCTGCTTGCAGCGGGGTAGCATTCCCTTACATGGTATCACCTGCCTCTCTGTTCCCAGTTTTGAAGAACCTTGCCTTGTATGGCTGGGTCTGCCCCAGACCCTTCCCAGGGTGCTCCTGGGGTCAGGACCCAGCCCCCCGACTCTATTTAAGTTGTAGCGTTTTGAATAAAGCTCTCTTTTCCTCGTGCTCGCCTAGGCAGCACCAACCTCGCTCCCCGGAGTGTGTCCCTTTCTTTCCCTCCCCCACCTTCCCCTCAGGGCTGCAACTATGCATTTTATAAATGTCAACCTTCATTACAGATATTAGAATCCTTACTTAGAACACCTTTAGGATCACTTCATAACGTGTTTAAATTGGTGGAACTTTCCTCCCTTCTAATTTTCCTCTGTCTGACTGAGAGGATGAGCCAGTTAGAGCCTTTCAGCTTGCTTCATTTCTCTGCTGTAATTTTATTAAATTTTCCACCATAATGTCGTGCTTTACAGACACAAGACATAACACCTACAGATTCAGATGGCCTTCTGCAAGAAATACCAGAACAACCTGGAACTATTAATGACAAATTACAACAAGGAAAGTATGCTGAGGCTGTCATGAGCAAATTTTTCACAGGATTTAAAGTACGGCTTTGCTCACTTGGTGTGATCCCTGGCATCACAGACAACTGTTCTTCTTGCAGGTTTGTTATTTGAACATTTTTTAAATTATATTGTGGAAAACAAGTCTATTTTCATATTGTGCCTGTTCTCCATATGCATTTTTCTTTTTTTTCTATGATATTTATTATTTGAAATACCACAGAAAAAAAGGCTAAAACTTAGGTTACCATTCTGCAGGCTATTCACAGAGAAAAAATACTTTTAATTCAGATATCTTGTACAGTAGAAGGAGCAACGTAATTGTATTGTACCATGTGTGGCAGAAGTCTAACTATCTAGTAGTCATGTTCACAATCATTAATAAGTAAATAGCATCAAATATGTATAAAGCACAAACAGGTACTGACAAATCATTTAGGAGTGTTTGTGCTTGGGACAGATTGAAAGTTAAGACTCTTGCCTCATCACCTGGAAGGAAAATTTCCACACACACCCGAAGGATCAAAACAAAGAATTTGAATGATACTTATACATCAGTAATTTCTGGTAATATTTCAGTTCATCTCTGTGGGGGTGGTTTTTCCTTTTTGTTCTTTTTGGAAGAAAGGAGAATCTTGCACATTAGAAGTGCAAGTAACAGTACATATGTAACCCACACACTGCTGACATACACAGTATAAAAATTGTAAGGAAAAAGTGTCATATTTTAAGACCACCCATCACCCAGAAAAAAAAATAAATAAAGAAATGAGTTCGAACCTCCTGGTAGAATTCATATTTTTGTCAGGATCTGATTTCTTCCCTTAGGCTGGCTTTGGGAGTTCTGAAATTTAAAATTATATTTGAGTTCAAAATACACCTAACCTGTGCAAAACCAGCTTGGAATTCAAAAACTAAATATAAAGTTTTGAGGAAGCGATGAGGTTGTGTTTCGGTCCTTCAAAGCACCGAGTGGTTGAGGAAACCACAGAGTTCATCAGAAGAGAGAAGTAACACAGCCCTGAGCCACAGGTGAGAGCAGTGCAGGAGTCTCCTTGTGAAAAGCAGTGAGAGTTCTAAAATGAGCAGCCATTGCTCCTGTTTAGTGAACTACTGACACCATTAAAATTGCCACACATCCTACACCAACTTTGCACATTCGATGTGGTTCCCACTTTGGCAATACCTGAACCATGGTGAGCCAGGAGAGCACTACCAATCTCTTTTTTTCACAGCTGACCAGCATTCTACATTATTCACCAGAGACTTGGAACAAAACCCCATGTCATTTGGACACTTCCCCTCTCCCTACGGTCTATTTTATATAGCATCCTAACTTGAGCACACAACCAGGTATTAAAAGGCTTGCTTTTGACTGAACATTAATGCCTGAAACAAATCTGGGAATGTGTTTATTGGCCGCTCTGTTCATGATGGTTATTTTGTAACTTGTCTCAACAGCAAACATTTGCAGCTCATTGCAGAATCACACATTTCCAAGGAATGTTGTTAACATTTTAAAGGTGAAGATGGCATGTTTTGAATATCAAGAACAAGTCAGATTTTGGAGCTCTCCCAAGTGTCTACAGACTCATACGTTTAGTTTATACCTGTATCTTCGGCATAACTCCAGTTTCACATACTTAAGAAAAATGTTAACATTTGTATAAAATGAGCTATTTAAAGCTCATAATGTCACAGACATTTTCTTTTTCCCCTGGAACCAGATTATTATCTTCTAGGATGATTTTCAATGTTATTGTTAGTAGTATTATTTCTTAATGGCTTTTATACCTTTTTCATTTCTGTGTGCTGACTGAGACTAGACATTTGCATAAGTTACGTTTGGACTGTCAGTAAAATTGGTTTCTATGTAAAGGCCTGACAAGCACAAAGCATATGTTAAGTCTCATATGTTTAAGTTCATAGAATATGAGGTAGGACTGCGTAAATAACAAGGGGATTTGTGGAGTAGATCAACAGCAAATATCAATATCAATTGATTTGATATCAAATATCAAAATGAAAACAACATGATCTAAACACTTTTTTCTTGTAAAACTAAAAAAATAAATACAAAGTAAATTTCAAAATAAATTTTTTCATGTCAGCTACTTGTTAAATAAACTAAGGACATCAAAATATGATTTATAAACATTACCTTTTATGTAGCAATATATTTGCTCATTCCTTCCTTCCTTACCAAAACAGTCCTCAGATCAATAGCTTTCACTATTAAGAATCATGCTAAATATGAGTCTGGAAAGTAATTCTTATATATCTTGATTTTTGCAGCAGCTCTGGGTTCCCTGACTCAGAGTGGTTTGGCACTTAAATGGTTCTTGAGCTAAAATCCAAAACAATAAGGATGAGTTCTGGATGACTGCAGAACTATAAGCTTGATGTTCAGGCCACTTATCTCAGGATTTTTAATCTCTTCTCCAAGATGTGTTCTTTCTATACTGTGGAAAGATATTAAATCCCCCAAAAATGAAACATCTCTATTTCAGAACAGTGCCACACAGTGGCTGGGCTCTGCCCAGGTGACCTCATAAGATATTTAGGTTTGGCTCCCTACAGGTAGATCTGAGACTTAGTCTTGCATCTGCTCTGTGATTTTCGATTCCTCTGTTGGCCAAGACTTTGGATTAATGTCATGATCAGCATTGAGGTGAATTGTACAGGCATGGGATACAAGCTTTGCTTGATAAAATTTTAATGATTTTTTACTTTTTTTTTTTTATTCCTCACTTTGAGTAAGTGAAGAAAGAGCCATAGAAGACAGTTTTGTTTCAATGCACTCGTGTTGGAGGCAAAAGATTAATTTTCACACAGAATGAAAATCAGCTACAAAGATTGACCAATTGATTCAGTTCTGTCTGTCTGTCCTTGAAAGCAATGCTCATCTGCCAATGACTTCTGTGGGAAGAAAGAAAAGAAAAAAGAAAAGAAAGGGAAAGAAAGGAAAAGAAAATAAAAAAAGAAAAAAGAGAAAAAAAAAAAAAAACAAAAAAAAAAAAGGAAAAAAAAGAAAAAAAAAAAAAAAAAAAAAAAAAAAAAAAAAAAAAAAAAAACAAAGAAAAAAAAAGAAAGACCCAGGGATCTCAGTTCAAGGGTGAATAGTGTCTGTCTCAGTTGTGTGCAATTAAAGGGCAATATAATGAATATTTTTAAGATTCCTGCTGCGAGATTTACAGAATAACTTTTCTTTCTTTGGGGATTTTCACCAAATGTCGGCTAATTATTCCTGACATTTATTTTGAGGTCCCATAGTGAAGTAACACATGACCAGCAAGATTTAAGAAACTAATAATAGCTGATTTAAAATATTTACTGACTTGAAGCTTGGAAGATACAGCCAGAGGGTTCCCCCCATACCTGAGAATGTTGCAGCTGTGCTATTGCATGCCTTGGAGACACCAAATATAAAAACAGGCACTAGTTGCTGTAAACCCCCAGTGGAAGTCTACTTAGTGTACATGTACTGCAAGCCAGCTTTGAGAATAGTATGCTGCCCTATTTTGAGTGTTTAAGCCACAGTGCACTGAGTATATTATTGGTTTCTTATTTGTATACATACCATGATTCTTTTAGTACTTATTCAAGGGAACCTGAGAGGACTGTACTAAGTAGACCACTGATTTTGGTATTTATCTTTTTTTTTTTTTCTTGAAATATATATGTCTTTTAACAGAAGAAAGAAATGGATTTTAATAGAACAAATGAAGACATAAAATAATTTATAATAATTGTGTCTAAGTTGCTTCAACAATGTTGATTTATGTAACGTACCTTACTAATATAAAATATTTAGATCTCAAATCAGAAGAAGGTCTCAGAAATAGATATTAGATATAAATAAAAAATCAAACCCCATAAGACACCATTTAAGCTACATTGAGGCATGAACCAAAAGGAGTTTGCAGTAATGTAGACACTGAGGACACATCAATGTTTTGTGTGACTTGAAACAGTTCTTTCATAAGTATCAGCAAAATGAGACAGATGAGCAAAGGAATAAAGGGTACGAGCAGCTGCCATGAGACCAGCCACCATCTAAGGCCAGACTTAGCTCCTGAGTTCTTTGCTCTGACATGGCCATCAGGAAAGCAGAGGACAGGCCTGGGTTTCCTTGTGCACATGTCTTCAGCATTGATTTCTAATGTCTGGGACGTGTCTGTCCTGCTCTTCACTTCTGATAATTCATAAATAGTACTAGCATGGAAACTGATATCGAGACTGAAGAGTAAAAGATATTCATAGAATCATAGAATAGTTTGAGTTGGAAGGAACCTTAAAGATCACCTAGTTCCAACCCCCTGCCCTGGGCAGGGATCCTGTCCAAGTTGCTCAAAGTGCCATCCAATCTAGCCTGAAACACTTCCAGGGATGGGCAATCTGTTCCAGTGCCTTACCACCCACCTTCAAAGTGAATTTCTTTTTAATAGCTAATCTAAATCTACCCCTTTTTAGTTGAAAGCTATTCTCCCTTGTCCTACATGCCCTTGTAAAAAGTCCTATTCAATTTTCTTATAATCCCCACTTTCCGTCCTGGAGGATGTTAGGTCTCCTTAAAGCCTTCTCTTCTCCAAGCTGAACAACCCCAGCTCTCTCAGCCTGTGTTCATATGAGAGATGCTCTGTTCCTCTGATCAACTTCACAACCTCCTCTGAACACACTTTTACAGTTCCACATGTTTCTTATCTTGAGGATCCCAGAGCTAGATGCAGCACTCCAGGTGGAGTCTCAAGAGTAGAGATGAGGGGGAGAATCTCCTCCTTCAACCTGCTGCCCACATTTCTCTTGATGCAGCCCAGGATACAATTGGCTTACTGG
>VXBX01007349.1:52553-64812 GCA_013400415.1 Scytalopus superciliaris
AAAAAAAAAAAAAAAACAAAGAAAAAAAAAGAAAGACCCAGGGATCTCAGTTCAAGGGTGAATAGTGTCTGTCTCAGTTGTGTGCAATTAAAGGGCAATATAATGAATATTTTTAAGATTCCTGCTGCGAGATTTACAGAATAACTTTTCTTTCTTTGGGGATTTTCACCAAATGTCGGCTAATTATTCCTGACATTTATTTTGAGGTCCCATAGTGAAGTAACACATGACCAGCAAGATTTAAGAAACTAATAATAGCTGATTTAAAATATTTACTGACTTGAAGCTTGGAAGATACAGCCAGAGGGTTCCCCCCATACCTGAGAATGTTGCAGCTGTGCTATTGCATGCCTTGGAGACACCAAATATAAAAACAGGCACTAGTTGCTGTAAACCCCCAGTGGAAGTCTACTTAGTGTACATGTACTGCAAGCCAGCTTTGAGAATAGTATGCTGCCCTATTTTGAGTGTTTAAGCCACAGTGCACTGAGTATATTATTGGTTTCTTATTTGTATACATACCATGATTCTTTTAGTACTTATTCAAGGGAACCTGAGAGGACTGTACTAAGTAGACCACTGATTTTGGTATTTATCTTTTTTTTTTTTTCTTGAAATATATATGTCTTTTAACAGAAGAAAGAAATGGATTTTAATAGAACAAATGAAGACATAAAATAATTTATAATAATTGTGTCTAAGTTGCTTCAACAATGTTGATTTATGTAACGTACCTTACTAATATAAAATATTTAGATCTCAAATCAGAAGAAGGTCTCAGAAATAGATATTAGATATAAATAAAAAATCAAACCCCATAAAATTAAGACACCATTTAAGCTACATTGAGGCATGAACCAAAAGGAGTTTGCAGTAATGTAGACACTGAGGACACATCAATGTTTTGTGTGACTTGAAACAGTTCTTTCATAAGTATCAGCAAAATGAGACAGATGAGCAAAGGAATAAAGGGTACGAGCAGCTGCCATGAGACCAGCCACCATCTAAGGCCAGACTTAGCTCCTGAGTTCTTTGCTCTGACATGGCCATCAGGAAAGCAGAGGACAGGCCTGGGTTTCCTTGTGCACATGTCTTCAGCATTGATTTCTAATGTCTGGGACGTGTCTGTCCTGCTCTTCACTTCTGATAATTCATAAATAGTACTAGCATGGAAACTGATATCGAGACTGAAGAGTAAAAGATATTCATAGAATCATAGAATAGTTTGAGTTGGAAGGAACCTTAAAGATCACCTAGTTCCAACCCCCTGCCCTGGGCAGGGATCCTGTCCAAGTTGCTCAAAGTGCCATCCAATCTAGCCTGAAACACTTCCAGGGATGGGCAATCTGTTCCAGTGCCTTACCACCCACCTTCAAAGTGAATTTCTTTTTAATAGCTAATCTAAATCTACCCCTTTTTAGTTGAAAGCTATTCTCCCTTGTCCTACATGCCCTTGTAAAAAGTCCTATTCAATTTTCTTATAATCCCCACTTTCCGTCCTGGAGGATGTTAGGTCTCCTTAAAGCCTTCTCTTCTCCAAGCTGAACAACCCCAGCTCTCTCAGCCTGTGTTCATATGAGAGATGCTCTGTTCCTCTGATCAACTTCACAACCTCCTCTGAACACACTTTTACAGTTCCACATGTTTCTTATCTTGAGGATCCCAGAGCTAGATGCAGCACTCCAGGTGGAGTCTCAAGAGTAGAGATGAGGGGGAGAATCTCCTCCTTCAACCTGCTGCCCACATTTCTCTTGATGCAGCCCAGGATACAATTGGCTTACTGGGCTGTCAGTGCACATTGGCAGGTCATGTTGAGCTTCTCCTCCAACAACACCACCAAGTCCTTCTCCTGAGTGCTGCTCACAATATATTCTCCCTCCACCCAGCCTGTATTTGTGCTTGGGACTGCCCCAATCCAGGCACAGGACCTTACACTGGGCCTTGTTGAACTTCATGAAATTCACATGGGCCCACCTCTCAAGCCTGTCGTGTTCCCTCTGGATGGCATCCCTGCCCTCCGGTGTATGACTGCACCACACGGCTTGGTGTCATCAGGGTGCACTCAATCAAGCTGTCCGTGTCACCAACAAAGATGTTTCCTTTTCTGAAAGAGTGAAGCATCACAGTTTTTGTGAGCCAAAAGTTGAATGAAATATCAATTCAGTTAATCAAGTATTTTGATTTGACAGCTCTGAAACATTGTGAAGTTAGGGCACTTCATCCTTTACCATAATTAGCATAAACAAATGCTGTAAGGAAATCAGATATATTTCTTATAAAATCTATACCACAACAGCTGGAAAAAATGTATTTGTTTTCCCACTTTGTGTATAGAGTGTTAAAATTAACAAGTCAAATCAATCATTATAATCAGTTTCAGACTTGCCAATAAGCTTGTTTAATTAAAAAAAAAAAAAAAAAGAAAAAGAAAGAATTTTTTTTGCCAGAAAATTTTTAACAAGATTTACCAGTAACAAAAGATTCTGTTGTCTTACAGGTGGTTGAAATAATTTCCATGGCTGTTGCAATTTCACTGAATTTAAAATTCTCCAAAATGCTAATTTTTTTCCAAAGAAAACAACAGCTATTATAGTTGAAACTATGCTATGTGACTTTCATTGACCTCATGAAAGCTTTTGACACTGTGAGCAGAAAAGGCTTGCAGCAGATTTTGGAATTATTAGGATGTCCTCCCAAGTTCCTCCAAATGATCATTCTGCTCCATGAGAACCAGCATGGCCAAGTCAGATATGGCACAGATGCACTCTCTGAGCCCTTACCCATAAAAAATGGTGTAAAACAAGGTTGTGCTCTTGCACCAACCTTATTCACAATTTTCTTCAGTATGATGCTCCAAAGGGCCATGGCAGACCTCGAAGAAGACAGTGGCATCTACATCCGATACCGTACTGATGGAAGCCTATTCAACCTTAGGCGACTGAAGGCCCACACCAAGACCCTCAATCACCTTGTCCGTGAGCTGCTCTTTGCTGACGATGCCGCCCTCGTTGCTCACACAGAAGCAGCTCTGCAGCGCTTANTCCAGGATGGAGGATCACCGCCTCCCTAAGATTGTGCTCTATGGTGAGCTTGCCACCGGCTGCCGCAAGAGAGGAGCCCCAAAGAGGAGATACAAGGACTCCCTGAAGCAACACCTCGGCCTTGGCCATATTGACTACCATGAGTGGTCCACTCTGGCTAACAATAGGAACTCATGTAGACACACCATCCATAATGCTGCTGCTTCCTTTGAGAGCACATGCAGGATCAGTCTGGAAGAAAAACGACAGCGCAGAGAGAACTGTGCCTCACCAATACAGCCTGTGGAGACTTTCCACTGTGCCTTCTGCAACCAGACTTGCCTGTCTCACATTGGCCCTTTTACTTACCAGTGGGCTTGCAGCAAGCATGGGTAGAACCCTTCCCAAATCTTTGTTTGCGAAGCCTAGCCATGATGATGATGTATGCAGGATCTCCTCAGACTTGCTAGCTCCACCTACTCCTTCCAGACAGCGATACAGTGTGCTTGCGGATGTTGCAGAGAGTGACAGTGCTGCCTCAGGGCTTTCTTAGATCTCCTGAGGCACTCTTCCAGGCCTACTCTGTCGTTTTACTCCAATGGTTCTCATTGTCTTCTTAAAAGCGTTGTAGCATCCATGATTAAAGATGACCATGTTCAGTGCTTTCAACTAACTAGAAAAACATGACCTCACCTCTTCAATCAGCTTTCTAAACATCATACCTCAGGGAATTCTGAAATATTTAGGACTTTTTTTTATAAAATGGAATGGTCTCCACTGGAATGATAAAACCAAATATCAGAGTGAACTATAATGAATGGGGTTTTTCAGTTAAAATCTGCTCAAAGGAATTACTTGATTCTCCTTTTCCAAGCTGACTATGCTAAATACTAACACATGAAGAAATAAATGAGATTTTCCTCTCCTTTTAGTATGCAGCTCTTGGCGTAAGGAAAGCACACCAACAAGATGATGACTTACAGGCAAAATCAGTGAAGGAACAGGACTTACAAAGAAAAAGGGAACATAAATGTGAAGTATTGCCTGGAAGAGGATAACTCCACACACAGACAAACAAGTGCTTAGTAACTCCACTTGGCGAAGTTTAGTTCAGAGCCAAGAAAAATACTCTTTTACCTGATATTCACAAATCACATTTTCATATATCTGCCTTTAAACTTTCCAGGTGATTGCAAAGGCAGGCAGAGTCTTAAGAACTAAGATTTTGAACTCTACCTGAAAGGACAAAGGTTGTCAGCCAAACAAAGTTTTTGGTGTAGTGTAGCTTTGAATTATTTCATCTAGGTTACTGAAATTTTCAGGCCCAGACTTTTGGTCTTGCAGAAAAAGAAGATTGTTTTTTTTAAGGAAATTATTTGTCTAATATCTGGACTGTTTTCTTCAATAGAAAAATTGTTTTAATTTATAATTTAACACATAAAAATGTTAAATTTTCTGTCGATTAAGAAATTTCTTATGAAAGAACGCAGTTATTTTCTTGGCTGCTTATTTTGATTCCTTTTCTTCCTGGCATTAATACAGACCTTCAAGGAATTTGAAGCCTTAGAGAATACAATTTTGTTTATGGGATATTTCATTCAGTATTCAAGTTCATTGGTAAATCTTCCCTTTAAGTTTCCTGTGCCTACCATTAATCTCAAATGTACAGCATTGCAGAGAAGGTAGTTAAGCAGCTTACATGAAGGCTAACTGGCTGCATGAACAGTCTGGTGCTTCTTTGACAGCCTGACAAGCTTGCCTTCCTATTGAATATCCAGGATTGTGGCTCATTTCTTAGCAATGCAGAAAGTCTTCCCTTTCACTCTGAAAATATCAGTTTTGTCTAAAACAACTTATTAAAAAAGATGAAAGACATTGGTCTTCAAATCTATTCTTTTTTAAGCAACTCTCTGAAGTAACCTTCACCATGTGCCTGCTGATAAAATATAATCTGTTTTCAAATATTTTATGTATTCACTTCATACATTTTAAGCACTTAGACTATTCAAGTGCCCTGCCCTCTGTGAGGAAGTGTGGTGTCAGCTGGATTCTGCATATGCTTCTTTACAATGTTTTCATGATAATGCTAATACATACTTCCTCCTTTTTGTCACAAGTAAGCTTCCAAATTCCCACTCACAAATCTTAGCATAGTTTCCATAAGAACAGTAATGCAAAGGATGTGAAAAGTAAGCAAACTACAGAGGACCTGTGACATTCCTGAATAGGGGTAAAGCTTCAATTGTGGAAACACACAAACATGAAAACATAAAATCCTGGTTTTGGCAAAAAAATTACAAAGACTTTTTATCACCTTTTCTTAATCCTCTCCACAATACTTGCAGCACTTTTCCACATGCTGTTTGCTGCCTTTCACTCCTCTTGCATCTTCCATGTATTTGGCTGGTGAGTAGCAGCATATGCTGTGGCAGATTTACAGCTGCATATGTGCTGACTGTCCAAATGCACGTGTGCTGACCAGCCAGCTGGCTGTTCCCTCCTGAAACAAGCAAAGTACTGCATTACAAAGGCTGTTCCTTCCAGGGAATGCTAATTAAGGCCCTTGCTATAACCAGCAACTCATTCATATAAAACTAGTGGGAATTTCTGATATTTGAGACTATAAGTTTATCAGACTTGGTTATGAATTGACAATGAACTCCAGGGATGGCACCAATATGGACAGAAGGACAGATTTTATTTTCACCTTCTTTGTGAAAGATACGCCCCGATTTGTCATTGAATCATGGGAAGGTTACTTAGGTGGAGAGATATGCAGAAACATACATGGATCCGAGGTAGTCTGAGGATTTTTCTGTACAATTGTGTAATGGTTTGATACCACTTCTTCTGAGGGCATTCATATAGAAAAGGCAAATTCTGAAGGCAACTTTTGCCTAGAGTGACCAAAGAGAAGACAACTTCCCTGTTGACACATTCACAGCAGAGGATTAAAGTTATTCCTCTAATTCAGACCATGTTGAACTTGGTGGGCTTAAATATAGTGACAGTGGAAGATTTAAGAAGTATTAGTAACAGTGGTACTGTGCATAAAGATATTCTGTTTAAAATGCCAATTTATTGAAAGTATTAATCCCTACTATTTTATTCTGAATATATATAACAAAAGTCAGAGAACAAAACTTTCTTAGGTTGCTGCAGCATTTGCAGAGGAAAAGGGATTTTTATGCCCTGTCCAAACAGATGAGATGATCCCTTGTCTACTTTAGACATCCACCATGCAGGCATTTACATCTAAGTTGGTCACTATGAAAATCTTTACAGCTAATGGGAAGAAGCAAGCATGTAGGGTTTGGTTGAGCTGTTTTATTTGTTTGTTTTAAGATGGTTTGAACAGAGCCCAAGAGTTGTGTATTTATCTCCATTGATTAGAGAAGTCACAAAAAAAATATTTCAACTATAAATAATTTTGCTCTAGATATATATTTTTTCCCAAAATTTGATTTTTAATAAAGTAATATTAGCCAGATTATAAAGAAATTTGAAAACATTTTTCTTCAGTTGTTTACCAGAATTTAGCTCTTCCTAAGTAATAAGGAGGAATTTAGTTTCTGGTGTTTTCTTTGGTATCCCTTCTAGACAGTATATTTACATCAAGAACAAAAGAAAGCAAACTTAAACTCTACGTGTGTTTAGCCAAATCATCTATTCATCTCCTCACCCCAAGTTCTAATCTGTTATTCTCTGTACCTCTCTGTGGTCTCCTGCCAAAAGGAATCACATTTTGATTTTAGGATGCTTTAATACAGCAATCTTTTGTAGAGCATCTGTTTTCATCAGCTCGTTTAGCTTTTCTGCCTTGAGCACTTTGAAAGTGTCTGATGAATGAGCTGCCCAGTGGTACAGTTTCATGCTCCCTCATCAGTGGGAATCTTATTGGTGATTTCAGTGAGCTAACAAATTTAGAGGGGCTTAAATCCTTTGAGAGCTATTGCTACAGCCCTAATAAGAAGGTGTTGATAGACCCTTGGCAGTGTTATGCAAGGCTGATTCAAGGTTATTCTCTTTTTTTTTTTTCACCATATGTACAGCATGCTATTTGTATTGCCATATTTTTGCTGTTGTACAGTTACATAGAATCTTTTTATACTCTAAAGCAAAATTCTTAATCCTCTTCTGTCTTTCCCCCATTTTATACTTTCAAGTAATCTTTTTTTCAGAGGGCATAATGCATCTTGCTTATGTTCATAAGCTTCTCTATAACTGCTCTTCTTCTAAAAAGGAAATAGACTTCCGTTCCTCATAACCTAGTCTTATCTTGATTTTATTATTGTAAATTAATTATGGGAGAATGATGAGTCATCACGACATCATGGCTATAGAAAATTACATTTATTCAAATTAATCTTACATGAAGTTAAGATTCTCTTACACCACAATTTTTCTATGTCTCTTGATCTTTTAATATTTCTTCTCACTTTGTTACCTGCAGGTTAAAATGTATTTATTCCTGTCATGCTTTAAAATGTGTGGGCACACATGAAATATCAATCATATGTATGCAAGCGTAGATCATCAAGCACACAAACACAATAAATTCTTTCTTTATACGAGTAGCTGAAAACATACTCCAACAGTTGGATATCTGTGGAGGGGTTTGGTTTTTATTTCTTTAGAGACAATGGTCAAAGCAACTGCACTCTGTTTTACTGTATATGTAACTGTCTGTCCACTTGTAACTGTCCATCAGGCTCTGAGATGTTTCATAAAACATCTTTGATAAAACAAAGATATTGTCCCTGGATTCCCCTGGAATTTGTAGAATGCAGCAAGTCATGTAAGTGTCTTCTTATTAGATATGAAATGAAATAATTGAAAATAGAGCTATTCAACTGAGAACTCGTAAATTATATCACAAGAAAAACTATTTCTTTTATTATTTTTTAAACTACTGTAAAACAGCCTTAGGGGGAAAATAAATAGCATTATATACTTTAAGGTAATTTGACTGTAATGAGAGTGGAAGGAGAGAGCTGTAGACTTTGCATGCAGCAGTTTTCTTGGAGACATAAGATACCAGAGAAGGCAGATGCTTTTGTTTGAAAAGCAGCATGTCATGCAGATGTACACTGGGCTTTACCAAGTGTAATATCTGAAAGGAAAGAGCTGTCAAAAACAATAATCTAACCTCAAAACCAACCCTGTAATTTTAAAAATATTTGTATGTTGCCACTGCTGCCTCATATGGTGGCATTAGAAGAGCATAGAATCTGAATTCACTTAAGGTGTTCGCATCCCCACAAAGTAGGATTATTTCCCGTCGCAGTGGTAGGCTCCCAGAATGCCAAGTTATTTGCACTGCATGAACAGATTGCATAATTATCTGTTGAGTTTCTTGAAAGGAGAGTTGGCAGTGCAGTGCAGTGTGATTAGGTTTTCCAGAGCTGGCAAATGAATAAATGAGGAGACAGACACATGAGGACCATATCAGTGCAATTTCTAATAATGAACAGAACCTCTTGGGACCTTTTTTTTTAAACATAGTGATGAAACACCTCAAATGTGAGATATACATTTGGTTGACTTGACATATGATGTTAAGTTGAATGACTTTGAGTGTGGGCTAAGGCTACCATCTTGCTGAATAGGGATGAAGAGGTAACCTACTAGCAATGTTCTTGTCTCACTGGAAAAATCGTATTTTATACAAATCTTTCAGGTTTGCCATCAGAAAAATATAATTGAACTATTTTAATTCAGGCTTGATAAATAGAAAAAAAAAAAAAAAAGAAGAGTAATATTCTTTAAGTAAACTCTTTTTAACCCCTTCAGCAAATCTTGAAACCGTTTGTAAATACTTATGCAATCTTTACCAGCTCTACAGAGTGGTATTAAGAGCATCTCAGTTGTAGAGATCTCTGTGGAGAGATTCCTAGAGATCTGCCCATGCACACTTCACTGGGTTCTCCACATCAAAATTCAGACTGAGGTGTAGCTTGAGTCTGTAAGTATAATACCCCTGGAGAAGATGCAAAGCACTACTTTTCTACTACTCTAAAGTGAAACAGTAGAACATTGGTGGAAATGATAAGTGAATTAGCTGAATTATACAGCTTGATTTTGGTCTTCCTCATCAGGTTAAGAGATCTTTCAAAAGCTAAAAACTAGAAAGGTCTGGTCAGCGATTTTCCATCACTTCCTAGATTGATGATCAATGTGGTTTGATCAAGATGGCCAAATAAAATCTGCAGGAAAAAAAATTTGTGATACCTGGGTGGCATATGGAGACTATTTGTTATTTCTGTTCTATGGCTTGGACTACTCACTTGCATTTACACTCCTTATAAAAGTCTTATAGTAGATTCTGGGAATCACAAGTCTATAGTGCATGAAAAAATAAAACCAGTTGGGAGGCTCCAGAAAATAGGACAGAGATACAGGAAATTATAGCTATCACTCACAAGGTGCCAAGTGTTTCCAGAGGTAAGTGAAATAGTCACACTGAACCCACTAAAGTGCTAAATGGGTTTGCTTTTTTACATTGTTTAGTAATAAAAATAGTAGAAAAGTGTTCTTATAACTGTAAAGAAGTTTTGAACTAACAGAATTTCCAGTAAGAAATGTTGAATGTATCAGCACACAGCTCACACTAGGGAGAGAATCCTATATTGTTATGTTTAGGTGACTCACCCTTATATCTATCATAATTGTGGTGTATCATTCTTTTTGTTCATTTAATGAAAAGTAATAAAGTAAAACTGTGACAAAAATAGGGTAGCAGAAAAGAATCCAGGTTTAGATGTTCCGTTTTCTGATTGCAAATATAGATTAAAGAGAAAACAAAGTTTGAAGTACAGGATTAAAGAATACCTTAAAACATTTTCCATCAAGTTAGTCTTTTACTGTGGCTACAGGTTAATGTGCAGAATAACGATTAAGGGCTGTAGAATTTTAAAATTCTGGCAGTGTATTTCCACAGGTACGTTCAAAAAATCTTTGGATTCTTTGAAATATTTTTGCTTCTGATTGGAGATCAGGTATTGCAAGGTGTATATGAAAGTAAATAAATTCAGAAGGAAAATCAGAGGTTAAAACTGCAATTTTCTCCAAAGGAAACCTCCCATGTTTTGAATTTTTAGTAGCTGTCTGTGTGTTATTAACAACCCTACTTAGATTTGACAGGCAAGTAATAATGTGGTTATTCATCTCAAAGACAGTGGACCAGAATACATTTCTGGCTCTACAAATGCATTTTAAAAGCTGAAAGACAAATTTCATTACAATAAAGAATGGGGATTTGGTAAATGTAATCTTTGGGTTTTTATTGGTAGATAAATCTTTCTCCTTCTACAGCTGCCGTTCTGGTTCTAGAAAGTTTAATAAATAGAGTGAGTAGTGCCCTATTTATTAGTAACAGTAATATTTGAAAGCTGAAAGAGCTGCATCCATTTCAGAATGCATCGGGCTGTCCATCCTCTGTGCAGTGCCAGTGAACTCAGTCCAGTTACACCAACCTGGAACTGGTTCCACAAAAATGCATTACCTTTTCCTGGAAAAATATATCTAGTCAAAGTTAAGCATAAGACAAATGATGAAAGTCTGTTCCCTATTGGAATTTGTCCACAGGTTTACAGAGGTCCTGGATAATGGCCCGGTGGGATTTTTTCAGAACACCAGACACACATGCAACTTTGTCGACTGTAGTGGTTCCCTCCCATAGAATATTTTGTAGTGAGCATTTTCCTTACATCAGTTTGACCCTTAGTTGAATCTCTAAGATCTTAGGTAATAAAAATTTAAGTAAATAAGAAGCTATAAAAGGTATCTCAGTACATTTGGCTGCATTTCATAAAGTAACTCTGTCACTCTTGTTATATATAGAAATGGCAACTAGGAATAAAGTGTTAGTAGTTAGAACCTGCCAAAATTAGTATTGTAACATTTAAGCACTTCATTATTTGCTAGTAAAAAAATGTAAAGGTAGAATGTAAATCTTTTGATCTTTCTTAAACTCTTTCTTTTCTCAAGCATTGTATTTTTAAATATCTTTTTTAATGATGTTGAAGCGATATCTATTTATGTTTCATCAATTAGTTTGCCTATAATTATTCTCATTGCTTTTAATTCAAAATACAGACTTCCGCTTATGACTGAAATATCTGTTAAAAACCCCAAAACCTATAATTTCATTTCTTTCAAAGCATTATATTCTACAAACCATTCCATGTATGAGTTTGGATAACAATAACTGAAATAACAGTAATTTCACCTGACAAGACAGAAACTGTCCAGACATAAAGCAAGTGTGGTATCTTCATGCAACTTATTAAATAAAGCAATTCCTTAGGAATGTAATTTAATGATGGTATAAATGACAATATAAAGTTGTGATCTAATGAAAGTTGTCTTCTGTATGGTTCATAGCAAAAGAATATTTCTTCTTTTACAGCTGTCATTTTAAACTTGGTATTCATAAAATATACACAGGAAAAAAATACTTGGAATTTATTCTTTGCTCTCCTCGGGGAGTGCTAAATTCCGGTTTGTTGTCATAGTCTGCATGTTACACTTTCAGCTGAGAAACTACATGATGAAGGCTTATCTTGTTTTTGTGAAGTTCTGCCAGATTAAGCACATTGTTCACCCCAGTCTATGAAGGAAGTGAAGTGGAAGTTGTTCTCTGGTTACAATAGGAATTGTGTGATGTTCTAAAAGAGGTGAATGTCTTCTGATTCTTTGGCCTTTTATATTAAAAAACAGTAGTACCATAATGCATTTGTTGCCATAACACATTGCTTCACTTTCCACATTGTTTGAGTGTGTACAGGCTCTTCAATAGTGAGGAGAGAACAAATAGATGTATGGCAGTGTGAGTGCTAAATGGCAAGAGAAGCAAAGAACAAAGTCGTTTCAGGCACCTGACTGTCAGGTGGGTACCAGACACAGTTAGGGCTATGGCCCTGCTGAGGGTTATTAAAGAGCCTCTTTTGTTTCTGCTCACCCCAAGTGGTGAGGCCATCTGTAAATGTGACATAGCTGAAGCTGTGAGCTTTGGACCTGCTGCATTGACTTCCCTAATTCCTCTACTTGCTCCCTTTGTCTGACATTTCTAAGCAATTCTCCAGAAAAAAATCTACATCCCAGAGGTTCTGTGAGAGACTTCATATAACTTCCAGAATTATTTGACCTTGCTTTCCTAAGAACATTTCTATAAACCATCTGAATTTTACCCTTTTTTAAATTTAATAACAAATTGCAAACAAAATTAAAAAAAAAAA
>VXBX01007349.1:64835-89252 GCA_013400415.1 Scytalopus superciliaris
AAAAAAAAAAAAAAAAAAAAAGTAAATTGCTGCTCTGGATTATATAGTGATGAAAGATTTTTTTATGTGATAACTGTTCTTCTGGTAGATTTGTTGGACTCAATCCACTTTTGAGGGGTCAAATAAGGGTATGAACCAACAGTAATGCTGGTAAGTTCTCTTAACTTGTCAAGGAGGAGGCCAGAGAATTAATGGAATGAACTACTTTCATCTTTGGTCTTCCTTCCAAATTAGAATTGGAAGATTTTGATAATGCTAGTCTGGGAAGTTTCCTTTGCTATTGTCTGTAAGTTTTATTTCAAAGCACATCTCAAAACAGAAACACAGCTACAAACAGCAAGAACCTGCCAGGAAGGGTCTCTCTTCATTTTTACTCTCCTCACTGCAATTGCACTCCTCCTTTGTCTGAGCAGTTGCTGGTTCAGGAGCTCCCCAACAAGTAAATGAAAAAAAAACAACCAAACAAAAAACCCCACATATAGATCTTCTGGGTTTCTCTCATGAGCAACAAAAGAGACCCCAAAAAATAAAAATGAGAAGAAACTAGACACTAGTAATTTTTGAGAAAATCTTCTGTGGTGTTTGGTTACTCCTTCATCCTACACATTATAAATCTTTGACAAATATGTGACCATCTCCACATATCAGTCTTATAGTTAACCGAAGACTTTTAAATTGAAAGCTACCAATCTGCCATCTTTCACAAGTACTCAACCCTCACAGAAACTAAATTTGTATGACACAATCTCTCTTGAATTCCCCAAATCAGCTAATCTATAAGTAATACAGACAGAAGGCACAAAACACAGTTTATACCCTTTTATCCACCTGCTATCAAGTCAATGCACGTCTGTTATCTAACCTAAATTCTTGGCAGCAAAGTTAGAATGAGCTTTCTCACAGTGATTAGATGTCACTGCTGGCTCTGTCTCTAGTAGCATATGCTACTAGAGTATATCTGTCCTATAAATTGGAAGACTTACTATACCAGCTACCATTTCATTGAACATCAGATGGATGGAGCTCTTTATTCACGAGGTCAGAATTCTAAAGTGAAATATAAAAAGGATAGAAAGATGTCCAATATCCACCTAGCCAGCAGCCAGTCTCATTTTGTACTCTTACTTAGAAGTTGTCCAACATGAGGCTACTTAGAAGAGGGTATAATAAACGCTATGAGGGTAACAATAGATCTGTAAATAAACTTTTATATCCTAAAATATAGTGATCTATATTACCTTGCATAGATTTATTCCATTTTTACACATATATATACCAGAAGTGAGAGTTCTCCTTTTCTCTTCAAATTTTTGGATTGCAAGGACATCTTGAAATTATTATATTTACAAGCTAATTGGGTATTATTCATAATTGCTTCTACTGAGCAGTACACAATATGCCACTTCAGATTTGTATTGATTACTCCCTCTCCTTGTATTATGGGACAAATTGTAGTGGAACATCTGCTTTACTGTTTATAGTTCATTCATTATTTCCTATAAGTTTTTAATCCATTACTTACTCTCATTTATTTTAAACAATCTCCAAATTTTCAATTTAATTTAATGTAAATCTTTCCCTGTAGCTTTAATTTGTTTCTTGTCTTTGATTCAATTTGGTTTCTGCTACATATTTTAAGGTCAGCTTTCTAGAGTCATGTCCAAGTGGAAAAATCTACAGTTATTTTATTTAGTGTCTTCTTAACACTTTTGTATTTGTTTCTACTATGTTACATTACATGAATTAATTTCTGAACACTGGTGCACATCCAAATATTTTCATTGGCTGTTCTAGGATTTTCCATCAAATGCTTACATTTCATTTTTGTGTCTTACTTAGATGTGTAGTTTAAATTATTTCTTCTACTTGTAGTATAAAATCTCTTATTTACCACTGTAACAGTCTGAAACAACAACCATTAAAGATTGTGAAAAGTTTTGGATTGGCTGGTTCACCCATCTGCTCTTTAAAAATGGTTCTGTTTCTTTCTATCTCATTTGCTACCATGTGTACCAAAGAATGCATCATTCCAGTTTTACACATACTTTTTGAAAAATAGTATGGAGGTTCTAGACATGACCCACCCTTTAAATCCTCAGTATGAACTCAGAAATTCTGACACTTTTAATTAGGTTTGCAGTCAAATCCTTCAGGATTCTTACTATAGAAAGAATGGTACAGGTTTTGGAGTCTGGTGGCCATTTCTGAAGCACTATAGTTAATTATTTTGGTGCAAGACAAGCTCTTGATAGAATCCTAACTCACCACTGGTGCCAATTAATCTTTATCACTGTCCTAGACCAATAAAGAAATGCAGTTCAGATATCAGAGAAGCTAAATAGCCCTCTGGTGATGCATGTCTGTTTTCATCTACCTTGTAGGGGCCTAGGATATAAAAGGTCTTAATTTAATCACTGTGGTTGAATGTATAAAGTTTGGCAGCATAAACCCATGTTTTCCTCTGTGCAGAGACATTGCTGCAACACAATTCAGTGAAGACCAAAGAAAGGACTTTGAGGGTGATGCTAAAAAGCTTCATGTGCTGTCTGCAGGCGTTTCTCCCAAAATAAGAAAAGGCAAGTTGGAATAACAGGAAATGTCTATTATATTGTACCCAATCTGAAATTATTGTATTTTTTATTATTTCCGCTATTTCTTGTTCAATTTTTGTATATAACCACAAGGGGAAAAAAAGGGAAAAAAAAGTCATAGGCAATTCATTTATTTCCAAGTGAACATGCTACTCATAAGGCTATGGATTGTTCTCCAGTGCACCTTTTATTTGAGTGCCAAAAATTCCTGGATGGCTTTACACAAACGGTATGAACATATTTTATTGACTGAAATGTTGTCTACAAATACTTTCAACCCTTCACCCTTTTACGGATGCAAGTCTTTTTGAAATGCACTCATACTCTTTCATTGATTTTGATGACCTTTTGACCACCTCCTTAGAGTAGCTTCAGGGAAGAATTAATCTGTGATCAAACAGATAAAATCCTAAGGGTTTCTAAAGCTACATACTGCCATCTCAAACAGGAACTCATTCTTCTGAATTCAGTGGCATAAAAAAAATCTAAATTAATGAATGAAGACTGAGACCTGCACAGGTTGCTTTTTTCGTCACTTTATTTTTCTTTTTCCCTTCTCTGGTTTTGAAGTATCAAAGAAATCACAAATTATAATATCCATTTAAAATGAGGAATATTTTTTACTATTTACCACCTCATGGCTACTTTATCTGTTCTCCTTGCTTGACCTATAAGAAAGGATACAATGTTTTAGAATCACTCTGCAAATATGTTAGAACCATACCCACTCATCTGAGAATTGCAGATTTCTTGATCTGCCTCTTCTCTTATTCATATTAAACTCACACTTATAAGGTTTTAATTCCTTCACTAAACTTCCTTTCAGAATTGCCATGAACAAATAATACCTTCCTGTTCTCCCATCCTCTGCCACCTTTGCCCTACTTCCAAAATCAGCAATACAAAAATCAGTGACAAATATATTGAATTGCTGGGAAAAGTAAAGGGTTAGCTACATAACCATGACAAGGTCGTTCTCTCAGTCTCAGGCTACCAAGCATACAGAAACACATGCCAACAAAGAGGACAAGGAGCAGCTTTGGATTCTGCCAGTCTGCTCTGCTACTTGGCCACAGTGTATATGTCAACACACAAAGAACATTGTGTGATATAAACACACGTGCATGCATATGCATACCTATATTCCAACCTGGTCTTTGCCACTGCTTATGAAAGCTACTGACCTTCCAGATGAGAAAATGTGATGTTTGTTCTCTTGCAATATTTGTTCTTTTTAGATATATCTTAAGCTAGAAAATGTGATTTTCTGGCAGCACCAGAATTAGAGAGAGAGAGATGTAGGTTTTTAGTCCTCAGAAATACTTCTCAGACACTTGTTCTACAGGAACTTCTTTACCTATATTTAGAGACTTAAGTCTTTCAAAAAGTCCTGGGTGCACACTAAGTGCCATAGGCAAAAAAGCAGGAGTTAGTCCTTGTACCAGGACCAAATACTTCCAGCAGAAAAAGATTTGGAACATCAGATGAGTGCTTCCAAAATTGTGTTTTTATTAGTGTCTTTCATCTCAACTGACAGGATAATTAATCATAATTAAAAAGATAACCTGGGTTAGTGAGGCTTGCTCTGCAATAGAGTTGTGAAATTAATTTCTAGATGGCCTTTGTACATACAGCAAGGTTTTCAATGCTTATGAGAGAAAATGCTTTCACTGAACACAAACATTGATAATGACACACTCATCTTTTCTCTGGCTAAAAAAGAAGTTTGACCAAACAAACTACAAGTCAGATTTTCAGCTGCATAATTTTGAGAATGCCAGCGGTAATTGACTGTCATGAACAGTTTATATATAAATATGCACACTTCAGGGAGGTATATGTATTTTTCAAGAAATTTTAGCAAATGTGATGCTGGCCAACAGGTAGAAGGAATTTGCTATTAGAGTAAATTTTAGAGAACATAAATATCTCTGTGTGCATAGGATTTGCCTGCTACTCGTTTTGCATCCAAGGCAGAATGTCATAAAAGCAGCTCTTTTAACACTGAGCATTTTCAGAGCTCCAGGACTGTGACTACAACATCCACAGATGCTCTGTTCAAGGCAGGTTCTCTTTATGATTAATGCAGAGAAACATGCATTTTTAAGGGGCAATTCATCTGGCTTGTTTAAAACAGTCACTTTAAGATGTGATGAATCATATCTTAGACTCCATTGGCAGTACTAATGAAAATTCCTTAGCTCTAAAGGATGTCCATGTTGACTGACTTAGACAAATTGAGCCCAAGAAGCCTAATATGGTGTAATCATTATGGTTTCCATTAGCAATTTTTGCAAAGGCTTGCTGTATACATATGGGCAATTATATTTTTTGATAATTAAAATCTAAAATTAATTGTCACTCCCAGGATCTGGAAACCTTGACTCCTCAGTGAAGGATAGACATTTTTGAACATCAGAATGAAACCAGGTGTCTTTTGGTAATATTAGGTTTAATTTCTCTTTGTGACAGCTGTTACATATGTAAAATGTGAATTATAATATTAATCTTATTATGACCTGGTTTGTCTTTATTCATTCAGATTTATAAAGTGCTTTATAAACTCAAAAGGATACAGATGCCAAACATTATTACTTGTGTTATTCATCTTTATTACTGTCACCTACTCATATATATTTTCAACACAGTTTGAATTTTGACCCCTAATCATACCTCCTTTCTAACTACACTGGGTATTTAGCTGTTCATCACTGTGCCTTGAACCCACTGAATTTTCATATCAGTACATTTATGATTCAGAGCATATCCCATAATTCCCTTTTTGACTCCGTATTGAATGTACTTTCCATAAGCTATTATAGATTCAACGTCACAAGCTATCATTTCATTAATTTTAAGACACTTTTTTTATCAACAGATGAACAATCATGATGATTAAAATGCTTCTTCTCTCAAGGGCTTGTACAGTATTTTGCATTCTCTGGCATGTTGATTAGTTATGTTGATTGAAAATGAGTGAAAAACAGAGACAACTTATTAGCCAGTTTAGTTAGCTGCTCCTTACATTAATGAAAATGTCTGGATGCATGCCCATTAAGAATACTTGGGAGATCAGAGGTTGAAAAGTGATTCCTCTGCTTCTCACTGCTGACAGCTTGGACAGGATCACATCCAGAAACGGCTGTTGAGGCATGCACACCCTCCACAAGGAAATGTTGCTGTGCTGGAGCCCAGTCCAAAACAGAGCACCCTCAGAAGTCATGCTCAGCGGGTGTTTGCATGGCACCCCTCTGAAGTCTGGCATTGTAGAGGCTGCTTTGGCAGCAGTAATATTTATCAGCAAAAGCAGCTACAGCAGCTCTGTTACTGCCACTGCTAACAATACACAGCTTGCCTTTGCTGCCAGAGAGGCATCGATGGAAATAAGGGACAGCACATGACTGGGTTTCTGAAGGACAGCTTTGGGTTTTTCTTTACAATTTATTTATTTATAGTGCCAAATCAGAGTGTATTTAAGGCCACAAAACAATTTGTATATATGTATGTATATGTGTCATTTCAGATGATGACAGGGAGCTTCGTGCTGAGCTCAAACCTCGTTCTCTCAGCTAGTAGGATGCACTGGTGGGGGAAGGGAGAGGACAAAGGAAATGTTGCCAAGATTCTTCAACATTTGGAATTGCAAGGAAAAAAGCAGTAAAGTGATTTGCCCAAGGTGATGCAGTAAGTGCCAGGAACTGAATCCAGATCCTCTGAGTCACAGCCCAATGCCTTAATCAGCTGACCATGTTTCCAAGCAGTTAGCTTTACAAAATCATTTGGCCTGATTTACTGGCAAAGTCATATGATAGTGAATTTTCCCACTACAAAAAGTCAATGACCTAAAAAAAAAAAAAAAAGGGAAAAGTTTCTCCTTTTTTTTTTTTTTCTTTTTAACTGGAAACATATCATACCTGACCAATACTGCAAAATAAATGCTGAAGAGAAAGGATGATGAGAGAAACAAGGCTTACTGGTAGTGCAGCACCGATTCCTGCAAGTCACAGGTGCCAATGATTTGTCACAAGGAAATGTGTTAGAATGAAAGGCAAGGATCTTACCATCAACAAAATATCTGTTGCGTGCTAGCTGCCACTTGGACTATGGGAAAGGCCTAAGAAAGAGTTTTGAGGACTTTGCCTGTGAGTCTTAGAGCACTGCATCTCTACTTTTTCCAAATGTTTAGTTCTATCTGAACAAAGAAACCAGATTTTATCCTGACTTTGTTGTAATTCACATGGACTCTGGAATGTACATATTCCATGCTGTTTTCCTTTTTTTAAATACATATATGGACTAAAATAAAGCATGTGCTGTTCGAATAATCAGTACACTAATGTTACCTATTTCTGACACTTCCGAGTTAATGCAGTTAAAGCGTTGCCTTACTGAACAAGTCAGTGCATATCTGTGGGTTTAAACACAGACCTGCTGAGTTAGCACTGGAAAATTCAAACAGATTTCATTTGTTTCTACTTGCTGTCCCAGTGTGAAAATGGATATTTTACTTAATTGTGAAAAGGAAGATGAACTATGCTACTCAGTACCTAAACTGAGAAGAGGTAGGCAGGATTTCCTTTATAACCCAGCTTCAAGACTTGTTTTTGTAGCATAATAATCCAAAAATGTCACCAAAAAGATTCTGATAGAGAGATGCTATATCAAAGCATTCTGTTCCACAGGTTTTATGCCTTATGAACAGTGGTGGTGATCTCCAGAGAGGAGTTGCTGCCTGGAGAGCAATCTCATATTACACATATCACTGGTGTGTAGCACAAACGCATTACAAAATTAATTGTTGAATTCAATAATTTCTTCACCAGGTGAGAAACTTTCTGTCATGTCATCCATTGGCACCTTTTGGGATACTTTTATCTGCCATTCTTTAGTTGCATTAATGGAGAGGCACTAACACATAGGAAAATTGGAAAAAAAAAAAGAGCCTTCCTTTTTTGTGGCTTTGTGTTGAGAAGTCACCAGTAAACTAAAAGCAGCACATGTCCACCAGTCTGTAACACATATATTTTATTGTCTCACCTGATTATTGTATTTACTACTACTAAAATATCTACTATGCAAAGTTTTTATCTTTGTAAATGTAGAGTCTGTGGGCTCAGACAGTGTTGGTCTTCTGAAATCCTCCTGAAGTCCTCATCCAGAGAGAGAGAAAACACACACAGCAACTCAGAAGATAAAAGTGGCAAGACTAATGACCTCCTTAGCCAGGGTTAGGGTGTTTGATACAGCTCCTTTAGAAGATAGCTGGGCATCTAGTAGAGAGATTACACTTTCTGGGTGTTTTTTTAATTGTTTGTTTTTGTGGGTTTTTTTTCCTAAGAAGCAAGCCTTATCCAGCAGGCAACTATCAAGCCAGGTGTTTAACAACAAATAATCTTGCTTTTTCAAGTAAGTTTGCACATATTGAACCTCTTATGTACAGAGTTCCCTAAAATCCTGATGGACCTACTTCACCTAGCTGTTGGTGGTTAAAGGAAAGCTCACAGGATTTGCAGGTTTAAAGGAAAAAACAATATGATGGGAGAGTTTTATGATTTAGATGTATACACAAATCCCTAAACTGAGCTAGAAAGAGCTTTGGATAATTTTGAACATACCTAATATGATAACGGGAAAGGGAATTACAAGATGCTCTATTTCAGCCATGGGAATGGTTTTCTTATTAGATTTTGAGTGATTAAAAGTCCAGTATAATAAAACATTATGAAATTAAGTATAAAGCAAGCTGGAGGTACTTTGACAAAAAAGAGCTTCAGATCCATCTCTGATAGCAGAGAATGGAATAATAACCCCATGTTATCTGCCTACATAAAACCAGGATTTTCTATGGGTTTAATAAAACTGAGAGGAAAAAGATTCAGGAAGATCTTTATACTTCTATTGTTTTGCACTGCAGGGCAGCATGCAAGAGAATACAAAGGGAACTGGGCCAAAAGCCATGTTCATGTAATCCTGAGTTAGCAGACAGTAGATCAAATTTACACCTAAAGCTTATGCTTCTCTGATAACAGTAAAAAAGTGCATTATGAATTAGTATGAATATTAAGCATGGCAAGATAAAAACACATCTCATTTCTGAGCACAAAAATATAATTGTCTAATTTCCTCTGAAATGTGGCATAAACACGGCTTTTATTCTGCATTTTGAAACAAAAACGGATTATATTGCACTTCCAATAGTATAGTTATGCAATTCAATGGGGGATGAAATGTCATGATTTAATAAATAGTATAAAGGTTAGTAAAATAATCTAATTGCTGTTCTCCCTTATTTTCAGTCATCACTGAGGATGGAAGAGAGCAGGAGAGGAAGACTGAGTCTTTATGCAGATATGGGTCAGTAGTCCACAGCTTTACTGTTTTCATAAGTGCGAACATACTTCAGCAAAGAGACGTTCACTGAGAATGAAAGTGATTGTAAATGAACCATAAACTTTCCTGAGCAAGAAGCAGTGGGAGTGTGTGTCTCCCTGCAGGTGGCACCCAGACATGATCAGGTCGGCTCTGCTCCCAACAAAGTGCACAGGGTGCTTCTCTGGTGCCTGTAAACAGGTAGTCCTGAGTTGTACTTTTGTCTTGGATGCTCTTCCTGGATTTAACCATATTGAAGACTAGCTTTGAGATGACCTTTAAAGTCCATGCTGCACGCACTCCCACTAGGTCTGGCTGGATTGTCGTCATGTCCTGTGTTGTTCCATAGCCATTTCACACTGCCACAGAGAGGAAGTCTGAGTTTGGACTGGTCTCAAGCTCAGGTTCTCGGATATTTTCTGTGTGTCTGCTCACAGGTATTTAAGTTCTCCTTTGGAGCTACAGTACTCCGAATGACCCCCAAACTCTTGGACGTCCATAATTTAGTAAGTACAAACTATGTTAAGTAGGGCTGTGCAAGGCTCTGTCTCACAGTATATTTTTTCGGAGGAGCATGTTGTCTGAATGCCTACACCACTATTCCAGGCAGTAGGCATGTTGAATTAATTAAGGCATTTGATGGTACCCAAATGAGCCAGTGATTCAGCAACCACATATGATCCCTTCAACTTTCATGCAGGAAAGGCACAGACTCAGCCTGAATCTGATTTCCAAGCAGTTTTGACCTTCTTAGTGCTCCACCTGACTTCCACTATTACATCCATGTGGAGAAACAGATATATAGACTGCCACAGTGCTGTCATGTGAACTGCTTTTAATAGACAGCATTTTTCATGTCTAAAACATGTGTCAGTAGCTGGTCTCTTTCACACTTCTCCCCCCCACATACGATTTTGAGGTTTTAATCAGTTTTTCACTTTGCAGCTTCAGGTTGCCATCAGGTCTGAAAGTCACTGCACTGCCCAGATGCTCAGGAATTTATCATGCTACCTGTTCAGCCTCTGGACTAAAGATTAAAAGCTGCTTCTGGTCTCAATTCAGTCTTAATAATGTAACAGTGTGACACATTACTGGTCTGTCTCTGTCACCAAGCCAGTGATGACAGGGACTTACAAGGGCAGGGTGCTGAGTCATAAAAGACATCTAAGAGCAAATCCAGATCTTAGGAGGAAAATAAGGCTGGACACAGAAAAACAATTCCAAGTTTGCAATTTGGGCAAAAAATCTCTGTCATCATAAATTTCCCTAAAGTTAAGGTAGAGATGGTTTATTTAGAAATTAATAACTCTGATTTATCAAGGAAGGCACAGGCAGAACTCTGTGGGCACAATTCTGTTAGGGGATCAGAAGAGCTGTAGAATTTACTGCTTATAGGCGTTATTCCTTAACATTCATCACAACCAGACTGGTGCATGCAAAGCAAGCCACCTGTTTTTCCTGTATAATCTGCCATTTAAAATAAAATAATTTATAAAACTTCATAAATCATTTACTGAAATAAGGTTTCTAAATGAAATAATGGTGCTATAACAACTTGACCTGTATCATACTTGCTGGACAGAATCTGTGGCCCTGTGAGGTGTGAAACGAAGGAAGGTGAATGCTGTCGCAGAAAAGGCAGGAAGTTATCAGGCAGTTCAGGGAAAGAGCAGGCAAAAGAAGAGGTAAAAAGGCTATGACCCTGCTGCACCATTGCCTGCAGCAGAGGAATGGAAACCCAAGGCATCCTGTTTCATCAGTGAAAAAGAAGGAAGGTTTCTGCTAGGACACAAGGGAGGATGAAGCAGCAGTAATTGACCACATTTTTTAGACTTTCTTATGCCTGTCCTCCCCTCCCACATCAATTTCCATCTGACTTTCTATTCCAGCTCTGCTACTTCTTCCTTCTCATCCCCTTTTCTCAACAGGAAGCAAAGTAATGCTTCAGCCCCTCATCTCCAAGGTGGCAAAATTCAGTTTAGCCCACACTACTTGAAAGCCTTCAGGGAGCTCTGACGTTCATCCATGTGATGTTTAAAAGCCTGAACAATCATCTGACATTGTCAGAGCAAGTGCAGATGAGTTGACTCCCTGAGGCAACGCAAGACAGTGTTTGCTGAGTCTCAAAAGCTGTTTACCATGAAAACATAGAACTGCTCCATGGAAATCTGGTGCTGTGCCTTGCATCACATGAGCGCTACGTCAATGTGGCTGCTTTTTTTTTTCCTCTTTAATCTGTCATAAGTCATTTACTGAATAAAGGTTTCTAGATGGAACAACCATGATTCTTGCAATATCAGCAAAGACCTGAACTGCGCTGCCTGGGCAGAATCCATGATCCACTGAGTTATGCAACCAAAGAAGGTGAATACTGCCATAAAAAGTCAAAAAGAAGTATTAATGATTTATCTGCCTTTCCTATGCTGGCATTTAAAAAGTTTAAAAGTCAATTATATACAGCTCAGAAAACCTTTGTGCTAGTCAGATACAACTGGGGGAAACGTTTGAATTGACACTGGATGAGCTGTTGACTTTGGTAAAATTATTAATGAGATTTCCTCCATGTGAAGTTTGGCATCAAAAGCACACTGAGCAGATTTTGCAGTAAACATTGTATGGTTGTTGTGCCTCACATGCCAAAGTTAGCAGAGAAGAATAATTAAGATTCTTGACTTGTGACCCTCTCCACTCCAACCTAACTCACAGATGCTGCAGGTTTTATATTTGGGGAATTTTACTCCTCTCTCTTCCCCAGTTTGTATAAGGGAGCTGCTTGTGGCCTTTGTTCCACCCTGATACTCTGTGTAGAAATCCTGAGAACAGAAGGAATGTTGCTATTCCTTTGTGTTATCAGTGAATTTTGGGAGACGTGATGTTTCCTGCATTCCTTCCTGCGGAGCAGTCTCTTCAAACAAGTGTGTGTGAGGCACAGCTGAGATGCGGAACGTCTAGTTAATGACAGCTCTGTAAGGCCATCTTTCTCTGGGGTCCACCTGAGGGGAGTGTACTCAAGGACACTACGTATCTGTGACTATTCAGCTGTTTTCAAGTATCTGGATTTTCACAGAAACCTTAAAGAATGCAAATCTTCCTTTTTAGATGAGTCATCCCGGAGGACTGCCCATGGTCCTAGACAGGGGCAGTGAGAGGGAAGTCCTGCAAACACATGCTAGCAATAACTACAAAGGTTCCATCCACCTGATAGGCAGAGAGACCTCCAAGTCTGTTTGAGGGCTCCAGGGCCTCACACCAGCTGTGATACAGGCATATTTATTTCAGAAAGGGCTAACCTGAAGGCCCAGTCCTTGGCTGAACTGTTGGCTATAAAGTTTAGGAAAGACCCTTCCACTCTGATGTGAGATTCTGCACTTCACTGTACAGGATAGGGAATCCTTTTAGTGATCTAGTCCTGTGTATTTCCCTTTTGTTTTCCTTATAAGTTTTCAGCCTAAAACAATAGTGGAGTTTCCAACAATAAGGGGATTTTAAGCTCTCTGAGCTTAGTTGTTTCCTATTACTCAAAAGAAGAAAATGTGAAAAAGTTCCAATTTAGAAAGCCTTTGGCTGGTGGTCCAGTCGACATTTATGTATCTGTTTTCACAAAGTACAAAACTTCAGAACAGCAGGAGTGTTGTCTCTCTGTGAAAATAACATGATATTTTGGAAAACTTGTTCAAACTGGCATAGTAAATAACTTTGAACATCATACAATTTGCAGCAGACTTTAGTGTTTCCGTGGCAACAGAGAATGCTGGCCTCATTTTATTTTTTCTTGCTGGATATTAGAGGAAAACCCATTGAACAGTTCCAGTCTTATGGTTTGTATTCGAATTAAGACTGCTACAAATTACCCAGCTGTGCAATAGCCCTGTTCCGATGGCTGTATGGACTGCAGCTTTAGGTATTAAGCATATGTTTAACAAGGATTTTTACTAGTACTGTAGCTTATATTAAGTTCAATTTATCTATAACTCAGGGTTGAAAACTTCAGTGAAAGAATAAACTTTCTAAACTGAGAAATATCACTGATGCTGATCAGTTAAATGGGATGTATCTACTAAATACATATAGATATTACTGATGTATTAATTGTTTCAATGTTTTTTTTCTGGAAAAGAGATTCTTGCTAATTGGACTTGTGCATATGTGCAAAAGTTCTTGTGGAAAATGCTTGAGGCTCTTTATCATGCTAGATTTTTAGTGAGTATTTTTTTCCATAGTTTCAAAATACTTCTTCATGGTCAATTGTATTCAACATTCATGTTATTTTACAGTATTATTTTACGGAATGTCCAGTAGTGTTGTGCTGTACTTGCTTTGGCTCTAGTAATTGTCTTGCCCTGATTTGAATATCAGTTTCAAATGAAAATACCTCTCCCCGCCCCTCGCCCCTTTTGATAGTGTCCTAGAATCATAGTAGATTTAGGGTTTAAAAAGTCTCATAAAGTTGTCTGGACCAGCTGTCTCATCCAAGTAAGAAAAACTTCAGCTTTTGCTCAGGTGTCTTTGGAATATTTCCACATGAAGCTTACACATCAACAATGAATACTATATAGCAACCATGTCATAGTTTGGAGAATAACTGCCTCTGTAACCTGCTTGCGTTTCCTTACACTGAGATCCAATGTGGCCATCCATTTCTAAAGGCAGTTGCAGAGACTGGTGAAAAATGCACAGTGAAACAACCCCTGCACTACTGAAATTATCTCAGCTGCCAATTTGAACAGCTTTTACATCTTTTACACCAAGTCCTTTAGATAACATTCTGCTTCACTGCAAGCAATGGGAATTTTGCACATAATTCTTACAGTTCCCTCTTTATCAACTTGTCTGTCTGGAATGCATCTGAGAAAATGGAATTGTCTATTTTTAACAATATTTTTCTGTGACCTCCTTGAACATAATTTACATCTCGTCTTATCTTGGTTCTGCCTTGATTTTATATGGTTCTCTTCGACAAATCAGTGTGTTCCACCTTTCTACCAAAATGATGAAGGAAAACTAGACACTTCCCATTTGAGTGCTTTAGACACCCATTCTTCAGAAAAATTTCATGTTAGGTATCCTAATTATTTTTTAATACCATTGGGGGAAAATAATATTCTTTAATTTGAAAGTTTTCGTGCTTTTTTTTCTATACTAGTTTTAGAATACATTTCCCCGAATGGAATTCTGTAAACTTCAAGCAATAGAAAATGTTTAAAAACTCTCCTTCTGAAACTGCAGAAGCATAAGCAGTCACCACAATTACAGAAATCAGGAGATGAAGCAGGATTAGCATATTAAAGTTTGCCTGATTGCTTTTTCCTACGGTATGCCGAAACAAAATTAGAACAGCTGATTCAGGGGTGTCCGAAAGTGAAACTTTTTCCATGTTCTTGCCTTATCATATGATTCCTGCAAAACACATGTCTTGAAACAATAACAAATCTTCTTTTATGGTTCTAAGCAGTCCTTGTTCTTTAATCAGATGATAGTTATTTGATCTAGACGTCCTGAACTAAAATAGCTTATGTGTTTTCTTTTTTACAATTACAGCATGTTTTATAAAGATGTAAAATACTGTGGATGTGGAAAGTAAGTAAAAGCAACAAATCAAGTGGATTGCCTAAGCTGAATAGATGTTTAGAGTTAATGCTTAAATTAATTTGCCTCCAAATTCTGATGTGAGTGTAAGGAAAACTATGACAGCAAGAATTACTTTAATATGCTTTTTTCATTATATATTTAGTATAGTTTTGTCTCATATTCAGGGCAGAAAATTATATACAGGTCGATGAATAAACATGTATTTAAACACAACAATCACTATTGCAACAAAGTTATATCCTTTAAGAATGGGAAAGTCAAATGTTAATAACGTAGAAACAAGAAAGTCCAAAGAAAGTCTTCCCCAGCTCTTAATCTCTTAAACCATGCAATATAATTTTATTAATTATCAAGAAAATAGGTAGTTTTTCTCAAATCTATGAACAAAATAAAGCCAAATTCTATTTTTGGTTTAACTGAATTGGCCACAAGAATACTCACCAGTAATGCAGTTACTATATGAATAAAGAAAAGAAACACATGTAAACAGAAAAAGAAATAGAAACTCATATCCAAGAGAGTGAGCTTTTTCCAGAGTGGGAATTGCCTGTGGCATATTTGCTTTCACAATTCTTGCTGTAATAAGAACTGGTTTCTAATTTGGTGTTAGGTGCCATTACGTTAGAAGTAATAAATATTATGAAACAGATGCACTTCACATACAACATAAAAATACATATGCAAAGGAAGATATATATATATATAGAAATACAAAGAAAATTCAAATGGAAATTTGCTATTTCACCCTGCTGAGCAGATTCTCTAAACATTTTTCCACTTGGAATAGTCCATGAAAGCACACACAACCTGAAAAACTTCAATTTTCTTGCATATTCCAGGCTTAACCATTAAAGTATACCAGGGAAGAGTACGAGTGCCAATTTCATGCTACATTTCAGAAGTCTAAACAAGTCACAGTCCTAAGCACTTCCCACTGAAGACAGAGGAGATTCTTAGCATGGGATTAATTCAATCTGATGCATCTTTTCAAAGATGTTTTTCTAAGAACACTATAAGATTGAGAGAGGGAAATCAACATGTTCTGAGGGCCATCTGAAGGTGGATAATGTCTGGTAGAGGTATTCACCTTCCAGAAGTATCCACCTTTCTCCATAATGACTGTAGAGAGTGATAGGTAAGCAGGTGAATTGAGGAGAGCTAAGTCTTCAAGAGATGTTCGATCAGCTTTAGTCTATGATGATGACATATTTGTTCTCACTTGTTATGATTCTGTGCTTCTAGGAAAACAGAAAGTTGGTGAAAACTGAATGAAAAGTTAAAAATTAAAGAAGTTTTTTTTTTTAAATTTGTTGTAGTATAAACAAAATACTGTAGAGCAGGAGTAGTCAGGGTTTTACAGTTTCTTCTTAGAAAAGCAGAATAGCCTTCTACCCTTGTATAATGGTCCTTCAAAGTTATAACAATAAAACTTCATAGTGCCATTCACTGTCACATAGTCTGTAGATACTTTCACACAACATTAAGAAATGTTAAAACACCTCTCCCTTCCCACACTGAGAACATGTATGAATCCTCCCCCAGCCCATGTTTGTTTAGAATACATTTTTGTAGCAAAGGCACAAGCTCAATAACATGCAGTAATTTATCTTAGGAACAGAAACTCAACCGTAACTGCAATGAAAGCAATATGGCAGGAAAATAAGGGATCTGGACCATCTGGGTGAAAATATGTGGCTTTGAAAAATGTTTAGAGGAAAGAAAATTGACATGTATCAGGAAGTGAAAAGCTCTGAATTAAACTGAGAGTTTTGTCACTCACTGATTGACTTTTTTCATGACACTGATGATTGCTTTCAGTCACATGGTGCCCACCTCTTCTTTACAGTCAAGAAACTGGGGAAATGGGCTAAAACTTTGTTTCTCTGTGTGGGGATGATGTGTAATCAACAACTATTTAATAGCTGTGGAACAAGAACTAATGGATTCTTTAGTCATCTTTGCCTCACAAGAAGTCATTTACACAATTTTTTTAATTAGCAATACTGTTGCATTATCACTTCCCTCTCCTCAGCTATGCTATTTCTGATCATGTTATGAACATAATAATAAAAATAATAGCCCTCTACCTGTAACTCAGGAGCATTAGTCCCATTCAATATTCACTTAACTATATAAGAGGTTTAGTTTCCTTGTTCAATGTTAGCAATTTTTATATTCTCGCTCATATAAATGTAAAGTGAAAGATGAGTTATTAGTGTTTACAAATAAAGTTGGAGGCTTTGCAGTGCTGAAACAAAAGGCAGGATTTTGTGTCTCACTGGAAAAGTAAAGCGGAACAGGTTTGTTGCTAAAACAATAAAAGTTTATTTGTATGTCTGTTCTGGTTTTTATGGTTTGTTATTTTATTGAAACTCATCCAGTATTTGCCAGGTGATAAAAAGGACAAAGCAAACTCTACTGTACTGGAAAGCTGTGAATTTTTGTTGTCATAGCTGATACCAAATGAACCTGAAAAGTGGGATAATATTAGAGTCCCTCTGAAGAAAACAGAAATCCAGAGTTTTCAAAAGAAGTAGAAAATATTAGTTTGGCATTGTTCAAAATTCAAAGTTGGATTCTGATAGAATTTATACTGAACTTCTGAGAAACTCACATGAAAACCAGTAAAATTGCAATACTCTCTAGGTTTGTAAACAGCAGAGATTGCCCAAAAGGTACTGAATCATGACGCCCCACCAAGAGCTGGAAACAGAGGTCTCTGCTTTTCAAAGATGCATCTTCATTTGTAAGTCAAGCAGTTGCCATGTGGTAAAGCACTTCATGGCAGCAGCTTCTGTACTAGGAATGTCAGGTCACATAGTTTGCCCCTTCAGCACTGTACAGTTAACATGCTTTCATTTCACCCCTGAATCAACTATTTAAAATGCTCTAATGTAGTCCAAGGAAGTTTATTTCTTTTGAAATATTAAAGGATCATTCACTTAATTCAAAACAATCTTCAAAATATCCAGGAACTGTTCACCTTACCACATGTTACAGCAGAGCACTCTCCCCTAAATCTGTTCTGCAACAGACAGATGAGACAAAGATAAGGAAAAATCAGAGCTGTTGCTTCCTAATCCTATTCTTCATCATTCCACAGAACAGCTGATCTTCACAGGAGGAAAAATTATCTTTTTAGGAGATGTATGGTAAATGTAGCTGAAACCATCCCAGATTCATGCGATAAGTCAAGCATCAAACTATTAACCTAGAGTAAAAAAAATAAATCCCATAATTAACTAAGGTGGGTTTTAATTTATTAGAAAGGCCTAAAGCTTACCATACACCTGTGAAGCTCTGTGTCTCTGCAGAAAATCTAAGAGCCTGTTTTAAAGGTAAGAAAAATCGCAGTAGAAGAAAGTAGAAGCTCCTTTCAGAAGGCAGCCTAAGACAGTCTAATGAAAATTCATGGGGTCTTCTTCAAGTTTTTGATACCAGTGAAATCTGAGTAGATTTTCACAGCCCAAATAAAAAACCACAAAATTAATATCTCACCTGAGGGAGTACCCCGCTCCAAATACCAAAATCTCTCTGAAAACAGTAAGTGTGAAGCTATACTCAGGTTTTACTGAGAATAAACTTTCTCAAACCACCACCTCCTCTCTCCTGTTTCTGTTCCACAAAACCTGAAGTACTAGCTAAGCATATATAGACACTGCTCCCAAAAACAAGAGTCCTCACACAGAGCTGAGAATGCAGTAAAGGAATCAGAAAGGTGGAAAAAAGACATAAAAGAGGAAAAAGGGGATCTCCTTGGATTTCTCTGTCTCCAGATTAGCCTGGAGATACTTGTATTGCCACAAAGGCTGGGGAGAAAGGAGAACAGCTGAGCAGCACCTTTCCTGAAATCACTGCTGTCCAATATTAGCACCCAGCACAATGAGCCCTGGAGCTGCAGCACCCTGAGTGACGCTGTTGAGAGAAGCAGTGCCTGCCTGTGTCTCTGAGCACTCCATCCAGCAAGGCATCCAGCAAATTTTGGCCACCACTACTTTGTTAACTTTTCTGGTTGCTTCTGCACCTGATTTAATAATATTTAAGGAAGATTTCTGCATGCTATTTCTTTTCTATATTGAAGTAGCACATAATGATCAGAGAAATCTACCTGGCCTTAGTCCTATTTAAAAGCAGAAAATACACAGAATGCTTACAAATTTACTATGCTAAAGAAATCCAATTTTATAGGAACAAGTTCCTTTAGCAGAGCACCCAAAGAACAACTCATAATCAAGCTTGTGAATACTCTTCTCTCCATATACACAGAGCTCTTTTCATTTATATATATAATACTACAAAAGAGAGAAAATTCTTCTGCACCCTACAAGAAAAATTGACAACCGATTATGGGAATTAACCATTACCAACCTACAACAGAGTAAATATAACAAATTAATATCCAAGAACAAGAGACACACCAAACTATGAGAAACAGATATTTGGCTGTAAGGATTGTAAATCAGCTTACTCAATTTCTTTGGCTGTGTAGTAAAGCTCCTATGTAAGAGGAATTGTAAGAGCTCATTTGTGCCTTTAGAAATTATGGGAGTTTACAGCTCCTTATATAGCCAATCACTTCTCATGAGCAGTATGCAAGACCCTGTCTCTGCCTAATATTTTCCTGGTGTTCTGAGGAGATCTTAGAGATGTTTTTTTCACTCAGATCTTTCTTCCATCTATCTATATGATTCAATCTATATCCACAGACATTGTACTGTCCAGTCTCCACTCAGAGATCCTATGGAGAGGTACATGTTCTCCTCAGCCTCCAGATGTGACAGTGGATTAAATTATTGGTGCTTGACTGCTCTAAAAAATACAATACAAATACCTCTGGAGTTTTTATTTGTGCATAATGAATATAAGAACCTGCAGCTTTGCTCAGCCATGCTTAAGTTGCTAGAAAACCTAACATTTGCAAACTTCTGTATCTGTTACTAAAATATTTTCCCTCTGGTCCTTAGCAGTACAATCATTCTAGAGAAAAAAGGTAAGCAGCTCAGAAAATTTCTAAAGAAAAACAACATTTTACAAACTGTAAGTACAAAAGCCCTTTGCTTTTCACTACAGAAAGGCAAAAATACTCAGTGAAAGAACTGAAACCTTAAGAAAGACTCACAAAAAGATGGAAATGGAGATCAATAGTGAAAAATACATCCCTTCAAGGATGGGGAAATGAAAAATTAAAAAACAATGGATAGAGCTTTCTGGCTTAATTCAATCAAGTTCTACACTTAAATCTACCAATCTTACCTTTCTTCAACAGTTACATTTCTCATTTATTTACCTCATTAACCATTAAGAGAGATTCAGTAAGGTTCATGGTCTCTAACAAATGGCCTCCAAAACAGACTTGATTTAATTAGCAGACAAACTTTATGATTTAGCCATAATGGACTTTCTATTTGATATAATATCCTCTTATTTTATCCCATTGCCAAAATAGCCCACATGCTGTGTGTACTGGTTTGAATTCTATACAAATGCCTGATTTTCTAACACCTTGAAAATTATGATGAGTCCTTCCACTAAACTTAATAGGCTTTTCACATTGTTAGAGGGCTCAAATGCAACATGAGGAAGAAAGAACTGTTCTAGAACGCTGGTGTCTGCTATTTTGCAGAGAAATTATTTGATTAATCCCTGGGGGGAATGACTGAACTAATTGGAAATTGTAAACATGAAAGAGATAACCAAGAAGTGCTAATCCACGGTATAAACAAGTAAATTTGCCAAAAGTATTCTGACTGAGAAATACCACTTCATGACTGGCTGCTGAGGTGATTCAATCCCCTGCATCAGAAATGGGTTGCTCCCCCTTTATGCTGCTGGTGTTAAGAAAGCTCTTGCTGGCAGTGCAGTGGAGAGCCTGAAAGCTGAACAGGCTTCCAAATAAAGAAGACAGCATTTTCCATCATCATAACTGGATTGATGTTTTGAAGTAAAGAACAGAGGAACCATCTTTGTCCAGAAATTCACCTTTCAGTATATATCTTCACTGTCCCCTTTTCTCTCCACTGTCCAGTGTAGTTTCCAATCATACCTTTTGACATTTCTGCCTCTCCCCTCCATTTTCAACCTCCACAGACTATGTCCTTCACCCAGGTCCTGCCTTTCTTACTTGTAATTTGACCCTTCATTATCTTTCTCAAGGTCCCAGTAGCAATCAAAGTGTCTTTCTGTTAGGTATTCTTCATACACAAAGTATGCCTACCTTGTGTTAGATAGGTCAGTGACTAAGCAGGAGAAACTAAAAGCAAGAGGTGGAGGAGAAGAGCAAGGCATAAGAAAGAGGGTTGGCCGGCTAAACCACTGAGTGAAAGATAGGTATAGAGAAAACTAGGAGATGCCAAACTGCCTTTTTCAGTTCCTGAAATTACATTCTTCCCTGTTTCATTCACATTCACACAGAAATATTTTAAAGAAATGGTTCAGCTGTTATGAATGGTAATGGCATTTTGAGACCTGTTTTCCAAAGGAATACAGAGCAAAGAAAATACAGACTAATATAAATCAACATACCATGCATATTCTGAATGGGGATATATCCAACTTCTTACCTGTATGGGACATATGAAGTATTTTTGTCAAAAAATATTGCCTTCACATGGAGTGGCCACATCGGTCACCTCTGGGGCAGAGGCTCACAAGTACAGCTGAATTCAGAGGTGGCCATCAAAGGTCCTGCTGTGTCTCTTTATATTGCTAATAAGACCAAAAAAAAAAAAAAAATTATTTTGCTGTACACTGTCAGGTGTGTCCAATACACAATTGCTCATTTGTCCAACTATTCAGATTGAAATAAAATTTCATCACTCCCAACATTTGTTTTAATTTGAAATCATAATTCTTTAATTTTTTAATACATAGTTAAAATTTGGAGCAGTTAAATTTTCTGATTATTTTCTTCGTGAGAATATATTCTTATTTTAAATATGAAACATTATTCTGAGGGTCTTATTCCTTTGAGTACTCTATAAAAATTCCAGAATTCTAATCAAAAAATTTCAATTTTTCAATTTTTATCTTCGTCTGAAGATAAAAATTTGTTTTTTCTTATGAAAATTTTAATCAAAAGTGATACACCATTCAATACCTAGCCCTAGACAGTTACCTATTATTGCTAAAAAAATCACATCTCACTGATAAATTGTAGTCCAAAATTATTATTATAAGGCACTTCTGTTTTACAGTATTGTCATGCCTCTTCTCCTTATGAGTTATAACACAGCAGTTTTTCACCAGGCACAGAGCTGAGCTCTAAGGAATGCATCACCATTACCACTTTGGAGGTAAAAACATTCAAAAATAATCAGCTGTTCAAAGCTCTTGTGATATTTTCTCAGTGATGACCTTTTTTTTACAGCTCAGAAGACATTCTTCTGGTTTGGATGTCTATGCGTAAAATCTGTTTTCTAAGTTAGTGGCAAAAACATCACGCAGTTATCCAAAGCTCCTGACAGGTCACTGGCATGGCCTTCTGTCCTACAAGCACGGTGTATCCCTGCTTCTCCCGCCCTTATACATGTTTCCTTTTTACCATAAGGAACACCACTGCGTGGCCTGTGCTCTTTGATGTTTCAAAGACAAAAGAATAGCTAAGCCTTTGTCAGCAGCTTCTTATTTGCACCTTACGAAAAAAAGACAATTCTACAAAATACTGGAGGAAAATATGGTCTTGGAAGAGAATGTTTCCTCAAAGCAATATCATTTGGTCTTGATTCTGTGATTACTTCTCATGTGTATGGTAGCCTTGCAGTCAACATATAGACACAATAAGACTGTTCTGCATGAGGTAGATTTGAATGTGTGATCATATGTCTGTTTATATTACTAAGGAAGAATTTCCAAACCAGCCTGAAGCGCTTATGCACCTAAACCCAATAAAAATTCATTACTTGATTCCTGTCTCTTGGATGTCTTCGAAATATATATATACATACATATATATATATAAACATTACCCTTTAATTAGGTATCTTAATTATACCTAATAACAATTATTATAAACATTAAAGTCTGTTGTAATATTTCTACTTCTTTTCCAGACTTTCGTATTATGTTGTAAATGTTTGTTTTCCTGTAAAAGACGTGTTACAGATTAGCAGGAGAAAAGCTGGAGGTATCATCATAAAAAATTAATTCAGATAACATATTAAAATAAGGTTAATATTCTTGAATTTTCAGTCATTCCTATTCTAGACTATAAAATTTGTAAGATTTAACTGGATAGATTTTTCTTGTTTTTATCAGGCCAACGATTTTGTGTCAGTTCTTTGGCTGTATCAGAATGAAATTCATCATGTTTCAGAAGTCTAGAAGTTGGATATCCAAGTTCAAGCTATTCTCATTCCCCTAGCAGTCAGTAAAGAGACATAGGCTTCCCTAGAGGGCCGTTTATCTGATCTGTTCTAGGCACCTATCTTAGAAAGAGATGAATTGCTGTCTGGAGATGGTATTTCTCTCCGTTGACTATTAAAAGAGAGTGTAGTAACTGTCTTAGTCACTTTGTAACTTAGTTACCGTGCTGGATGCCGAAGCCAGGGCAGATGGATCTCTTGTTAGGTGACATTTTTACTTTTACTACATGCCAGGTTCAAAAGAGCATTACAGGCAAATCAATGTGTTTGTCTGCTGTCCCACTTTCTATATATGTGCATGTGAACATCTGTTTTGGAAGCTAATGAAAGTAGTTCTTCAGATTCTTTCCTCAAAGTTGTTTTTAGCAATTTTTCCATATATAGTAAATGCCAGATATCTGTTGAGATATTCTGTGCAAATGCATGCTTGCCAGTTCTTGTAAACCTGTTCTGTCATGAGTTCCCAGTCTTCACATTAAAGCAGCATAATGCCAAGGTGCATGTACGTGCAAGCAAGGAATGTAATAAATTATAAAGTGCCAAATAAAATTTAAAAAAAAAAAAAAGCTTCAGGGGAAGAAAAGAGGTTTGTTTTGTTTTTGTTTTGCTTTGTTTTTTTAAATACTAGAACACAGAGTACTAGAGGCTGAAATCTTTCAAAAGCAAGTGCACTCCACTAAAAATGTTCAGACATGGGAAAATGAATAACATGAGATTTTGATGGTTAAGAGACTGGAGCAAAACGTCATGAACAGTGTTGTGAACTCATTAACTTTTCCCGCCTGTTTTGAAAGGCTGTATAGATTGTTGCACTACTGGCCTTTTGCATCTGGTGCTTAAGGTTTAGAACTCCCCTGTTCAGCTTTCAGATCTTGATTACAAGTGTTATGCTATGATAGAGAGGAGAATAAAAAGCGCCTGCTTCAAACCAGACACAGGGCTTTATAAGCAATAGAGAAAGTAAACTAGGGAGAGTTGGGGGAGGATTAAGGAAAGGGACTGAAATATGGAATTTATCCCTTGCCATTAGTTTTCACTTATAATATTTACACGTGTTTTCTATTGGTCTTTTCTTTTCTCAGTTTCATTTAGTTCTATCATGTCTGAAACAGAACTGAAAATACTAAATGATGATTGGCAGGATCAAAAGATTCTACATCACTAGCAATGCCATCTGCTCTGCAGTCACATATTGACCATGAAACACTGACGGAAAGACAGGAAGTTTGAGAAGGAACATAAGGCTGGGGTCTTCAAACATAGGAAAGCAGTGTAGTTTACAATAAGGGATGGAATAATTGCTCCCTTTTCTGAGCAATAAGACTTTGACTAACACATCCCAAATGAAACTTGTGTTTTTTGTAATAACAGCATTATATTGACTTTGGAAATTGTTCTTTGGAAATGTACTGTACCACTTGATCTTTTTCTGCAGTACTGATGCTTTCCATTTTCCCCAGTCTCTATTTGAAAAACTGATTTCTAAATTGATTGTTTAGGAATGCAGG